>JADRCH010000063.1:5943751-5993751 GCA_019843965.1 Rhynchomys soricoides | reverse complement strand
GTTGCTGCTCATATGTGTGCAGGTATATTTGAAGGGCTGTGCCTGTATTTGTCATAAAACAGCCTTGGGTGTCATTCCTCTTGTGTCATCTACTTTTTTTTGAGTCATAATCTTTCATTGGCATGGATCTTTCAAGATCAAACTGGAGAGATGGCTTAGTGGTTAAGAGCACTGGCTATTCTTCCAAAGGTCCTGAGTTCAATTCCCAGCAACCACATGATGACTCACACTTATAGATATGATGGGATCTGATGCCCTCTTTTGTCATGCAGGCATGCATGCAAATAGAGCATTCATATACATAAATAAATTTACACACACGCACACAAAAATAGTGAGCCCTTGGATTTTTTTAAATGAATTTTCTTGGGATTGAACTCAGATCTTTGTGCTTGATAGTAGCTACTTCTACCAGACAATTCATCTCCCTCCCCCAAGGTGGACCTCCTTTACCTAAAACTGGTCCTTACCTCAGGGGACCACTCTGGACCCTCACATGAAGTGGTACTGGCTCTTTGCTTCTTCAAAGTGTTCAACCTTCCAATGTTCCCTTGGACCTCTGTGGTCTCTTCAGATGAAATTATGAGCAGTGATCAGATCTGTTCCTTTGGTACAGCAAGATGATTTCTGGAGGCCAGACACCTGGCTGGCTTCGAGTGGTGATTAATTTTACGTGTTTAGGGTACAATCATCACTCAGAACAAAAAAAGGTTGAAGGGCTGTGTAGATAGATGACAGCCAGGAAGGAGGTGCCCGTGGAGCTGTCCGACGCCATCGGCTCCTTTGATCATCAGCAGAAGCCCAGAGATAACTGTGCTGCATCTGCCAAGATTAAACGGATGCCATAGGCCTTGCAGAATGCTATTCTCAAAACAGCTGGAGGACCACAACGCAGCAACATCTGGAGGTGAGAAAGGTTTTTTTGTTTTGTTTTGTGTGTCTCCAGAAACAACACAAATCAATCTTTATATGGCATTTAAGTTATGTTTGGTAAGAAGCTGGTGAATGTGGAGGATCCTGTGGCCTGCTGTCCAGACCACACCCCCTTTTGAGACTGAGGCGGCAGTGTATTCCACCCACCCCACACCCCAGGTTTCAACTCTCCATTCCACTCTGGAGCTGCTAACTCTGCTTCTGTCTTTCAGCAGGAGGGAGTGACCTTTCTCTGGAAATTCCTGTCTGAAGACCGGTCAGAAATCAAGACACGGAAACAAGCCTTTTGTTTCGTTGTGTGAATACTTTGGGTACCCTGGAATCTGTTTCATGTGTGTCTGGATTGCTTTTTAAGAGCTTCCTCTATACACAGACCTCCATCAGGGTCTATTCCAGAAAACCCAACAGGAGGTAGTGATGACCTATATAGGAAAGAATACAATCATGGGATGGTAGCAGATGAGCTTCTTGCCCTCTAAACTTACATCCATGTCAAAAGTGAGAACCCCAGCCGAGCAGGTGTGGTTATGCAACATCTTTCTGTTGCTCACTCTCTGGTTGAAGCTTGACTTGGCAAACACGGACATTACCAAACAACTACTAATCAGAAAAATGAAGTATGTATTAAAGGAACATTCCTGAAGCACTGTTACTCAATCAAAGAGATTTAGAAAAGGGATTCTTGCACCAACCAGAGGAGAAAATAAAATGCCCCTTTTGTACTTCAATTAGCAAACAATAATTTGGGTAATTGGAAGCAAATGTTTCTTCTTTTATCATATGAATTCCACAGTTCTTTGCCCAATGCTGATCCCTGCAGGGTAGAAAAAAATCAGAAGAATCGGAGCCACTCTCCAGCCAAGAATCCTAGAGAATAAAACTCTGGGGACTAAGGCTGTGTTCCAGGGACCAGCACTCACATCTGTCCAGAAAAATGCAACCTTTTCCTGGAAAGTCATTGCCTAGCCATCATGCAAAGAAGCTCTCTGGCATCTCCACCATTGCCTGGGTTTTCTTGGTTAAATGTGGGCAGGATCCCTAATTTGTCTCTTCTGGGTCAAGAATTGGTGGTGTATTTTTCAAAACTACAGAGAGACAGTAAACCCAGGCTGGATTTTCCGTGAGCACAGCATTTTCCCAGATGGAAAGGACATTTTTTTTTTTTAAAAAAGAGTAGAGCACCTAAAATCTCAAGGAAAAAGCTCTAAGATGTGGTAAGAACAGAAAACCAGAAACTGTAAGCTTTGTTCCAGCAGGCAGCATCCTCCAGAATGAGACGCAAGACTGGAGATGTGCTGGGAAGAGACTGCAGACAAACTTGAGTTTCATTTCATGGGGCCTTCACAGACCTAGTCACATCTGAACAATAGCTACCTGTCCAGGAAAGAATGTCAGTAGCATGGTAATCCTGGAAGACCAGTGTCTGCTCTGCTTCATGTGATCCCCACAGACTTCCCAGGAGGCCAAAATGAGCGTCTCTGGAAGGAGTGTGCCCTCTCTATTTGCATAGAATGGGAAGACTTGATTTCATGCTTTGTGTGTGTGCACCTGCTTGGTATATGTGTGTGTGTTCTTTGCAGCCTGCAGGGTTTGGGTAACAGCCCTTTTTATACTGTCAATGGTAGCAATGATGATGATGGTGGCATTTTACATGAAATGAGTTATTTATTCCTCATGATGTTTTTACATGGTAAGGATTATAATTATCCCATTTTATAGATGAGCATTCTGAGATTCAAGAACGAAATCACTTGACCAATGTCATATAGTCACTAAGGGTGGGATCAGGCTAAAGGCTTCTTGCCCTTAGATCTATGGAATCTTTCCAGCTTGTACTTCAAAGGGATGGGGAGAACACAGGTGTGTTGCTGGGAAACTTGTTTTAAAATGTTAACTCCTTAGATGCCAGGAAGCTAACGGGGGTGGAGGGGTGGGGGTGGAGGTGGGAGGTGGAGGTGTGCTGGAAAGAACAACTAAATCTTAGGTCCCAAAGAGATTAGTGACAGTATCTGAAAAATCATTCATTTGGTGCACGTTTACACAGAACACTCTATGACAAGTCCTGGTTGGAGACAAAAATTGGCCATGACCCTGATCCTCGGGTGAGCACTGTGTTGGTGGTGGAGGGTCCTGCTCACTTTATGCCCTCCCTGCTTAGGGGCTAATGAGCTGACTGACATCCTGCATGCCCTCTGAGGAGCCAGTAGGTTGAGACACATTCATTTATTCTTTTCCAGAACGGGTTAGGAAGCGCTTTTCATAGATTTGACCCTGTTAAGCATAGTCTCTTAGAATCCCTGGGAAACAAACAGGGAGCAAATGAACATAGGGAATTCTTCATTTCTCCAGTTGCCTTCTCCCCACAGAATGGATGGTCTCTGTGGATGGTTGGCTCCTATCTCACTTCTGCTCCTCCCTGAAACAGACCATCTCCATTCCTTAAATAGAAAGAAAAAAAGTCACCTCTATTCACATGTTGTGGAACTCATGCATTACAGCGAGTCACAAGAGCTATGCTTCCTACTTTCTGACTGGTTGGGAACTCTGTCCTTCTAGTAGGAGCCACGAGGTTGTAGAGACTCATCCCACAAGCATGGACTGCTCATGAAGCTTTAAGGCCAATAGCTCAAGGCAGGTATAATACATGGCCTTACACAAGCCTCAGGGTTTTTTTGTTTGTTTGTTTTTGTTTTTTAGATTTATTTACTATATTTATACTGTACACTGTAGCTGTTTTTAGACACACCAGAAGAGGGCCTATTACAGATGGTTGTGAGCCACTATGTGGTTGCTGGGAATTGAACTCAGGGCCTTTGGAAGAGCAATCAGTGCTCTTAACTGCTGAGCCATCTCTCCAGCTCCCCACAAGCCTCAGTTTTAATGCCATGCTAACCTGCCATTTTTCTTAGCGTGTCCCATAACCTGAATCTGTGATCATTAAGAAGTTTCTAGAGTCAGATGAGTGTTCTAAACATCAGTCTCTTCACTAAAAGTGCTCTGCTTTCCATCAGGTAGACACTTTGACCTTTGCTTAACATCATTAGGAAGAAGAGAATAAGCTAATCTGCTGCTCAAAGATGCCTGACCTTTGAGAGGAACAGGACCCAGTGTGCCGCACCATCATTGAGGTTCATGTGCAGGAGCAGGCCATCTGTGTATCCAGGCAGGTGACTTTGGAGGACTGTGGCCCATCTGGGAAGCTCTATATCTTAACTAGATCAGCTTGGGATTAGACACAAAGAATTAAAGGAGGAGAACCTGGTGAAGCACCACTCAGATGGCAAGCCACCAGCTTCATCTCTGAAAGAAGATGTTGGCCTACAGTGTGACTGTGGGATCCAATGGACCAGAAGCCTGTCTGTCCCTTTACTCACTGACAGTGGTTTGTCAGATATTGTGGACAAGATCCTTCTGTGAACAAGGTCAATGGCAATGAAGAAAATGTCAAAACTTCCTAGTATCAGGGAACTGATATATTCTCATTGAAAAGATAGAAAACAAATCTAATACACACAATAAGTAAGTAAATAAGATACATAATACAGTCAATAAGATAGTGGCAATTCCTAAAGAAAAAAAAAATAATCAAGAAGGGCAGAGAGACAGGATGTATGTGGGTGGTATACGCTGAATCTTAATTCTGGGAAGAGGCCGAGAGGGGGAATAGCAATTGGTCTTGTTTCTGTTCTCTCTTCTGAGAGAGGCAGGAAAAAAGACCCGCTGCTGGCCAGGGCAGCCCATAGCTGATGCGCCCCTGCAGCCTCTTCTGTGCTTTGTAGCTGGACATTATTGCAATACAAATTCATTGCTGGGCCTGAAGAGGTTGTGAAGTCCATCCAGATCAAGGAAACGGTCTTTCTTCAGTAAATGCATCAAGCAGGTGGAAGTGAGCTGCAGCGGGATTTATAACCACCGTTAGGCAGGCAGAGTGGCAGATAGCCTGCAGAATATAATAACAAGTATAATAAAACAATCCAATCCAATAGAGACGATATTAGATAATGGAAATGATACGGTACAATTATTTAAAAACCAATAGTATCTTCTATTCACACTAAGGTAGGAAAGCTTTACAAAATTAGCAAAGACCTAATATGTGGCCTAATTGCTGACTGATTCATATATCCCTCTCCTAGTTCCTCCCCTAGTCTGTGTCCTATGACAGGGACTCACTACTTCAGGCTGAGCCCAGTGGTTCCTAGAAACATTTAGCTTCTAGAGACGGAACATTAGGGAAAGGAAGAGAGCAACCCCTCTCTCTCCTCTCTCGCTCTCTCTCCTCTCTCTCTGCTTCATAGGGCGGGTCTGTCAGAAGCCACAGCTCTACCTCAGCACAGTGTCAAAGGGCAGCCTCTCCACCTCCAACTGAGCAGTTCCATTTCGTTCATGTAGTACGTCCATCCTGGTTTCACTGGCCTCTGCCTGGTGCTGGCTCCTGAGCTTGACAGCAAAGCCTGTTCTAAGAGTCTTAGCAGTGGCCACCATGTTTCGACTCAGCTATTAGAAATGGTTCTGCCTTTCTAACTGGACTCTGGTGGGAATGTGGACTAGCTTCCGGAGCACCCATGTTGAGCAGTAGGAGTTGTGTTTACAAAGTGTCCAGGTAATTCTTGTAAGTCAGCAGGAGCAACATGAATCAATCACAAGGCATTCTTATGAATTACTGTTCAATTAGCTTAGTTCCACCGGCCCTCCCTGATCCCCATTACCATTCTTCACTAAAGAACCTGTTTTTTGCTCCCTGATCACTGCCTCTAGATAGTCTAGCCCTTGACTTCTTGGTTCCAAGAACTAGGCCAGTGCATTGGTTCGTGGCCTGTGTTTGAGAGCACAGTCCAAGACTGCATGTGGAGCCCTGGGCCTTGTGGCCTAATAAATAGGAGTTTGTTTGCTTTTGATTTTTGTTAAAAAAAAAGTCAGTCTGACTTCTATCTTGAATCCTCTGATGTGAGAGAGCAGCCACTCAGACCTAGGAACCTAGGACAGTCCCTTGTCCTAGTAACTCACTGTACAGTGATGTCATAGACACACAGCCAGACACCTAGTATAGCAGACAGTTGAGATGATTGTTTTGGTCAGTATGCTACTGCTGCGAAGAGACACTATAACCATGGCGACTCTTACAAAGGAAAACATTTAATCGGTGCTGGCTTACAGTTCAGAGGTTTAGTCCATTATGGTCACAGTGGGAAGCATGGCAGCACACAGGCAATCATGATGCTGGAGAAGTAGATTGGAGTTCTACATCTGAATCGGCAGGCTTCAGGAAGAGAGAGACTTGGCTTGAGCTTCAGAAACCTCAAAGTTTACCCCCAGTGAGGCATTTCCTCGAACAAGACCAAACTTACAATAAGTCACTCCCTATGAGTCTATGGAGGCCATTCTAATCAGACTACCTCAATTATGTAAACCCAATAGCGAGCCATTTGTCACCTAGGAGGTCCTCAATAAGCAGGTGTTGAATCAAGGCATAAAAATGTCCCTTTCCAAGCACCTTTGTTCTAATGAGTTAAACCAGTCTCCTTTGCTCCTCTCTATCCCTTAATGGCAGCATTATAAAATTACGGGGGGGAAAATAAAGGTGATCCGGGGTTCCAACAGCCACTGCGAGATTGGCTCCTTTTAGCTCCTGGAGTCCTAGCAGTGAGCACAGATATGAACGTCAAATACAGGATTCCAGGACTGTAAATGGTTTATGAGTGTGCTGAGGAAACCCCCTCATCGCCTGGGCAGGCCACTCACGCCCATTGTTCTTTCTTTCCTTGCAGATGTCACACAGATATTCTTCTGTTGGTGGCAGTGAGTCCTGCCTGGGTGGTGGGGTTGAGACTGAGTCCTGTGGCGACAGCCCAGGACGAGAGGCCAGCCAGGGTGGGGTGACTGCCTGCTACCATCAATTTTCAGTGAATGAGTGCTGTAATTTTACCCAACACCTAGTTTATGTGCCTGGCAACCACCTCCTGGGCCAGGATAGAGTTTGCAAAGCAAGAAATCAAATGTCAGAAGAAGTATGGCCAGGCTGGCAGGAGGGCCAGCTTGGGGACCTTTACCTGCTGAGCTTGCAGCTGGTGCTTGAGCCATCAGGGGTTCCTATACTTCGCCTCATGTTGGGTGGCAGGAAGATTGATAGAAGAGAGATGGTCTGCACACGTTGTCCCAGAGGACTCTCTACATCACAGAACACAGCACAGAGCATCTGAAGAATGTGGAGACAAAGAATAGCCTGGAGAGGCACACAGCTGGCTTGGAACCAAGGATCCACGGAACTGCTCTCTGGCATCGAGGGAGCAAGGCATGTGCCCTCTCTGCCCTGTGTTCATCTAGAGTATGGGAGGGTGGTGGCATCCAGACTTTATAGGGTGCTCTTGGTCACTTATATCCCTAGCAGAGTCCCCGGCACTTGGTGACTCCACAATGAGCAAGTGATTGTTGCACCAATAATAATCATGTTGTAGGTCTGGGCTCCGAAGCAGCTTTCTGTGTGCGGTGGGCTGAGCCGGTCCTCTGGACCTCTCAGCACTGACTTACACTTCCACACTCCATCCATTTGGATGGCATTGTCCTTTTAACAGAAAAAGGTGTTACCCTGGACAGGTAACACTACTGGCCCATTCTCCCACCTCCAGTGCAGCAGAGTCCCCCACTTCCAGCATGGCACAGTCTCCCACTTCCAGCATGGTGCAATCCCCCACTTTCCTGAAGCCTTACTGGTCACCATATAGCAGAAACAGTAGTTGCTGACTTTCGTGGTCTATGTGAGTTTCTGTGGAGATGGTAGATATATGTTCTCTGGTGCTGTCAGGCATGCACTTAGACAACAGTAGACAATGACTATAAATACTCCAATGATCAGCATAGTCCTTGACCATGGATGTCTGACAGGACCCCATAAAACAATTTTGATTTAAGAGATCACCCAAAGGAGGCCCACAAGCCTCAGGACAGGTCACATCAGATGGCAGATTCAATAGTCTCATGTTCCCAGGCTGTCTGGATAATTCTCCATGAAGGAAAGAAGATGACCTATGTTCCTTCCATGTTAAAGGGGGAACCTCAGGCCCTCATTACACCTCCATGACCATGGGCTCACACAGCCTGGCAAGGTCAGATCCAAACCAACCTAAACTGAGGTTGGGATGTTGGAGATGAAGCTCAGCCCTGAGTGCTTGCCAAGCCCACGCAAGGTTATGAACTGGTCCTTATGATCACCGTAAAAAAGAGGTAGGAGGGAGAGTAGAAGGAAAGAGAGAGATGCAGAGAGAGGCGCACACACATGCACGCACGCACGCACGCACATGCGCTAATGGCTCAGCAGTTAAGAGCACTGACTGCTCTTCCAGAAGTCCTGAGTTCAAATCCCAGCAACCACATGGTGGCTCACAACCATCTGTAATGAGATCTGATGCCCTCTTCTGGTGTGTCTGAAGACAGCTACCGAGTACATACATATAATCAAATAAATAAATCATTGGGCCGGAGCAAGCGGGGCCAGAACAATCGGGGCAGGAGCAAGAAGAAGAAAAAAAAGAGCAGCACACACAGAGGGCATGGGTGAGGGAGTGAGGGGGAGATCTCCAAAACCTTGAAGCCTGGAGGTCCTTTTCCTACTCCAGTAGGTCTCAGTCACCCTAGAGGAATGAGGTAACGTTTGGAGATTATTATGGTGTTTTTATGACACAGGCGATGCTGCTCGTGTCCAGTGGTCAAAGGCCAGAAAAGCTGCAGCAGGTCCTCCAGTGCAGAGCTTGCCCTAAGACGGTGGATCAGTCATCCTCACACTGCAGCAACAGGAAGCCGACTTGCTTAGCTGCTGACGCCCATCAACGTGCCCTGACCTGTTGGGCTCAGGGAACTGCAGGAGGGACACAGACACAATTCCATAGAGGACAGAGACATCTAAAAACAGGTGTTTACCTCCCAGAACCTAAATGTAGAAGCTGGTGTTGATGATCAGCTCTGGTCTGGGCAATGTTTTTGGTGCTATCTGGCATTGTGCTTGGTATCGTTGGTCTCACCTGAGTCCCAGCTCCTTTGCTGCTACATGCGAAGGCTCACCCTACATAGCTGGAGATGGCTCTGTGTCTTGCTTTATCCAGTTACACATTGAGCCGAGGAAATATCTGTCGCTTCTGGGGATGCTTCACAAGGCAGGAAAAAAAAAAACCATATCCATGCTTCCATTTCCCCAGCTTGAGGACGGGAGGGTATAGAAGGAGATGAGAAAAACAAGAAAACAGAAACACAAGATTTAAAAACTCATGGGACAGCATCTTGTGTCCCCAAGAAAAGGTGGCACAAGGCAAACCCAGAGCACATTTAATGACATAAAGTATGAGCGAGAAGTAATTTCCATTGGTTCAAGCCATAACACACGGGCCTTCTTCACTGACAAGCCTTGTGGCAGGAGAACTAAGCAATTCTGGACAGTACTGCTCCAGTCCTTCAATATCAGAGTTTCATGAGGGAACCCGGATTTCCCAGTCACCAGGGGAGCAATACGTTCAGGGAATTCTGAAATTCACAACTTCTACACACCGGATAGCAGTAGCTGCCCTTTGTCAGAGGTGGGACTTCTGCTATTCCGTTTGTCCTGGCAACACAAACCCTGATCCATGTGTTTTCTTAGCTATTTGGGGATCTGGGTTTGTAAGCCCTGAAACAATTAGCTTTGCCAAATCAGTGAGATGGTATTTCCTGTGTTGAGCCTGGAGATAGGAGAGATGACTTATATCAGTGGAGAGAGCTGAAGGGAGACAGGGAGAAGTGAGAGGACCAGCGAGAAGAGCTTTGATGGCTATTCCTCACTTCTGAGAAAGAGATGGAGCCACATAGCTGTAACCTCACACTCAGCAAAAAGTGACTGAAGGGTTGCCTAGACTACGGTGTGATTTCTGGGATAGCCTGGACTACATGGTGATACTCTGTATTAAACAAAAATAAAAATGAATTAAACTGTATCTTATATTTTTCACAAATACGAATGAATAAATGGTTATTGTTATTTTAGGTGACATTGTTTTCAAATGAACTTTTACACATCAAAAGATAACTGAAAAAAATCATGAATCTGTTAGAAATTAGGGAGAATATAAAAAGTATGAACTGTTGTCTTAAGCAATTAGAAATATTTATTTGTTTGTTTGTTTATTTATTTTATATAGTGAGTACACTGTAGCTCTTTTCAAACACACCAGAAGAGGGCAGTGGATCCCATTAAAATGGTTGTGAGCCACCATGCAGTTGCTGGGAATTAAACTCAGGTCCTCTGGAAGAGTAGTCAGTGTTCTTAACCACTGAGCCTTTTCTCCAGCCCCAATTAAAAATATTTTGTGTTAGAATGTTTTGCCTGCATGTTTGTGCATCCCATGTATGCAGTGCTTATGATGTCCAGAAGAGGGCGTTAGAGTCCCCTTGGCACTGAAGTACGTTTGGTTGTGAGCTGCCATGTGGGTTCTTAAAAGTGAACTTTCTATGCAAGAACTGCCAAAGCTCTTAACCATGAAGATGTCTCCCCAGACTCCAAACTGCTATCTGATGTTTAATACTGTTGTTGGGAAAGTACATTGAATAAATAACTAATAAATTCTCAGGCAGAATTTGGAGAAAATACAACAGATCAGGAAGAGTCTCTCCAGCCTGCAAAATTATTCTCAAAGTCAAGAATGACATCAGGGTACAAACTATTTAGGCATCGCCATAAAACTCTTGTGAAGGACATGGAAAATTTGAAAGATGCTTAAAGCTCATAAACCGTCTTAGCTAGGCCAAACTAGGCTGTAAGAACCCTGCTCTAAAACAAGCTTCAGAGATTATGGACACAGCTTTCAGAGCATGAAATACATATCCTTAAGATTCAGAGCTAACCCACACAAGATTCAATAGAATTCTGTTGGAGGAAGCATCACCTGCATGGATCCTGAGTGACAGGAACCATCCAAAATGAAAGGGGCCTTTGAGACCCCAGTTTTAAGAGTAGTGAGAGACGATGATTGGGTAAGGGATTGTGAGAACTGGCCATGAGAGATGGCCAATCGGAGTAAGGGTGGCCCAGGCAGAACACGGCAAGTCATATGAGTTATTGATAGGGAGGTAGTCAAAATAGCATGGGGGGTTGATATTTGCCTGGCTCCAGTGCTGTCTAAGGCTTATTGTAAATATAAAAGGTTTGTGCCTTTTATCTGAGAACTGAATGATCTAAGGTGGGGTAGAAACCTCCTATTGAAGTATTGAGTAAATACTTACTACAACAGTGAGCATGCTGGGGGAGATACTCAGCTATAAGTGGAAGCCTGTTCTAGTAAAGATCATCCAAAGCAAGGCCTACCAGCCTCCTGACAGGTCAACAGGATCCCGGACTCAATAGTCTCACATCCCCACTCTGTCTGCACAGAATTCCATGAGGGCAGAACTATCTTTTGTCTTTCTTCCATGTTAAAAAAAAGGGTCTCAGGACCTCATTACATCTCCTGCAAGCTGAAGGGATGCCATTGTGGTGACCTCAGGAGGTTCTGCTTTGGGTGGCTTTGAGGATGGGTGTAAAGGTCTATCAACCTCAGGGTCTTTTTACAACATGAGCCAGTCCCCTACCCCACCCAGAGATAAATACCTGAGGACCTTGTTATTTCTTTTGCCCTGTAATGTGTGGCCAAGGAGGAACTATCACCTCTTCATAGCTTCAGAAACTTTTAAGCTTTGTCCCACCCCAGGACTACTCCTGCCTATGATTTACATTGATGAGAACTTCCGGTGCCTTGTGCAATCAACCACTGATACGAAGTCCCATGACAGAATGAAACCACCCCTATAACCACTAGATCGGGGTGAGGGAATTGGCTCTACAGCAGTAGGGGTGGTGGGGTGGTCCAGGTACCTTCTTGGGCTTGCCCAGGATGAAACATCTCTGAACTCACTCCAAGTTAAAGCTGGCTCTCAGAACACCAAGTTCCAGTCCAACACATTTCTTCCTGGCAGGCACTGCAACACCTCCCAACATTTGCGCTGAGAACTGATCAGGGAGCCATGCAGCTGAGAACTTTTCCTTTGCCAAGTTGAAATCTTATTTCTTGGAGGAAAAAAAATAAAACAAACAAATGAGGAGCTAGAGCCAAGAGAAGGTCTGCTCCTCTCTCCAGATTCCCAGGGGAATGCTTTATGGTGCTAATTTTTTTTAAAGTTGGTGATACTGCCAGATGTGGCCTTCCAAGGAAGGCTCTCTTGAAATTCCCACTTTGCAGGTGACAAGACTGAGAACCTTTGAAATCACCCAGCTGAGCTGAAGTCACTCAAGGAGGAAATGACAATCTGCAACAGGAGCTCTCTCTAGCTTCAGAAGCAAGCCACTCATTTCCGAGTCCTCAACTGCCTCCTTTGGGATGGGTGAGCTATGCTTGCTCACTAAGCTCTGAGTTTGCCAAATGTTTGAAAAGTTCAGTAACAGTAGGTGAACTGGGCTGGAAGAGGCGGAGCTAAAGAAGTCCACATTTTTAAATGGAGAATGAAAAGCAAAACTCAGTTGGGGCCAAATTTGTGCTTGGTCTATGCTACAAATTCATTATTTGGTTCCACACGAAGGCTTGCTTCTGAGGCTTGCCAAGGAACTCACCCAGGGTCACACAACCAGTGACCAGCAGAGAGGTTCAAATCTAGTTCCAAGCCCACCTATGAGGGAATGCCACCACCTAAGCGTCTATATTTTTTGAACAAAAATACAGTCTCTTTGCCTGTATTTCTCTAAGGTTGGTGCTCAAAGCTCTTAGCAGCTTTGTCTGGCCCACTCACAGCTCGAGGCAACCGATGGCATTGGCCTGCATATTAAAACCTGCTCTTTAGAAAGGAAAAGCCATGCCATCTCATAGCCTTGAGCCTGTCTGGGACAGTGCACCTGACAGGGTACTCAGCAATCTCCCTGGGTTTGTTTCACTCCTTCCGTGCACAATCCTCCCCCCAACGATGCATGGCCCATGGTGCTGATATTCTAATATTCAATATTTGTAAGAGGACATTGGCAACTCCTACCCTCAGGTGAGCTGCATTCTGAGAAGAAAAAGGCCATACATAGGGTTTCTCCTAAATAAACAAGGGTGTTTTCTAAATTTAGAAATAAGCTAGAGATTGTCTGGAGAAAGAAAACAACATATTCCCCCACCAACCTCCAGTTTCTATTTATTAAAGTCTGAGCAAATTTATCTGGGTGAAGCTCAACAAATACTGATCTTGGCCACCCCTCCTCCATCAGGAGGCCAGGGCATGGTTTAAAGGGTATTTAGAACCACTTGGCTATGAAGCCCACCAGAGGCCCTCTCCCTTCCCAGATGACCCCAGGAGCTCTTACCAGGATTCCCCTTGCCAGCCTAGTTCCTATATGCCTGCTAGAAATGAGAGAAAACTCTGTTAGAAACAAGCCACAAAAGTTGCAAGACATACTTTTGCTCTTACTGGTAGCAATTAATGTGTAACGAATCATTACCAAAATAAGTTGCTTATTTCAAAGCAACCCAAAGGGGCTATTTCATTTTGTAGCCCATTCATTAAGACGCTGAGTCATTCGGTAGCAGCAATTGAAACCCGGTTGAGGAGTGACCATTCCCCCCCCCCCCCCACATGAGTTGAGCTCCTGGGACTCTGGGGTTATTTATCCCCTGGCCATTGGAGGAGAGCTGGAGACTACCTTATTTTGATATTTCCCTCAAAGTCAGAGGTCGTTTTGAGGGAGGAGGGAGCAAAATCACAAGTTAGAACTGGTATCGCTGGCAAGAGTTTGTAAGGTCACAGCAGTGTGTCCACCCTCACAGATGACAGTTCCGGGAAAAAATAGCTCTTCTAAAAGGGAAAATGCCGGTTGTTGTCTTGTCAAACACAAAGCTATCCATTGTGCCTTGCATGAACACCCTGTGGCTTCCACCAATTTTACAAAGCACATTTCCCCTTGGGCAGGGCGTGTCCAGTCTTCCCCGCCCACCCACCCACCCCATGACATCCTTCTATTGACATACCCTCGGCCCCAAGGGAAGAGAAATCCACCCAGATATTTGTAGCTCTGAAATTTCATTTGCGTCATCTGTGTCCAAGATGGGTCATTATATTCTAGACTCTAACCACATCCTGCAAAATGAAAACAGTGAGGAGACCTTTGACCAGAAGCTGGAGAGGAGGTGGGACAAAGCAGGGGACTGGAAACAGGGAGGTGTGAGGTGTTAAAAGCCTCAGGGGCTCTGGCGTCTAGAAACAAACTCCCTGGGGTGCAATGTACTGATCACTTCTTCTTGGCTAAGTGTGGTACCCTGGATTACTATAAGTAACTTATAATAGAAATTTTATTAGAGGCAGTAATTTTTTATGATAATTAGAGTAATCAGCAGCCCATAAAATGAGAAGATATATAGTTATATCTTTTATATGGAAAAGTGTTTCTCCTAACTATAGAAAGACCATAAATGGCCAAAGCAACTTTATGAGCAGCTCTGGCTTTTATGCTGTTTGGTGTTCCCTTCCTTAGTAACTCCCTTCATTGCATTGGCAGTAAACATTTGAAGACAAAGTCAAAGTGTGCTCAATGAGATCGAAAGCTGCAGATGTGGCTACAAAGAACCTGCTGCACCCCAGCCCCTATCCCTCCCCTCTCTCCTCCTTCCCCTCCTCCTTTCCCATCTTGGTCCTGAGGCTCCTTAAAGGAGAGGTTGTGAACAAGACCCCCACCTGGAGTAGTTCAGCCCTGTTAGCCTGTGTGTGTCCTCTGTTTGGATGCAGGATGGCACAGAACAAGCCTCTTAGGCCACCATTTCAGGAGACCGCATGGGACTTTCTGAATGCTTAGAGGAATGTTGAGAAAGGCTGGGAGAAGGCTCCTGTCTGCTTCCACCCCCAAACACACACACATACACACACACACACACACACACACACACACACACACACGAATAACTGGGCATTGTGCTAGCTGTTGTAACAAACAATGCTGGCTGACAGAGGCTTCACGGTGCTGAGGTGAACTTGGCTCTCATCTGTGAGTAGGACACCTGGACAGAGACACTCTTTTTTTCTCCCAGTGGTGATTTAGACAACCTGATTCTTTCTACTATCTCTCCACCATCCCTTGGGGACTCATAATAATCACTATCTATTTGTCAAATGCACATCCCCAGCCAGGGTGAGGTGTTCCATTGATGAGAACTTTCCATACTTCTGTAGCTGTGACAATGGACATTTAGTACTGGACATGGCAGCCCATGCAATCTGCACTCTCTGGAAATGGAAGCCGGAAGGGGGTTGGGTACCTAATGCATTCTGCTCCATGAGAATATGTGTATACAGGCCCGGACTGTATTTATAGTTTCATGAAGACAAAAGAAGATGCCCAGTTCTCCAAGCCATAATCAGAAAGAGCAGAAACTGTAAGAATCAAATTCTAAAGCCAGACCATCTGTGTTGATAGCCAACTTTCTTCTTTTCTGGCCACCACAGTACTGTTGCTTGATCTCTTTGATCAGCTCATTCTGTTGTAAAATGTGAATAAAGGCTGACTGAGCTAAGGACACAAGCGACATTGTACCAATGCCACATATTGAGTAACTGTCCTTTTGTCCTCGCTATAGTTCTCATAGTTATACAGATGGGGAAACTGAGGCACAGAAGGCTTAAGCCAGCTGAATGGACCTTGGTTCCATCTTAGTCACCTTAGGCACTAGTCACATCCAGAGTCGCTGGGAAGATGGGTGAGGTGATAAACAGGAAATCAAGGTCCTGAGAGCTGGGGTTCTAGGAAGCACTTGCATGGAGAGATTGCAGAAAGTGAAAGAAAGGAACAAATTTTGAGTATTTAGTGAGCATTCAATATATTTAGATGTGTATTTTAAAAATGATTGTATTTTATGGGTATCGGTGGTTTGATTGATTGCCTGCTAGTGTACCACATGCATGTCTGGGGCCCACTGAGACCAGAAGAGAGGATTGGAGCTATGAAAGGTTGTGAGCCGCCATATGGGTGCTGGGAATCAAATCTGAGTCTACAAGAGCAAGAGGTGTCCTCACACTGTACCTTCTCTCCGGCCCTTATTTACCCGTTATTTATATGTGCCCTCAAATACTCTTGCTCTCGTGTCACCACGCCTGAAAGGCACATGGCTGGAATCATCGTTTTAGGTTCAGGTGACAGTGCGGAAAGAATTTTCTAAGTCTGTTCTTGTCTTAGTCAGGGTTTCTATTCCTGCACAAACATCATGACCAAGAAGCAAGTTGAGGAGGAAAGGGTTTATTGAGCTTACACTTCCATGCTGCTGTTCATCACCAAAGGAAGTCAGGACTGGAACTCAAGCAGGTCAGGAAGCAAGAGCTGATGCAAAGGCCATGGAGGGATGTAATTTACTGGCTTGCTTGCTTCTCCTGGCTTGCTCAGCCTCCTTTCTTATAGAACCCAAGACTACCAGCCCACAGATGGTACCACCCACAAGGGGCCCTCCCCCCTTGATCACTAATTGAGAAAATGCCTTACTGCTGGATCTCATGGAGGCATTTTCTCAACTGAAACTCCTTTCTTTGTGATAACTCCAGCTTGTGTCAAGTTGACACAAAACCAGCCAGTACAGTTCTCAACAGATGATCCTCAAGAAGGGGGTTCTTCAGTCAACAAATGTGACTTGTTGAGCCCCTTGCCTTGGAAAGACATAGACAAATGGCCTTTGAAAAATGTGTGTGTGTGCTTGCAGCACATGTATAGGGAATTCCCCGGAGACTAGAAGGCGGCATTGGGGCCTCTGGTTTCCACACCTTTGAGAGCCACCTTATGTGGATGCTGGGAATGGAATCCCAGGTCTCTAGAAGAGCAGCAAGTGCTCTTAATTGCTGAGCCATCTTCCAACCATCTCTCTGGATGTTTCTATTAAAGGGTCAGGTGAGGCCTACTCTAAAGAGACCGGTTCAGCTTTGCTTGTTACTGGGCCTTAAATTTATTTGCTTCTGCAACACATCGAAGAGTGAAACTGAGAAGAATCTTGATTGGTTAATTGACTAGAAGTCCACTAATTAGGATTCTCAATTAACCAGAATCATATCTCTTTATGATGCATTGGAGAGAGAGAAAGAGAGAGAGAAAGAGAGAGAGAGAGGAGACAAATGACAAGTTAATAAGTTGATGATATTAAGTTTAAAGCAATAGCACGAAATAGTAAGATATTTTCCACATAATGGCAATTATATCATCCTCAACAAATAAACACGTTATCAAAATCTATTTAAAACACCAAGGAATTGCAAAGTACAGGCAAAGGCCAAGAATGATTTCAGGAACCAAAAATAAAAGTTCCTTAAAAATGTAACAGTAGTCAAAGAAGTATAAAACAAAATAACCAAGCCCATTTTCAACATCTCAATGAGCAAGATTTAATGCTGGTAAAGGGCTAAGCAAGGAAAAAAAAAAAAAAGTTTGCACCCAAGGACCTGGAATGGAAGGACCTGGTCATTCCATTTTAAGGATGTAAACCAAAAACCATTAGCATAGAAGTGTAGCTCAGTGGTGGACTTCTTGCCTAGCATGTAAAAGGCCTTAGGTTTGATCTGCACTGCCGCAGAAACAGAGAAAGAGAAAGAACAGGAGGAGGGAGGGAGAAAAGAACGAAAGAAGAGAAAGAAGGAGAAGAAAATATATAAAATAAATACAAGCTTGTATGTTAATTTGTTTACCCTAGTCCCATTCATAATGCTGTCATTGAAAAAGGTAGCCCAGTTGCAGACCACTGCAGCATTCATCCACAATGGATACTATGCTCAATCTAGAACTGGGTGTGGTAGCATATGCCTGAATCCCAGCACTTGGAGAATGAAGACAAGAGGATCAGAAGTTCAAGGTCATTCTCTGCTCAACAAATAATTTCAGGACAGTCTGGGCAACACGGGACCTCGTCTCAAGCAAAACACAAATAAAATGGTGTTTTCCAAAGGGTGTTGGTAATAAAGAAACATGCTTCTGACCTAGTAGATGGACAGAAGGACAGAGGACCATATTCATGGGATTCACTAGAAGCTACGGCTGCATTGGAATAATTAATTAAATATAAATCCCGTTGGTGGTTTTGCTACCACCTCAATGTTTTATGTTCCTAAACGAAAGACACACACACAGCCTTTATATTTTGATATACCTTAAACTGCTTAATAGCTGGGCCACTGCCTAACCTCCATGAAGTTAATCCTGATTTATTACTTACTAACTGTATGTATCTTGGCTGCTCTGGACCCAGTGGGCTGCCCAGCTGGGCTGTGCTCTCCCGGCTCCTTCACATCGTGGTTATGCCTCCTTGTCACACACTCTTCTCAAGCATGGCTTCTCTCCTCTCCTCTACACTCCCTGTCCCAAGCCCAGAAATCCCCAATCCCTCCTCTGTCTGCCCTGCCCAGCTATTGGCTGCTGGCATCTTTATTTACCAATCAGAACCAACTGGGGGCAGGTTCCCAGAAGCTATGTACAGACACTCAGACACTCTTGTACAAACAGCATTTTGGGGAACATAATTAGCATTCATAATACAAGCAGCTACATGGATGGACCAGCAGTAGAAAGAGAGAGCAAGAAAAAAGACAACAAATGGATCCAGAACGGAAGTGTGGCTCCCCTAAGCTATAAAGTGAGAGGCTGTGTTGTACCTAACCTTTACTTATTTATTTATTTTTCTGACCAGGTCTTTACAACCACAAATGATCGTGGGCTGTTTTTTTTTTTTTTTTTTTTTTCACCAGAAGAAAAAAATAAAGCAAAAACAAATAGACAACAGAAGTTGGGCTAAAAAATAAGTAAATATATCAAAATAGACTTTTTGTGCTGCTGACTCTGGTCACCTTCCTCTCATCCCGTGTCTGGCTGCATCCCGACAGCCGCTGTTTATTCAGAGTGACAATCCAGCACCAGAATAAGCCTCAGTAACCCAGAAAATGTCCTGTGGATCCACCATGCAAACTTCCTGCAAAAGGCTCCAGGGTTAGCCCTTACTGACCAAAATATGATGTTAGCCCAAACAGTATGTTAACAGAGAGGTCTGATAGGATGAGACTGGAGCACCTTAATGAATCTGACACTGTAAATAACAAATCATATCTTTTAGATCTTTTTCCTTCTTTCCATCTTCCCTTCTTCCACCCTTCTTCTCTCCATCTCCTCCCCCCATATACTTTCTTAATTACACAGTGATCCTGCTTGGATGCAATAAGCTTAGAGATCCACTAGGCTTCAAGGTGGTACCTTTGGGCAATAGTGAAACCTTGAAGAGATGAGGCCTTGTCTCAACTAGGGTTATATTGTTGTGACCAAATGCAACCTGGGGTGGGGGGATGTTTATTTGGCTAACACTCCACATCATTGTTCATCACTGGAGGAAGTCAGGACAGGAACTCAAGCCAGGCAGGAACCTGAAGGCAGGAGCTGATGTAGATACCATGGAAGAGTGCTGCTTACTGGCTTGCTCCCTGTGGCTTGTTCAGCCTGCTTTCTTATAGAACCCACGGCCTTCAGCTCAGAGATGTCCAGCAGAATACTCTACAGGCCTTAGGGATGGGAAGCCATTAGAAAAGAGAAGACTGAATCAATCAACTATATGGAGCAGAGCAGATGTGTAGACACATGCACATGTGTATCCACACAAGCTCATGCATACATGTGGGTGAGCACACACACACACACACACACACACACACACACAAAATGAGTGCGCGTGCACAGCAAACCCTTTGGGAACTATCATAAATGAGAAATAAACCATAATTGTGTCATAACCCTGAAGAAGCAGTGTTAGAGCAGCCAGCTTAGCCTGGCTACTGTGTCACCTGTCCCTATAGCTATTCTTCTCAGGGCATTAGTCTTGCAAGGATGATGGGTGAAAGGCATTTTGGACTCATTCAAAGACTTGAAGATCTTCAGGCTTGGATGTCAGTCAAGCTCCATACTTTCAGAGGTTTTGGGTTGTGTTGTGGTGGCCACAATACCTGAAACAAACAGTGTAGTGCAGGGAAGGCCTACTTCAGCTTTGAGTTCTGAAAAGATGAGGAAGGCACAGGGGAAGCAGACAAGCAGCTCTGTTCCTGACAGCAGGAGTATATGGCAGGAATGCTTACATCCTGGTGAGTCCAAAAGCAGCTGAGGACAAGGCAGCAGTCTGCTGTAACTTTCACAAGCCAGTCCCTAGTGAACAGCTAGGCTGCCCTTCCAAAAGGTCCCACAGACTCCAAATGCTGCCACTCACTTGGAAACAGCATGTGGAACAAGAGCCGGCCCTGGACTTTGAAGACTTCAATCTCATGGGCTTTGAGCACATTGACCCTGAAGCTTGGTTCCCCCTTCTGCAAATAGAATATTAAAGACAATACCCATCTCAAAGTGTTGTCATAAAATTTAAACCAATGTGTGGAATTAAGGTCTGAGCACACATCCAGACAAAGATGCATGTGAATGTTCCTCTTTCTCCTGTGACCAAGACCCAGCTCAGCAACCTGCTCCCACCAACGCGAAAGCAGAGACAGAAAGCGCAGGTCCCTTTGTCAGTCTGTACCATTCCCCAAGAAGGAGGACTGTGTGCATCACCTCATTCACACATCTGACTTACTCCAGTCCTGTATGTCCAGGATAAACATCATCAGGCATTCAGGTAGTGAGATAAAAGGCCTTCATTCACTCATTCGTTCACTTGAAAATACCATAATTCTCATCAGACCGCTAAGCATCATGGGAGATTCCTGTGCAGTAGCAATGGAAGGAGCTTGTGGACTAGTGGATGATCTACTGGCGTAAAGAGATATATAAAACAAATATAGTAGGGGTAAGGGCACCATTCTCTCAGACATTCAACAAATACTGGCACGGGAGTGTGTCAGGCATATTCCAGGGTACATCTGTGAGCAAAACAGACAGTTAAAAGAAACCAATTCCCCACATTTATGACGCTGCTGTTCCCACTCCTGTACAGAAAACACTCTAAATACATAAAAGATATCTACTTCACGATAGATGGTAGGCATATCTAATGGGAACTTGAAGCTAGCTAATGTGATATCCTGGTGGAGGGAACCACCCCTGCAGGATGGTACAAAAGCCCTCACTGGGTGAGAGATACTTAAGCAGGAGCCTGGAAGAAGTGAGAAAAGGCATCATATTGATTCCAAGAGAAGAGGGACCCAAGCAGAAAGAATGTCCATGGCAGAAACCTCAGAATGGATATTTGCAGGGAGCTGAAGGGCAGCCCAGCCAGGCCAGTGTGCAGAGTGAAGGGAGGCCCCACCCTGAATATCTGGTGATGCCCATGGTCTCTTGCTAGTATGACTCTTGCTCTCCTACTGGGTCCAGTCAGGGAACATGGCTTCTGGTAAAAGTGAAGGGTAAGGGATGGACAGTATGGTTACCCCAAGTATAAGATAGATGGAGACACAATTATTCTCATAGTAGCTCACAGATGGCACATAGTACCTTAGTGTTACAGATATAAGGAGCTGGCTACCCTGAAGGTCATTGTGGAGAAGGGACTGGAGACAGCCTGGCCATTTAAGCCCTCATTCAAGCTCTGTGGAAGAATGCTCAGGACTGTAGCTGTCACTTGGTGGTGTGAAAAAAAGCTGGAAATCATGAAGGGGCTCAGTGGGCAGGGCCACATCACAGCACCAGACCCAAGTGCTCTGTCCACCTTTGTCAATGTGGCAGTGACACATGTCCAGGAGGAGAGGGCCTTCTAGGGAGTCACAGGTTGTTCCCACTCTACCTTGAAACAGGCTTGCTTTAGAGTGGTCTTGTTCAGTTGTAAGCTCCTCACACCCTTGACAGGGCTAAAGCTTCGGAGAGATCAGGATCATGGCAATAGGGAGTCCTCTGGGAGTTTGGAAGCCACACCCCCTGGGAGTCTGGAAGCCACACTCCATGGGAGTCTGGAAGCCACACCCCTTACCTCCCTCTTTGCACATCCAACTTTCAACATAATTATTTCAAAGCTCAAAAAAAAGTCACGTATGAGCTTTTGAAAAGGAGTTTTCAGTATGGATTCTATTCATTTTTGAGTAGGAAAGCCTACATAAAACCCTAAGTCACATGATGAAAGCTCCCTACTATGTCATTTCCTCTCAGAACTCCCTGTCAGACCATGAGAGTCCTCAATGACCTCTGTGCCTTGTGTACCCACAGTCAAAGAGAGAGCGAGTTACGACCTGCCCATCTCCCCCTCAACACACATCTGGCATAAATGTTAACACCTTGTTCCTTTGACTCATCCATAACTCATTGCAAGGATAGACACCTTGGTCTTGTTTTATGACGGCGTAGTAGTCCATTGTGTGGGTGAATCATGATGTATTTAACTAGTCCTCCATTGATGGATCCTTGAATTTTTGCCAATGTTCTACTGTAAGAATCATTGTGGTAATGAGTAGCTTTGTGTATGCATCATGTGTCCATGTTTGAATACATCCGTAGTATGGCTTCCTGGAAATGGGATCGTTCCCATCCACCAGTGTCCGCACCAGTGATTTTGAAAGATGCTATCAAAGTCCCTTCTTGAAGTCTCTTCTTCCTGACCCTCCTGCAAGAACAACACACAGTGGCATCTTTTTCTTCCACATCCTCACCTCTGCGTATCCTCTCTTGTTTGCCCTCACCCACACAGGTTGTTCTAAATGTTTACTCTCTTGTCATGAAAGTTGACTCAAGTCACTATCATCTTTGCTGAATTTGAAATCACCAAGGAGGCACATCCCTGGGACCGTCTGTGAGGACATTTTTGTAAGGGGCTTTAACTGAAGTCTCACCCTGAGTGTAAGCTGCAGAGACCGGATAAAGAGGAGAAAGGGAGCTGAACACCAACATTCATCCATCTCTGCTTCATGACTTCGGACATGATCCTGCCAGCCACACATTCTCCCTTGCTCAACTTGCTACTGTCAGAGGTTCTGTCACAGTGATGAAAAAAATAGCTAGCACACCTGTGAACCCAATAAAAAATTCAAGTTATTTAACTTGATTTTCTTTTGATTGCCTTTTTGAGAGTCAAGTTGTCTCCTTGGAGTAGATTATGCCTTCAAGATCTAGGCTTTGCTTTTCTGTCCAGTGTTGAACCTGGAAGGCTGGCTTCTATGGACTATTTGCTTCATTCAGTTGTTGCCTGCCTCTGGCTAAGTGGGCACAGCCTTCGGGGGGGGGGGGAATAAGGAAGAAAGAGTCCTATGGGAGGGATGAGGTAGAAGGAGACCTCCTCCAGCCCTTCTAGATTCCTCTGGTATTCTATTGGGCCAGGGAAGGCTCAACTGTGGGCGCGAAGCCTTGCTGGAGAACCTCTGATGTAGCTGAACCTCTCACCAGGACCCATAGCCATATTCTCTGTCCTTGCTTCCTCAGGCCCAGGGGCGATAACATTCTCTTGCCAGCACCTTTAAACTCCTAGCCCAGTCCAATGTTTGCAAGTCAAACTGTCACCATCTCCTCAGCCAAGTCCTTTAAATGAATCATGCATTTCCTGACAGGACCCCCATAGTTGCAAAGTTCTCCTCAAACAGAATACCACAGTCTTTGGGAGAGTTTGGTGGGAGAGATCAATTGACAGATTGCTAGTCTAACCCAAGAGGAAAGGGTGTGTCAAGAATGTTATACGTATTTTCCTAGAACAAAAGGATACACATAATTCCCGTTATTAAGCAGAGATGTAAGTCTGAATCTTTTTACTTGCGGAAGTCCAAAATATTCACATTTTCTCACCATAGCCACTTTCCCCATAAAACGACATCTGTGTCCACCATCACCATCCAACTAGGAGCTCCACCCTTTCCCTGTATCCCAGCACATTTGGAATGGATATGTATTCACATCAGTTGCTGTCAGTCACTGCCAACCACATCAAAACACTTCAACGCTTTGGACTTCTATCAAAATAAATTCTAAACTCTGTCAAGGTCATCTGTAGGTTAATTTCATAGTGGCTGGTTGAGCATCTATTTCATGCTGGGATCCAAGGAAGGAAACAAAGACAAACAAGATACTTTGCTTCTTTTAAGTGACCAGAGTGTTGGTAAAATATACAAGACAGTAACTTGATAACCGACATTTATCTCCAGTTGGATTTTTACAAAGATAAGGATAATTAATGACCTTGCATTGGAAAGATCCATAAATGGAACCAAGAAACCCTGAGCCTCAATAATGTGGACTTTCCCTGAAAGAGAAAAAAGTGAGTCTGGAGCTCGGGAGGTGTGCTGTGTTCCAGGAAATGCTGATGAACATGATTGACACTGAGTCATTTCCTGCTCCAGCTCTCAGACTTCAAGGGGAAAGAAATATTTGTTGGTCTCCAGGAACCACATCAAGGCATTGGCACCAGAAAAGTCATCGTAAGGAGGAGTGTTTGGAGCTCATAGATGATAGGTCTGCAGAGTTCTGAGGAAAAGAAAGTGTGACTCAAGTAAATTATCCCACTTGAGTTGTCATAGAAGAGGAAAAGCCAGAGGGAAATGTTTTGGGGGAATAAAATATAATATGGAACAGGGTGCCCCTGTTTCACTTTGAAACGTTAAAAACTTGCCCAGAGATAAATGAAACCACTAAGCAAATGATACAAAGGATGTGTACCATTCAACACCAACAGATATAGCAGAATAGTGCTTCATAGAATTCTGGGGGAAAGCAAGAATTTTATACCCAGCCAAGTGGCACTTCTAATATAAAGGCTACAGGCAAAGTCAAGCACACTTGAACTTGAGGTCAACAGATGACTGAGCCTGTTTAAGTAAGCATGCTTGGTAACACGCAGAGAGGATTTCTTCATAGACAACATAGATTATGGTAGCCTCTGAACCAATCTTCCTATACAAAAGCATTCAGATCTTGCAGGACCCATTTCTATGACTATGCTCCTTGCCTAAGACAAATACTGAGCCCTGCTTTCCTAACGTGGGAGTTCTTCCTTCTTGGAAGATTTTGGGGACCAAAACTACTAACACACTTCCATTCCACACAATGGAACACACTTTCACATCTAAAGAGGATAGTCACATACTGGAGTCCCCTGTTTATGCTTTTCTACTTTTTGAGAGAAGTGTGGTGGCTTAGCCACTCCTCTCTCAGCACTGTGGAGGAGATGCGCTCTTGGAAGCATGAAATTACAGTTGCTGGGGCAATCTCTGGGAGTTCCAGACTTTCATGTGATATACATAGGAAATTTTCACTGACCCTAAAGTTCCTGTGCCCCAAATGGCTCCTGAACATGTGTGGGACCTCTGTGCTACCTCCTATCATGGGAAATATGCAGGAAATGCTGAGACAGCTAGGTGCTTCCTTTTTCCTGGCCTCCCACACAGGGTAAACCAGCTCTGATGCAATGCAGATCAGCTTCTCCTGTTCAAGTTCTTGTCTACAGTAGGCTTGGAAAGATGAGCCAAGGGCCAGGCCTAGTCTTTAGAAGCTTATCTTTATGGTTTCTATTTTCTACTGAATCTCATTTTGCTAATTCCTTATGATTCTACACTCACTATTAGCTCTAATGGGCTCTTTATTGGTGTACACCTAATAATATGTTAATTGGCAGTCCTTATTGCTGAAAACCCAAGCTCCCCCTCATGAAGAATCCCAAAACCATCCAGGCATTCCTAATAAAGCCCACACAATAGGGGATTTAAAGCACTCTTAAACTTGTCCAGAGGAAGAAAGAGACTCTGAAGCAAGAGTTTGCCTCAGAACCCCTCTGCCTGTTCCAGACAAGTAACTGGTGGCAGGCAGAGCAGGCTAGTGGTCAGCCCTTGTCCAAAGAATGCAATGGCCTTAAATACCTCCTGTGACAGGTGCATCTGTGAGGTTGCTCAGAACTAGCTTGTCGTCACACCCTGAAGACACAACACCAGGACAACATCATGTTAGCAGAGTAGGAGCAGAGGAAGCGCCCTTTCGCAAGGAAAACATTGATCCAAAGAGCCTTGGAGAGGGCTGGGGTCTCTGTGAGCAAGGAAGGGAGGAAAGGCCTTCTTCAGCTGACACAATAAATTAGTTCAAAGCCGATGACAGCCCGGAAGATTGCCCACCACCCCACAAAGGAAGGAACGCTCTGGTCCCCTTCACAAAACATAGATAAAAATTGTGTTCTTCTCCTCTAATGAGGCAAGCTCAGATCTAAGTCAATAGAGCAATTCATTAACAAATCTAATGAAATCCCCAGGGCTGCCAGCGAGATGGCAGCGAGTCTCCTTGGGCCGATAGTCCATATGTTGAGGGTCAGATTGTTGAGTAGGCTCCTCCGGCCTATTCACTGGCTGCATATGGCCGTTAAGGTCACTGTTATCAGACACTTTCTCTGTACACAAAACAAAATTTCCATATGGCCCATGGAAATGGCCCAGCCCGGGCTCCCAGCTTCCCACGGCTCTCTTTGTGAGACGCTGGTTAGCTGTGTAAAAGAGGGCGTGAGGGGTTACCTCCTCTCTCAATCGCTCTCCCTGCTTTGTGCTTCAGGCCAATTTAGGGAAAATCTGCATCCCTCTCTCCCCTGTCTTTCAGGCTCAAATGCCCATGTCAGTGTATTAGAACGAGATAAAAGTGCTGATTGCTGCCTCTCTATTTAAACCCTTTTGAAGCCGCAGTGACCTGCTGGAGACAGTTCTGAGGGGAAGAACGGTCTCAGGGCTCTTTCAAATCCACACAAATAAAGGTCTTTCCTGGCTTAAAGTGGCCCCTCAGATTGAGCCCCACAGAGTCCCGGGGAAAAAAAAGCGCAACACAATTGTCATGGATATTACATGACAGTAACAAGAACAGGCCAGGGGACACAAGGCTCCTCACCACACAAAACCAGATGGGTTTGTTGACAGCCCAGTAAATAGGCTGTTTAACCCTTTGAAAGTGAATAAAGAAGGTGTAGACAAATGCTTTCTGATGGAGCTTGTGCATGTAACGGGCAAGAGAGGACACACACTGGAGGCCGTTGTGGGGTGGAGGGGGGCCAGTTGAGGAAGGCGCAAAGCTGCCTGGGGGTTCTGTAAAATTGACAGAATGAGACAGGGAAACAGAGAAGCCAGATCCTGATGCCTGAGACCAGGATGTGTGGGACATTGAGTGGTCACCCTCCCCTGGCCTCAGTGGCTTGTCAACATCTGGTACTTGGGAGCTCTGGGGAGAACTGAATTCCAGGATCCACCCCCACCCCAAGCCCTGTGTTTTCCGAGTTACTGTCTTCCAGATACAATTAGCATACCCTCCAGGGCTGTCAGGGAGAGCTCTATGGGAGCACAGGGGCAGCACACACTACCATCCCGAATTACTGGAACCACTTGCCAAGGCAGGGACAGCAAAAGGGAAGCTACTGATGTGGAAACTGAGGTACAGAGGGGGTAAGAGATTCACATGTAGCTTAGAACACACATGCCCCCTGCACTCCTGTTTCTAGGCCTGGTCTCCTATTGTCTGAAAAGTGGAAAATCCCTGTTGAGTTGTCAGGGAAGAGATGAGAATTGGTTTAATAAATGCAAAAATGCCCTTTCTCTCTTCCTCCCCACCTCCCTCCTTCTCTCTCTCTTTCTCTCTCCTCTTTCAATCTGATTTTGGGTGGAAATTTATTTCTCTTGACCTAAGAAGCCAATATAAACAGAGGCATGAAAACTGCCTCCCAGAAATGTAAAATTATGCATATTGCCTCCAATTTCATAAGCCGTTTAGGTTACCACTGAAACGACTCCCCTGTGACCCACAATTCCTAGGACTTGGCAGCCGTGAGGCTCCTATAAATCCAAGTGCTACTGCTCCGAGCTTCTGCCTGTGCTTTAGTGGGGAAGGGCCCTTTTAATTCATTTAGCTCCTTTTAATTGTCGTTAGGGGTGGGGGTGGGTGAGCACTTTCTTCGGCCTGAGTGGTTAGGTTGGCAGGGAGGCTGGAGCCCATGCTGCCATTCACCAGGGCTCTCATGAAAATGCATGCTGGGCCTCCACACCCCTGGTAATTGTAATATTTTTTCCTTACTGTTTATGTCAGAGAGTCATTACCGGGAGAGGCTGACACATCTGACGTGTGTGGCATCCACACACATTAGGTGGTCTTTAAATAATCTTCAGACTAAGTTTAGTCCGTATGGCAGAGGCCCAGGCTTGTTCTAACCAACAGAAAGGAAAGGGAAACCCTTTCCTCATGGTGCCTCTACACATTATAATTAGCCCCATTTGTGTGGGTCTGCTTCTCCCCTTCCAGAGACCAAGTCCTTACAGAAGCTGGTCTAGGACTTCATTTTGTATATGTTCTCCTCCTGTGTGTGGACAGTGTTCTATTGTTAGCTGTAATATCTGCAACTTTGTGTTGGACAATTGATTAATCTGATTCCTTTAATGTTCATAGCAAGCTAATGATGCACACTCTGTTACCACTTAAAAGAGGGTAAGGTTTGATGTCCAGAGAAGCTAAGGAAATTGATCCAAAGTAAACAGCTCATACCCCTCAGTTCAAACCTCTGTGAGTTTTCTACCTGGTGTCTTGCTTAGCGTAGTGCCTGGACCATTCAAAAATCACCAAGGCTGGTCCTCACTCCCATGATCGGCAGAGCTAAAGTTCACAGATATCCAATCTCATTCCATCAGGTGGGCCTTGGATTCGCTGGCCTTCCTCTTTCCTACACAAGCTTTGGACAGTCTGGGATTTCATTTAAAACAAGATCAATCCATTCTAAGAAATATTCTGTAATTGCTTATGTCTTACTGAGTATTTTTTCCATCTAAGATATGAAACAAGTAGCTAGTGAGAGAAAAGAAAGCCTTAAAAATTAGATGCCCAGTCTCTACGTTATCAGAAATTATAAGGTTAAGACCTCTTAGATGAATCCTAGCTGCTTAATAATTTAAAGCTCCAGGGAGAGCAGGATGTTCTAATAAGCTTCAGGCTGCTCCCTCTGGGCATCCAGGAGGGCAGCACTGCTTCCCAGGAGCCAGGGGGAGCCTAAGAGGAGTCTGCCTGGAGTTAAGGAAAGACAGTCTAGCAGAGACATCAGTGTGGGGTGGGTTCAGAGGGATGAGAAAGGTATCAGTGGTGGCTCAGAAGGTTCTAGCTGAGGCTAGCTGGTTCTCTGAGGGAGAACTGTCAAACTCGAGATTCCTTCCAATGTCTCCATGGCATTGAGGGTTTCTCAGCTCATCCTTCAGGCTCTGAAGAGAATCAAGGAAAGTTCTTTAGGATCTTCAGGCCCTTTATACCACACCAGGCCTAGAGAGGAGAGGTAGGGGAGGGGAGCAGCTACGTGCTCAGGCACATGCATGGACCTGCATGTGTGCAAATCTTTCACAAGGAATCTGAATTAAAATATCTAAGAAAATACGGCAGGCAGGCTGAGGGGACTTGCAGCATTTATTTCCCCAATGGAAATGTAAATAGTGGTGGAAGAAGATCAAAATATTTACAGAACAAACTGACCTGACCCAATTAAATGCTCCAAGAAATGCCTGCCTCGCCAAGGAGGCCAGACACTGACGGGCTCCACTCACCCGGATGGCATGTGACACACACACACACACACACACACACACACCCTTGCCCTGGATCTTCTGCCTTTAGATGGCTGTCCAACTCACCCACAGAACACCCAACCTCGGGACCCACCGAAGTAGGGAAAAGACAGTGCTCAGACTCTTGGTTAAGGTCCTGCTGGTGTATGATGGGAGAGTTTCTTGTGGGCCCATCTCTTTTTTTCAGCTTCATTCCCACAACTCAGGTTCAAGAACAAGGTGACACCATCAAGTAGCCCAAGGTCCTTCCCTCCCCCACAGCACAGTCAGAGTCACAACTGGGGCTAACACTAAATCCCCAAATGACCTTAATTTTAATTAAGGATGCTAAAATGGACCATTTAGAGGGAGCTCCTGTTTGCTAAACATGGCCTTTCTTAGTGGGACCCAGGTCGGATGTGAGCTCCACATTTGAAATTAAATTATGCCTGGGATAATATTGTCTTGAGCACACAGTTGCTGACACGATGTTGACAAAGACTTAGCCAGTGTTTTAATAAGAAAACAAAACGCAAGAAAGAAAGCGGCAGAGTTTTCAGGCAGATCATTAAGGTGCACCGCAGAGGCCAGGGGCTGGTGGTGACTGTATCACAGTTCGTCATACAACTTAAACTTCTTTTGACATCTAGTTATGTCGAAATGTGACTGATCACCCAGGGGTTGGAGCTCCTGAGAGGGAGAGGCTCACTGACAGGCAGGAGCTTAAATGAGAATCAGGAGGAAGTGGTACCCGGGCTTCCTGACAGTCCGCAGCTGCTACCTGGCTCCATCTCACCGAGGCAGGCCTGTTCTGATGAGGAGACCTATTAGCATCTGCACACTTCTGTCTCATTACCACACATCTGCCCACCTTTATTCTGCTGCCGCCGCCTCTCATCTGACAGCTCAGGCGTTGTCAGGGGCTGGATACTGCAGAGTGGGGACCGCAGGCTCACTAGCTCTGCTTTTATTTCCTAAAGACTGGTGTGTGGTTTTGACAGTACCATGCTGAGGAGGTAAAGCAGGTAATTAACATATCGAGCAGTTTCTAAACAAAGCTGAGATATAGATTCTGCATAAAATCACAACGGACTTGGGGGCGGGGGTGGGGGTGGGGGTTGGGAGGTGCGGAGACCTTAGCTCTGTCCAGTCCCATAGATCCACTAATCAAAGATGGGCTTTTGACATTTCAAATTAGGGAGGAGGAGGAAGGAGATGGAGGAAGAGGAGGAGGAGGAGGAGGAGGAGGAAGAAGAGGAGGAAGAGGGAGCTAACCCTTAATGTTGGTCAACTTGATGTTGGGCTAGGAACACAGCATCTCTTGCTATCTATGCTTCCAAATGCACTCCCTGCTGAGAAAGGGAACCCCAGGCTGCCCTCAATTAAAACAATAGGCAAATTTATATTCACTTATGTCAAACAGCTGCCTCACATACCTGCCCTAAAACTAGAGATTTAACAGTGACAAGAGCCCCACCGAAACCCTCTGGAGTGCTGTGGATGTGGCCAGGTCATTGGATATCCTCCACTGGCTTCCTGCTGCCAAAAGAGCTGGTTTAGCCTCTTCCCTCCCAGCAGCCTTCCATGTTCACCTAAGCTTAACTTTTTCAAGGTCTGCGGGGGTTCTGTATTAAGCTGTAGGTCCTTGGCATTGGGAAGATACAGGGTGGAACACTGATAAAGGAGGGACACTCAACTCTCTCATCACCAAGGAGCCATTAGGGCTTGGAAGGAAGCACAAAGAGTGCCCACCGAGACCCAAACCTCAAAGGACTCAGAAGGAAACCCACAGTGGCATCCCTGCAGAGTCCCAGACAGCCTCAGATGGCATGTCGTTAGCAGTTCTACTTGGAGGCCGTGAGGAAACTCCTGGCGCTGGCAGCTTTCATCCTCTGATACCTCTTTGTTCTGCTCACCCAGGGTTTGTATGGGTTAATGGAAAAATTACTGGTATTTTGCAACAATGCAATCAAAGTCAGTTCAGCAAACCCTGATAAAGTGAGAATAGCTCATTCAGATGGAGCTGGCAGGCCTGAACTCACAATTGCAAAGTTTGAATACAAAATAAGATATTTCCCCCTTTTTTTTTTTAAAAAAAAAAAAGACAGAATCCGTTGTCATTCATGCTAAAAAGGCATTACAGACTGTCGACACTGTACAGAAAAATAGGAGATGTTGACCTTTTTATTATAGACTTTTCTCCACTGTTGCCCTCCTTTCAACTGCACATGGCTTCCCCCAGCTCCCCCGCCCGCCCTGCACTCATGCACGCTGTCTTCAGCTGTATGTTATCTCAAATAATTACCCTCGCTTCTGGCTGTCCCTGGCGACTTCTGCTGCTAAAAAAGCTACTCATTGTCGGAGACTGAAGAGGGATTTCCAGCCTGCTTCTTGTGGCCGGGCAACGGCTCTTAATTAACCACTCAGGTATTGTGGGAGCTCCCAGCCCGGCTCGCTTCCATATGGCGCGAACATGTCCGCAGTGATAAGCACGGGAAGAAATACTGTATCAAAAAGAAGCTCACACAACCAAAAGCTTGTGCAAATTATTTTTAATGATTCTTCTCTGGTAAGTCGGCTTATTTGTTATTTCAAGGGGAGAGAGAGAGAGAAGGAGAGAGAGAGAGAAATGCACTTGCCCTTGACCCAGATCCCCCTAGTCCATGCCTCATGCCGCCCCTCATCCTAAATCTCATCCTAAGCACTGTTCGAGAGAGTATTCCAGGAGAGAGAAGCCCTTCCTATCATCTCCCCTAGAAAGGTCCGCTGTCATGGGCTTTTGTATCTATTGGATGCTTTGCTGTTCTGAAACTCACATGCACACACACACACACGCGCGCGCGCACACACACACACACACACACACACACACATTTCCCATAAGCAAGTGATTGTGAATAAGTCAAGAAGGAAGCTGTTTGGCTTCACATATCCTTGGATCTACTATTCCTGCTTGAAATAATCGGGAGCAGGAGGGCCGAGTAGAAGGAATGCCTCTTATAAATCTAATTAAAGGGGAAGTAGCATTTATGTTTTCAAACCCACCCACCGGCCAGCGCACGGTGTCACTAGACATTATGTATGATTTTCCTTTGCGACAGAAACCATTACATTTAAAAATTCATTACAGCAAGGTTAGTTAGACACATGATGGATGCAGCCCTAATCCTGCCATAGATTATCACAGTTAAAATGTAAACGATGAAAAATATTTTGTGCTTATCAGCATTTATGCGGAAATGTGTTTTACAGTGATGTATGGGGTTCCGTTTTTATTATTGTGACAGAAAGAAAGCAATACAAAACAATCCAGTGTTTATTGGAACATGCCTGCCGTGACAACATGACATACCTGTTGTAGATGACGTTTAAGCACTCTCATTGAGGGCACTTGTCCAAGACAATGTGAAATGTGTTGGCTGTGCAAATCCAGCTGAGGTATGTGTGTGTGTGTGTCTGTGTGTGCGATTCTGATTGTGGCTCTTTTTTAATAGGCTAATATTAATTTAAAATCATGTAGAAGGTTACAAAGCTGGCAGGCTGTTCGCCTGTTTCCTTTCTGACATGCTTAAAAAAGAGCGTGTGTATGTGTTTCAGAGATATCAGCTAAGGCTGTAAAAGGGAGGCTTCTGGGTTTATTGTATCTACAGACTGCCCAATGGGATGGAGTTTCCAGTGTGATGTCATTGGAAACATTGCTCCTCGGAACAGTGAATTTAGCCTGACCGAAGAGGAACATAGAGCCTCACTTTCCAATCAGGTGAGCATGAAAATCAAAGGCCACATTGGGGACATCCTGGTCCCATCAGGGCCCAGGAGTGCTGCAGCTGTGACCAGGGCAGGATTGATGGCCCCAGTGCACTGCAGAGTCCCTGTCTCCTGGGGAAGTCACCTCCTAACTCTTTTGGCCAAGTTCACTCACAATGTGGTTCCTGCCTTCCCTCCCCTCTCCTTTTTCTGCCAGCCCAGAACAATGGTACATCCAACTACAAAATGAACCAGAACACAAAAAGAAAAATAAACCCTCGTCGGTCACAAGAAAAAAGGGAAAGAAAATTTATGACTAAACTCTATTTAAAGAAAAGGAACAGAAGGCAGAGGTCTTCCTCTATTCCCCTGTGCATTGCACATCCCAGGTTCCTTCCCCAAGGCTTTCGGACAGCACTACCAGCAGATCCGGTGAGTTATATACGGTGACCGTGGCTCCCTGTTACCTGGTGCCTTTTGTGAACTGTAGCGCTCTCTCTCTCGCTCTCTCTCTCTCTCTCTCTCTTTCTTCTGCTTCCTATTGATAACAAATCTTAGAGTAGATTTGGAATTGGCCCGACTTGAAGATCAATTCTACCTTCCTTTCATTTGGTGTCTGAGCATCTCCCAGCTTGAGGGTGACCCAGGCTTACTGCAAATTTCTCCAAGGCTTTACTCCCCAGCTCTTTTTCTTGTGTCTCTAGGAGGATGTCGTTGTGTACATTAGCAAGGTGAAGCTTAGCACCTTCTGGGCCACAGCTGGCACAGGAAACAAGGAGCTGGCCAGCCAAGGATAATAAAGGCCTCAGCATTTCTTAGGCTGCCTGCTCCAGATCCTTCTCAGCCCAGTTGTTATCTTTAGGAAGTGCAAGGTGGAGGAGAGGGAAATCTTATCTGGCTCCCATCCCAGTTATAAGATGCAAAGCCCCTCCTGTACACCTTGGGAACATTGTCACGGCGGGGTCAGATCTCGCTCAAACGGACTCCGGTGACTGAAGGGGCCTGTGACCTACATTGTCCTCCATGTCCTTTGTAGCATAAAACAGACTCAGCTGATTTCTTTCAAAGCTCATGTTATCACATTTGCGAGAGTGTAGCGCCTCAACTCTCTCTTCGGAATGTGTGCTTCCTCCTGCGTTTATTCACTGATGAACATTTTATTTTTATTTTAAACTCTCTCTCACTTTCCTTTCAGAACATTCTGGAAGCAACTTGCCCAAGTACACCCTGTCAGTCCACTTCCCAGTTGAAGAATTTCCACAAGCTGGGATCGTGAGGCTGTGGACTGACCCGGAGTTGCCCTATTAAATGCATTTGCGTCTTTGAGTTGAAGAATATTTGTTGAAAGCTGGATTACCACTTGGTAGACCACCAGCAGCTGTTGAAAAGCAGGGCATAAAAGCTTGTTTATGTCTTTAATGGGCCACTTAATTGATGAAGCAAGTATGTTCTTCATAATAAAATGCCAAGGAATAATCTTAATACCCCAATGTATGCTGCTAGTGAATTAAGAAACATCTGCTGTAATGTAAAAGAACATTTTATTTGGGGTCTTCATTAAAAACATGATTCTATGGAGTTCGGCTGATTTATACTGTACACAACAAATTAGGATGTCTTGAAGTAATTATTCTTTACAATTAAACCTACAAGTCCACTCTTAGAGGGGGAAAAAAGTCTGCCCTGTCTTGCTTCCCTTCAACCATCTCAGTGCACACTGGGTTCCCCCATTTCATCTAAGAGATGTGGAGTCCAACGTGGAGTACCCATTGCGTCTACTCCTCTTAGGAAGACATGCGAACCTAGCCCTGCTCCTGAGGCTTCTGCAGAATAAATAGCTCTAGAGAGTTGCAGGAAGCTAAGAGCAACTCCTTTCAGTAATCTCTTGTCTGACTCCAATGTGGAGTTCACTTTAGTGGACTCAGGTTTTGGGCTACATGGAGGACAAAGAGGATGTACCCACCCTGAAGGCTGAGGCTATGATTTGAAGCTAGGCTGGAAGGAATCTATCCCCAGAAACGGAGCTTTGAGAACCCAGGATTGAGTGGCTGTAGATGTCTGAAAGAAAGTAGGTGCTGAAGGGACAGGGTGTGGCCAGCTTGCCAGTGCTGGCTCCCATCCCCCTTCTCCAGATGGCGTCTGTCTCCCACACACCCGCTATCACACCAGGAAGCCACATGTCACCACCCCTGCACCCAACACCACTCATGATACAGGGACATGTCGATTGCTTCCTGGAGTTTGGTCCCTAGAACAGCCTTCCTGCTTCAGAAGCCAAAAGACAAGTTATTTTAAAAGTGAACACAGAGCAAGCGGGTGGTTCAAGGGCAGAGATTTGCAACCCTGGCAGCTTTGGAGAGTGATCTGGGAAAACAGAAAGGCACCTGTTCTCTGATCTCACTGTTGGAGATGCCTTTTGAATACACAGAAGCCACAGGACGTTTCTGGTTTTGTTTTTTTTTAATTTTTATATTGAATTAAGCTGAATTCTCCATTCTCTTTTTCTTGGTCTCCTGAGTGATGGGATTACGCATTGGTTTTTTTCAGGGGGGGCAACTTTGGGAGCTGGAGTACTGGACATCAAACCTAGAGCTTCGAACATGCTGAGCACACACTGCCATATAACTATACCCAGCCCATTAGTGTTTGCAGACACAAGAAGAAACTACTGCTCTGGAGAGAAAGATAGGTGTTTTTGTTTGTTTGTTTGTTTGCTTGTTTGTCTGTTTTAAGATGGATGGCACTTTTCTCAGTCAGATGTTTCCATGAGCTTTTCAGGCTTTAAAAAATGCAATACTAGCAACTGTTGGTAGGAAGGTTATATATGGTATGGTTGCTATGGCTGACAGCATGGAGATTCTTCAAAACATTAAAAATAGAGTTGCCTGGGGTTGAGCAATTCTGCTTCTAGGCATGTACTTCAAAGAACTGGAAGCATAGTTCTCCAGACAAATGTATATATCTTGGTTTACAGGAGCCTTGTTCACAACAGCCACAAGGAAACAACACAAAGACCCATCAATATATGATCAAAATGTGCTATGGAAAGAGGGTGGAATATTACTCAGCCTTTAAAAGCAAGTAAATTCTGAACCAGCCTACAACATGGATCATGTCAAGTGAAGTAAGTCAGACATAGAATAATAGATACTGTATGTCTTAGTTGCTCTCCTGTTACTTTAATGAGATTCCACCCCCAAGGCAACTTAGAGAACAAAGAGTTTATGGAGTCTTATAGTTCCTGAGGGGTGAGAGTTCATCACCATCATGACAGAGAGCATGACAGCCAGCAGGCAGGTACATCTTGAGATATAAGCATGAGGCAGAGAGGACAAAACACTGGGAATGGTGTAAGTTTTTTTGAAACCTCAAAGCCTGTCTCCCAATGGCACACCTCTTCCAACAAGGTTACACCCTCGCAATCCTTGCCAAACAGTTCCACCAAGTAGAAACCAAGTGTTCAAATGTATTAGCCACTCTAATTGAAACAACCATACTGTATGAGCCCTGTACATGAACTACCTAGAGAAGTGCAGCTTAAGAGACAAACTACGTAGAAAGGTAGCTGCTGGAACTGGTGGGAAAGGAATGAAGAGAAATTGTCTGATGAAGACAGAATATCAAATTGAGAAGAGCAAAGAATTCTGGAGGCAGATGGTGGTGACTGCCGCAAGAGGACATGACTGCCCTCTACTACTGACCTTGACAATGGCCATGACAGCAAATGCTATTGTGTGAATTGTACTACAATTTAGCAGTATTTTTAAAAAAGGTTAATTCAAGGCTATCATGACTGTCATCCTATGAGGCTAGTGAGCAAAAGACAGAGAGCTATGACTGCATAGCAAGTATTACAGGAGTCCTTGAGGCACCTGTGACCTGAGAGAGGGTAGGGAAGTGGGTAAGGGAGGGTGTGAGGGGGTTTTCCTGAGTGATGTGGTGGCAGAGGGAGGAAGGAGCTCTCATCTACTTGGGACCATGGGAGGGATTCAGCAAGTTAAGTGTTTTCCTGTGTGACTGACAATAGTCTGTGAATTTCTGGGAACTCCTTATGAAGATGACTTGACTTTACTATGGAAGAACCCTTAAGTGAGTCAATTCCTGTATAGAAATTTGGCCTTAGTCCTTCCTCACAGCCTCAAGCTCCCAGAAATAAGTCTCAGACTCAAAATATATGTACAAATCCCTGGCCACATAGCTAGGCTCTTCTCTGACTAGAACGTAAATTATCTCATTTATTCTAATCTACATTCTGCCACGTGGCTGATTACCTATGCTTAGGTATCACACATCTGTCTCCTCACTTCTTCGGGGGCAAGTCTTCTGACACCCGTCTCTATCCCAGAATCCTTTCTGCCTCCCAGATATGCCACCTCCCATTTCCTGCCTAAGCCATTGGTCACAGGCTTTTTCATTGACATGTGATGCATCCATACAATACACAAGATATCCTCTCTACAGTCCTGGGTGAATGTGTTGTTAACATGTAGACAGCCATGTCGAGTATCACAATGCCTCATCCCCATGGGAAATGGTAAAACCTTCTCTTCTGGTCCAAATGTGAATGGTGGCAGTGCAGAAATGTCCACTGCAGCTTTCTCCCCTTGGATGTTTGTAACTTGAGGACTGTTCCCTTACCAAGATTAACTAATCCTGTCCCTTGGTTTAGCTGTTTACCATAGCCCAGCCTCCTTGATTGACTCTATTTGTATGTAAAAGCCCTGCCTCCATCTTCAATATATATAGTGTGTGAGTGTGCGTGCATGTGTGTGTGTTTATTAAACGTGCAGAGCCTCTTGGATGCTGCATCTTCTCCATCAGAAAGCCCAGGCTACCTGATCCTACCTTTTCTCTGTAAGTATGTCTATCTTTGCTTCATTCCCTCACCACCACAGTCAAAGTCCCTAAGACATTCCCACACTCAAATGTCCTTAGACTCTGAACAAAGAAGTCCTACCTTTTTGGCTGTGCTTTATTTGTTTATATTTTTATGAATTTAGCCCAGAATGGATTAGACTTAAGATCCTCCTGCCTCAGGTTCCCAAGTGTTGGGATTATAAGCTTGAGCCACCATGTCCTTCTGTGATTTTGAGGTCTCTCTTCTGTCCCTCTGTGGCTGTGGCCACTGCCCCATGCAAAGACATTGTGATATCTATCAACGTTTGCAATCTGTCCTGCTCAGCACCTATTGCCCTGTCCAGAATGACAGGAAGTCTCAGGCTTGGCCAATCAGTCAGTTTGATGAGCATGCACCTGCCAATGACAGGGCGGGTTGTATGGAAATGAAGCTTCTTCCTTGGGATTCAGTAATATTTCATTTGTGGACACAAGTTTTTGAGTTTATTACATTTTCATATGCCACAAATATTCTCATGTGCTTTTTTTTCTGTCATTAAAAGCATACAAATGCTCTGAGACTGGTAGGTTGGTGGCTGGATCTCCTGTCAGTCATAGTTTGGCAATGATTGTCTAGATATGCCCAAGAGCCTGGAATTCCCATTTTGAACCTTGAACACCATTTCTGGGACTGATTTCCTGCTTTCCAAGGGTTAACAGGGACACAGTGTGTGTACTCCTAGGTATCAAACAGCTAGGGGTCACGTATGGGCATAAGCTGGATGTGGGGTCTAGGCCCATGAAGAAGAGCCCCCTCTGTGAGCAAAGGCCCTAGGACTGGGGAGAGGAAGCTGTAGGCCTGCTTCCGAAGAGTTGAAGAATTATAAAGTCATGTGCAACTTCTGGTCATTGGTTCTCCATTTTAATCTCAGTGTGTACAAATGTTGAAGAGACCCTGGCCCCACCAATCTACAGCTTTTGGTCAGATCTGTGCCTGATACAGGCTGGGTCAAAACAGCATATGTGTTCCAAGAGCAGGTGACTCACAGCAATTTAGTCCAGTGTAGGGCTGGAGAGAGGCAAAATGATCCCCTTCCCTTGTAGATGGGTGCTTACTTTTTATATTGATGTTGAAGAAAGAGGGACCCTCAAATGATCTAGGAACCCACAACATCACAAAGGTTCCCTGACTGTCAGTGCACTGCTTTTCTGCCACTAGAGCAAGCTGACAGCAGAAGGTTCTGGTCTCCCATTCCTCAGTACTTCCACTGAGCTAGTTCCAGCTTTTTTTTTTTTTTTTTTTTTTTTCCTAGCTCATCTTTAATCCTCTGAGTGTGGCTGAAGTCTCATCCTACCTCTAGCTTCTGCCAGAGAGGAGCTGGCAATCGAGAGAGCAGTCCCCTCTGCAAAGGTGCTCCCAGGTCAGCCTAGCTGCAGGGAATGAAGGCTTGCAGGGTGGGGGCGGGTGGGCGGGCTGGACTCAACCTTTCTCTGGATCAATGCAGTGGGAAAAAAAGGAATAAAATATCCTTTTCTGAACACAAAGTTTTTAAATATTCACTTAAGAATGTCAAATTTTTGTGTTACCCAAATATTATTGGTTTGGTGAGGCAACATGTTGCAAGGTTATGGAATCACTAAAAACAGCCCAGGTAAACTCCAAACTGGCACAGCATCAGAAAGCATGCTAGGAGAAGGCAAGCAGACCCTCCAAGGTGACCCTACTTCATACCACAGGGGGCAGTCCACCTTCCAAAATCCTGCATTGAGAAGAAAGCAAAAGCAAGCACCCAGGTAACATAACCCCCATGGCCCTTGTGTCCTATAGAACTTGGGTGATGCCTCCAGTTGCCCTATAGTCAGCAATCACCTTTCCAAGCCTATAACTTGGTTGCTGTTCCCTGGCTCACACTCCCTCCCTCCTCCAGCTGGACACAGTCACTCACAGTTGGTGTTGTTCAGCCTGAGCTTACACTGTGGCATTTCCCTCAGCTGCCTGTCAGAGTCTGCTGGGTATAGTCAGACTCTTCTCCATCAAGTCAAGGGACCATCTCTCTCTCTTCTTCCTTTTATGGAACTTCAGTTTTTAGTCATTCATCTTGTCCCTGGGTATTGTGATTGAGCCAGACCACAGTCCCATCCATATGTGCATGATAACTCGTGTAACCTTCTGGAATCTCTGATTTTCCTATATCAATTGAGGGAAGGCATGAGTAGTTCATGCAGCATGGGGGCAGTTGACCCAAGGTTCCAGAAGATGTGCATAATGCAAGAGGACCCACTGTGTGTGACTTTGTGTCTAAGCTGAATCAAAAGAAGTACCTGTCAAGAACTCCCCTAAGGGCACAGGCCACATCAGAACTGGCACTGAGCCGAGTGTCATCTTGTCACTAGCAGATTTCCTGTTTGAAACTATTTTCTTATATTTCAATTTTGGTTCTTGAACAGAGCATGGGCCCTTGTACTTATGTGTCTCCTCCTCATCTATTCCCTTCTTGTCCTTGTCCTCTGTCCTCACTGCCACCCTCTAGATAGTTATGTTCCAAACCAAGTTACTGACATCCTTCTGCCAAAAAGCTTCACATATCCAAATGTATTCATTGAAGCTATCTGTATATAACAGTCCCCAAATAATGCTGGCTTTGGAGAAGAGAATGAATGTTTTCCTCATTTCCAACATCTGGAAGTAGTTAATTCAGGATATGGAATAATGAAACCTAGCTCCTCCATGCATGGCTGCCATTCCAAAATCCTCACTGGTGACTAGAGCTCCAGTGGGAAGCTGGAAGAGACAACAGACAGATACTTCCCTGAAGGACAAATCTAAGGAGTCACGTATGCTACCATTCTTTCTAACTGGTGGCCCAAAACCTAGCTGCAAGAGATCCTAGAAAAATTAGGGTTTTGTTATTATTTGTTCTTTTCCCAAATGGACAAATGCCCAGTGAAGATTTTAGGTTCCATTTCTAAAGATGAAAGGAGGAAGAAATGGGGCATTGAGGAGTTTCTGTCCTATGTGAAGTATCTATGCCATTTCTTTTACTTTAAACCTGTTTTATGTTTGTCAAAATGATTCTGGCATATAACAGAAATAGTTAAATATAAAAGGCTTGTGAAGGAAATATGATTTTTTTGCTGCTAACTCCAAAGCCTCTGTACAAAAGCAATAATTTTAGTTTTGGGATTTGTTAAAAGTAATTTTGAACAAATAATAAAATTATAGTTTTCTCTATATCCCTTAATTTTGGGCTTTTAAAATTGGCTTTCTACTGTAGTCAGCAAAGATTTGTCTGTCTTCCTCTCTCAGACATACATATCTGACCAGTTCTGTTCTCCAGATTTTCCCAATGAAATCATGTAAAATTTCCCAGTTAAGAAGTGGCCAATGTATTCACTGTTGCAGACATATAAATGTGGCTCACTCTGTGGCATCAAAAACACATTTCATTTTGTGCCTCTCCTTGAAATAAAAATTCACCCTATCTTTATCTTTCCCTTAGTTTTTTGGTTTTTTTTTTAAACAAACAAACAAAAAACTCCCTGGAGCCTCAGAGATGGCTTAGTTTGCCTTGTAAGCATAAGAGTATGAGTTTAGAGTCTCAACACCAATGTAAAAAATCCTAGCTCTGGAGAGGAGAAGACAAGAGGATCCTGGGGATTCAGTAACCAGCTAGTCTAGCCAATAGGCAAGATCCAGGTTTTAGAGAGACCCTCTAAAAACAAAATGTGGAGAGTGATCAAGCAAGAAACCTAATGTCAACCTCTTGCTTCTACATGGACACAAACACACACGCACACACACAAACGTGTGTGTGTGTTTACATGCCTAGACATAACAAATTTTTAAAAATTAAACTTTCTTATTTCCTCCAAGAGCCTCTTAACATGAGCCATGTTTTTCTGTCCAGCAGACCCTTCTCACAGAACCTTCTGCCTCACTCTAAAGTAATTATTCTTTAGAACTAGAGTAGAGCTGCTCATTACCTCATTCTGAAATTTTCTTTACCCCTTTCATGCAAGAGATTTGCTTCCTGGATCCCAAATTTTATTAGTCATTAAAATGCATCTTCTCTGTGTTTTCAAGGAAGGACCCACAGGAGGTCAATTTTCTATCTAGAAGATGTCTTGATTCTACCTACCACTGGATAGTTTGGCTGGATATGGAATTTATGTTGAAAATTCATATTATTCAGTATGTTAAAGACTATATATGTTATCTTCTAGTGTTACTAATAATCTAAATCAATTGTTTTACATCTTTTGTATACTGCATAATTTCATGTTTCTCTCAGAAAATTCAAGAGTCTTTATGACCTCTGTCCTTGTATATCTGTTATACCTCATTGATGTGCCTAAGGTGAGCCTTACAGACATGATGCTGGGCTTCCAACCCATAAGGAAATTCATGCTCTTCACTTCTGAGACCATTCTTGGTGTTCCTTGCTTGGTAATTTCCTCTCTTCCATTGTGTGTCTTCACTGTTTTTTCTTTATAAAATGCACAGCAGTCAAGGTGTCAAAGCTGTGTTAGATATCAGTTTTAACTACCCCCCCCCCAGTCTTTTTGCTTCATTTTCTGAGAGGTCTTTTCACCTGTACCTATCAATCTTCATGGTGTATTTGTCAGGTCTGCAACCCTGCTCTGAATTTACACAGCTCGTTCTTGTTTAGTTTTGACTGAGTTCTAAAACTCTTGTTCCGCATTCTGATGTTGTAACCATTATACATTTTCATCTCTGCAAACATGCTTGATTACATTTTTCTTCCTGCACAGCTCTGATACCTAAGAATGTCCATAGTTCTGAATTCCCGTTTGCTCCTCATTATGGCACATAGGCTCATATTTGAACCTCTGGTTTGCAGCTGGTTTTTACTGTTTTGAGGACTTATGGAAGCTTTAGTATATGGGGCCTGGCTGGCAGGCGTTTGCTTATGGACCAGTTGCCTGATCTGCCGAGATAAGAGAAAACCTGTACTCACTCTGCCACCAACTCTCTTCGCTTTTCATACATGTTCTCATCACTGTGAACCCCACTTACTTGCCTTCTTCAAAGCTCCCATCCCTGTGAAACCCACCCATCATGATGGACTGAAAATGGAAGCCAAAATCAGTTGGTTTTCCTTCTGGAAATGCTCTGCCATATACTTTGTCACAACAACGGTGAAAGGTACTGAAAACAGTCCTTGTTTTTCTTTTTAGGAGTTGACTTTCCATAGCTCTGAATCCTCTGGGGCAAGTTTATATTTAAGAAGATAGCTGGGATGATGTCGAAGCCCTAAAACTTTGGCTGTTTAGGAAGCAGAGGGAGGAAGATTACAAGTCCAAACTTGGCTGTCTGGACTGTGGAGCAAAGACCAGTTTAGAAAACTTAGTGAGACTTCATTTCAAAGTGAAACTTAAAACAGGGCTGGGGTTATATTCTGTAACATAGTTCCTGCCTGATGTGTACAAGGCTCTTGCACGCACGCACACACACACCAATCACAGAATAATATTAACTGATTAATGGTCCCACTTGCCTGATACAGCCTGTTGACTGGTGAATGATTTGGTGGCATATTGCATCATAAGTGTGTCCCTTTGTGTCCTCTCTGGTTCTAGATCGATCAGAGAGGAATTCCTAACTCTTCTTCCAACTTGTAGGTTACAAGTCTGGTGGTTCATTCTGGGACAGGGTAAAAATAAATTTCCTTGCTATTTCAGTGGTTCCCTGAATCTACCTGTTTCTATTACAGCATCTCATCCTTACTGGCTAAACTGTTCCTCTCATCTCTAGAAATAGTCTCTTCTAATATAATGCAGCTAAGCATTGCAGGAATCTCTAGCTCAAGTACAGTGGAGATTGTATTGATTGTATTGAGACTGTGGCTTGCAGAAGTCTCTGATTCTAGCAGAGATGGGGAACGCATTTACAGCTAGGCATTTACCCCTATGGGGTTACACCTCCCTACACACCCATATCGATGCTCTCCTATCATTATTCTGCAAAGCTACCCTGGCCTCTCTTCCCCATGTCCCTCTTTGCTGTGTCCTTCTTCGATACTTGTTGACAGTCAAATGAATCTGTTCCTTACTTTTGCTAGAATGAACACTTCATGAAACCATAATCTACTGACTTGTCTGTTCTCACTTAAAGTATGGACTGGCACATAGTAGATGCTCAATAAAAACCCATGTACTGATAAAATGCTTGCTACTGAGTTCTAGGTTTTGCACACACCCTTCTCTCTAACAGTCTCCTCCTCTGTAACCAGAGAAGTCTTAACAAAAGGTTGAAGCAGAGTTGAAGGTGTGACACCCTACAAACCAGCTCCCAGCCCCTCCTACGGGGCTGTATCTCAACACAAGAGGTACTGGCCAGTTACAAAGCAATTCTTTCACCTTGAAAAATGAGAAATGAAAGGATTAAAGGCCCAAAGGTGTCTTTGCTTGTTGTACATGTAATTAATTTCTTCACAAGACAGAAAAAGAAGTTGCGTTCTCATGGTACTAAAGCACCAGAAAAAAAAGAAAAAAAAAAAACCTCAGAGGAAACAGCAGACTGGTATGTTCAGTTTCCCGCTGTGAGTTAAATCGCATTAACATCCTAGTGCAGAAGGCATTCCCGTAGATTTAGACTTCCTGCTATTCTTATGAAGTTAGAGGCCCTCTTTATGGCAGGCCAGCATTCTGAGGTAGGGAAGCATCATGGGGGGTGTAGGACATCAACCCGTTTGGGTGGGTTGACGAACCTCAAACTGGTTGCATCCCCATGTGACCCTCCTGCTCTGTCATGCTGACCATGGAAAGCATTTGTTCGGTGTCTTCTAGATGAGAGTACATGAGGAACTGAGCATGGGGTCCTCAGCCCCTCCGCGTCCCCTGAAATTGAGCTTGGTACAGACAATAGGCAGATGTTCAATGCACAGTCTCAAGGTGTAACTCTGAGGGTTTCACCTGGGCTTGAGCCCCCTCCTCTTTCTCTGCTTCCTCTCTGTCAGTAGATGACGAAGCATCTCCACACACATGCCGGGTTCCACGTGGTCCTGCTGAAGCTCACAGGGCCAAGCAAACATGGATGGGCCCCTCTACAATGATATGCCAAAGCAAATTCTTCCTCCCTTAAGTTCTTTATGTCTACTCTTTTTGTCAAAGCAGCATACATTTTTGACAAAAGATTTCAAATGTCTCCGCTCAATGGATGCCCTCTGGGATGGCTCATCATATCAATGTGACTGGGTTGACTTGTCACCCTAGATATGCCCATGAAAGCATTTCCAGGGAGCTTTAACTGAGGTGGGGGAGACCTACCCTGACTGGACATCCCATGGGCTGAGTCCATACTGAATAAAAAGGAGGGTCCGCTAAGCTTCAATGTCCTTCCCTCTGCTTCCTGACTCAGGATACAGCCTGAACAGCCACCTGGCTCTCTTATTTCCACGCCTCTCCTACCACAAAGAACCATATCCCTTCTTATACCCTGAGCCAAAGTAAACCCTTCCCTCCTCAAGTCGTTTGTGTTGTGTATTTCATCCCAGGAAGGAGAAAAATGAAATGAATGCACAGCCCTTAATAAGATCTCTCCCTCGCCTATTACTGGCCTCTTCCAGAAATAAAATAGACATTATTTTTAAAAGAACAGGCTTAAGATAATTCTTTTTTTCCTTCAGAATCAGGCTCTCAAATACTGACTACACAGGAGACACTTCCCCAGGGACAGCGTGTACTTCATTTCCTTTATATGAACAAACACAGGCTTTTTCTCAAAACAAGGTGGTGGTGCTCACGTACAAGCCAAATGGTGAGGTCACTGCCTGCGAGGCCCTGCCAGGCAGTGGAGGGGACCCACTAAGCAAGAACAATTTCCAACAGTAGCATGTGTGATCGGAGGTTTCCCTTGGCCCTCCACATAGGCAACTCCTCATTTGGTAAGTCCGTGAAGGTCAAATGAACTTGGAAAAGCAGGCAGGAGCAACTGAAGGTGACCCCCGGGTTTTGAACTATTAGCCAGAGACAGAGTCAGCTATACCCTTCTGCAGTGGGATATTCTCTGGAGATAGACACAGTGGTTGCTCTCATTGAAGGATGCTCTAAAATAATGACTCAGCAAACAAAGGCAGCTTGCGTAAATCACTTGCTGTTCTGCACAGTGAACTAGGATGTAGGGATGGGGAGCCTGGGGTGGGGAGGCTGGCCTCAACTAGCCCTTCTCGTGTGGGGAATCAGGCCTAACAGTGAAGCTGATGAGCAGCCAAGGGAGTTTTGCAAGTGTTTGACATACGAACACAAGCCGGTTCAAAGTGATCCACGGTCGACAGTCCACCTCTGCGACTTTCCAAGCTTCCAAGCAGCCGTGAAAGGCTGTGGTTATGAGACATGGGAAGTGCACGTCTCTCAGAGACCAGCTCCTCTGCCAAAAACATGTCTGTTTCACATGCGGCTATTAGTCTCCGGCTTCCATTTAATACAGAGATTAGCACCTCTGCCAAACTTTTTAAGGTTAGGCAAAACCTGGCGTCAAGAGGTTGGTATGTATTAACACAAAACAAAATGTTGCAGAGACTGCTCTTTTATGCAGTAGCAAAATGTGTGCCAGCAGTCACCTTGGATAGCTGCGTTGTTACTCTATCTCATTCAAGAACGTCTACCACCAACTACCCAAGACCGTGGTGCAGGTAAAAATGCCCCCTGCAGCTGACCTCACGCTTCTTCCTTTATTCCTCTCTTAGGCTCTTCCTTCTATCTTCTGGAAAGCTAAGAGTTGCAAGTCTAACATTCCTCTGCCTCCGAACAGTGCACTGAACATGAAACTGAGAACCTAGTGATATGACTTCACACAAAATTCTATCATTTATAAGTTATGTGTGCCTCGGTTTCCAGAGCTGCCAAATAACTGTGGCATTGGCTGTCATAGGAAGAGAAGACCAGAGTTTTTCTGCACGATAAAGTCAAATCCAGATGGCTTGTGAAGCTCATCACACCTCAGAACTAGTCAAGGTCATGGCGGTGAAGGAGATCCCCACTATCCTGACATCACACTGATTACTATGTCACCCTGATTACAGGACTTTGGGGTCAAGGGATGGGACTGTGCTCTAGGGAAGAGGCTTGCTCAAGTGGCATGTCAGTCTCTAAGGCACAGTCACCAGGATCCCAGGAGAACCTCAAAGGAATACTGAGAGGGCAGCCTTTTAATTTATCATTGTCATTGTCATCGTCGTCGTCATCATCATCATCATCATCATCATCATGTATTGTTGTTGTTATAGTTTCTCGAGACAGGGTTTCTCTATGTAACACCCCTGGCTATCTTGGAACTTGCTTTGTAGACCAGGCTGGCCTCAAAGTCTCAGATCTTCCTGCCTCTGGAATACTAGGATTGAAGATGGGGTGAAGGCAGCCTCTTTAAACATGGGGAGAAACCTGGATCAAGCACTTATGCTGAGAAGTAGCAATAACTTGGGAGACTACAAAGGAGTAAAGCAGTTTGCCCATTGGGAAGGAATTTCTAGAAGCAATATTTATTCCAGGCAACATGATGACTCTCAAAGACTCTCAAAGTACCTGAGAAGGAAAGAAGGTTCTGGATCTTTTGCAGGAACATACCCTTAAATAAGTCCCTCCACCTGTTTCTTCCTCTCCAGGCCTGATTGCCCTCCAACCTCAGTGGCCACAGCAAGCCCCTGCTGGATCCTTCCCATCCACCCTACCCCATACCAATCCAGCCCTCTTAACAAGAACTGGGAGAGCATGCCCTGGCCAGACCCCTGTCCCATTCTGCCAGTGCTGGGCTCATGCATGCTGCCTGGGTCAGAATCGTGCTTGGTACCGTGGGGCTAGGACCAGACATGCTGGAAGCCTGTCTGTAATTCTTTGTTTAGGTCAAGCAAAGGAATACTCGTGGGTAATTCGCAAAGTGTCTGTACTCAGAGGTATTGCCAATCTCATTATCATTAATTTTTGCATATTTAACTACAGTTTTTAATTAGATGGTATTTTATTATTCATGCACATAATTTGTGTCGAAGTCTGACTGCTCCCTTGAAGGAATAAAAAGGGGGGGCAGGAGTCAGATATTTCTGAATCGGAAGTCAGGGTTGCTGCTTCTATTTGGCTGGAGAGCAGAGCGGCCTCTGAGTCTATAATGGCTCTCTTTTAATTTTGCTAATAGCTATCATGTTATGTACCTTTATAAATTTGTTAAATCCAGAGTGCTGGCAGTAGTCTCTGTATGCGGTGACTGTAAACAGCCTGCTCTGTTTGGTCGGTGCATACAAACTGTTTGCTCAAGCTCCTTGATGTATTATTAAAACGGGTAATGGGCCCCTGGGAACACATCTAGTTATAGGCCTTCATTTGCAGAATAAACCATGCGTTGTTTTCATCTTTACTCATGATTGTTAATGGCGCTGATGATGGGATGGGTGGGTTCTCTGGGCTCTGCCTTGATCCGCGCCTGTTTTATTATGCAGGCAAAATGGCCAGGCTGCTGATTTTGTCGAAGGTTTTCAATTAGTCATTTGACTGAACACATCTGTGCTGGCATCCACCCAGAGCTGGACGGCAGCTATTACCAGTTTACACCCGCTGAACCGTGGCCATAAACTCGGATGGGAATAAACCTAAATTGGCCTTTTAGATATGGCTGAAAAGTTGTAATGTTGCAGTGTTTTATAGCAGTGTCAGAAAGGTGTGAACTTTTCCGCCTTCAGGCCTAGGAACCTGCTGTGATATTCCAGTCCGTTCAAATGACTCACTTATAGACTGGCTCTAAGATCTGTTTACCAATTTGTGTCCATGACTTAATCGGCCTGCTAAGTGGGTAAGATTGCTCTGTAGCGCTGTGGTGGTTTTTAGTTTAACTGTTTTGGTAAACAAAGCAGAAATGCTGCCTTGGTGTTATTGGGCAATGGTTGATCCAGGTTCCCGCACCTTTTAACTGAAATGAACACTGCTTTATAGCAAACCAGAGAGGCTTCCTGGGGCTGAAGTGCCACCCGACTGCACTAGGACAAAGAATTTGTCACTGATATGCAGGAGAAGCAGGTGACTAGGTGACTGTGGTAACACTGTGTCTCTTTGATGCTGAGCTCCTGAGTGGCTGATATTTCTGAAGGCTGAGCATCAAGAGGACCCTGTACTGTTCCCTGCACTCCCAAGGGGCAGTAGGTAAGGTGGCTGAGGGCGGTCGTCAGCTTCTGAGGAGTGATTGGCAGTGACCTTTTCCTGGGGCGTTAGCTTTTGGTAGTCTCACTGTGGCCTCATGAATGCCTATGCTCACCCTCAGTAGACATGATAAGCAGCAATGGCTCCTGGCAAACCCTAAAATCTGTCTTCTGTGGGAGGACTCATTTCCTATGGCCCCTCCCCTCGTATGCCGTATTGTTTCCTATTTTCTATTACCCCTACTCTTCTCCAGTCTGTGAGTGCCTGTTGGAATAGTGCCATTCACTATTCACCGTTGGAATAGCCATTTCACTCTCTCCTGTGGCCTGCTCGTGCCTTTCCCCATTGCTGCCTGAAGTCCTCAGACTCCTGTCCACCACCATCGCCATCTCCATGGTGCCCTTCAACTTTATCATTGCCTCACCCAATCCCACGGCTTTGTTGCCATGTCACATAGCACATATGAGAGTTCACACGGGCATGCCTTTAGTCTTCATAGCAAGGGCACCAGGACCAGAGCACAGACATCCTGCCCACCTCGGAGATGAGGAAGATAAAGTGGAGAAATCTGCTCTTGGTCATACCCACAGCAGGCAAGTGCAGGGAGCCGAGTGCAAGCAGCAAGCTCCCCAGCTAGGGCAAGTTCCTTGAGCCCGGGGTCTGACAAGGCAAACTGAGATCAGGACGGCTTTCATCAGCAGGGCCTGCTTTATGTTCATACCTTTTTCCACACTGGTGAATACCTAGGTGAATATGTGTGTGTGTGTGTATCTGTGTGTGTGTGTGAACATATATGTATATATATATATATATACACATATATACATATAATTCATGTATACATATAAGTATATATACATATATACATGTATACATATATACACATA
>JADRCH010000063.1:5893471-5943741 GCA_019843965.1 Rhynchomys soricoides | reverse complement strand
TATACATAGTATGTATACATACATATACATATATTTACACATATAAGAAGTATACACAGTTACATACACACTTGCTCTTTAAGATGATGAGAGTAGCAGCAAGGAGTCAGGGGATGACCTGCCCAATTTGATCTTATCAGATATTATCAGATATTATTAGATATTATCAGATATTATCAGATATTATTAAACTCCTTAAGTTTTGCAATACCAAATACATCTGTCAAAAGTTGAGATTTATCTTTTTCTTTCTTTCTTTCTTTTTTTTTTTGTTTTTGGCTTCTTGTGAAATGAAACCATTGAACTTGTTAGTGGTGAAGTTTATAATCTCTCGCTCTCGCTCTCTTGCCCATTGACTTCAGGCCCTCAAGAATATTGAGATGCTCCCTATTAAAATTAAGATACTCTAATGCATACTCCCAACCTCTTTTCTTCTGGAAATAGAGGCCCTCTACTACATAGCTTGTATTGTGGCTGAGAGCAGAGGCTGGGGGTGAGGCTGCCTGGGTTCAGATCAGGCAGGACAGTTCCTAGCCGCAAGATGACCGGAGCCTTCCTGAATTATAATTTCCTCCTCTGTGAAATGGGAACTCCTAGAGCACACCAGCCTCCCAAGGTGGTTACAAAGACTAAAGTGGGCATAGTACTTAGGGAAAGTGTCTGGCGCTTGACTAGTATCCTGTAATTTTTTATGGACTATAAACTTTATGACAACTTAGCCTAACAGGCTGGATGCCAGGAAAAGGGATTCTGTCTCTTGTTTAAGATGTCTGTTTTCAAAAACAGCTTTTTAAAGGTTATAGTATCTGAAATGTTAGGAACTGTAATAGCTGTTGAGCCCAACTCTTCTTTCGCTAATCTCAAGGACAAGGTATATATGTCTTCGACAGTCCCACCCAGCATGCGTAACCCAATCCCTGGTGTGGTGTGTGCCCAATAAATGATGACTAGGCAGGTGGGTCAATAGCACACAGGGCTCATCAGCCTCTGCTTTAGTCAGTCTTCATCACTGTGGTAAACACATGAGAGAAACAATTTAAAAAGAAGTGCTCTTCATGGCTCCTGATTTCAGAGGACTCATTTAGCCAGTGGTCTCTCAGTCCTGTGGCCATGGGTCTTTGGTGAACAGTACATCATGACAGAGAAGGTATAGTGGAACATAGACACTCGCCTCACCTCAGCCAGGAAGCAGAAAGGGAAGCATGCCCTTCAAGGCATGCCCCTAATGACCTCTTTCTTCTAACCAGGCTCTGCCTCTAGAAGTTCCCACTGTTCCCCACAATACCATTGGATTAAGAATCCATCTAGGATTAATCCATTGATTAGGTCAGAGCCCTCACAATCTAATCATCTCTCAGTGATTGGATCTGCCAGCCAGGGACCAAGTTGTCGACACATGCTCCTTTAGGGAGATAGTTCTTATCTGACCCATAGCAGCCTCAGTAGGCAAAATTTACCATCTTTAAAATGTGAATCCTTGGGCCCACCCTTGACACAGTAGACCACAATCTCTGCATTTTTGAATAGTTTTTAGCATTGAAAGCCTTGCATGTGAGCTTGCAGATAATTCTGTATCCATAGAGAAATTATTTCTATCCTTTGACTAGTTTCTCACAGGTACTTGATGTTTGATGAGTTATTGACCAGATGAGTTAATCATCTCTGGTGGTAGCTGAGGGATTTTCATATTCATTTGTTCCCAAGAGATGAAGGCTTGTCAGATGCTCCCTGCCACAGGTCCTGGACACTCTGGTGCTATGCCTGGTTTCCAAAAGGAGGGGACAACAGTCCTCTGTGAAAATTCCATTTCCCCTATTGCTCCTCCAGCCTCCTGGGGCCACCTACTGTCACCCAACCTCTGAATGCATCCCTTGTTTCATTGATAACATCCAACACATCACTTCAAGCTCAAGGTCAGGTCATCTCTGCAGCCTCTCATGGCCACACCTGTGCTTAACAGAGCCCCAAGATCGAAGACAGTGGCCTGCTGGACTTCCAGTCTAATTGATCCTTTTTTTCTGAACATCACTTTCCTCCTGGACCAAAGGGCCTTGAACCCTGGCTTTTAAGGTCACACTCCCACTGCCTACTTAGACTCTCTTTCCTCTAGATTCAGCCCATGCCCACTACTCCCCCTCCTCCTGAGATCTGTCTTACTTAGTGAATTTAGTCTCCTGAGAACTGACTCCTACAGTACTTTATTACCATAAGAGGAGCCTCTGACTGAAGACTCAAGCGTGCTCACCTGTCATTTGGGGATGGGGTGGCAAGGTTGGCTGAGTTGTCATCAACTTCTTTGGCATCTTAGTTTTGCTTCATAAACATTCTTTCCGCTCTATGAAGCTGCTTTTAAAATATTAAGGCTTTATGGACTGTGTTCAAGAGACAATTAAATGGCTAAGTGGATATCTTCCGTGGTAGTTGATGTCTGTGGAGCTCCTTCTTTCTCTTTCCCCACACCTCCCTCTTCCTTCTTTCCGACTGGATCTGGCCATTTTATATAATTCTGATTGGCCTCGAATTTTTAGTCCTCTCGAGTGCCAGGATCACAGGCTATGCCATTCTGCCTGACTCTGGTGGAGCCTTTTCTAACACCAAGAAGGATCATGGGTATTGTGTGCACAGTGACTCCATGGATCCTTCACAGCATGCCATTGACACCCATACCACAAGCTGGTATTAATCCTGTATCCATTCTACAGATAAGACTAATCAAGGGAACACTGAAACACATTGTTCCAGGTTTAATAGCTAAGAAGGACAAAGTTTAGATTTGAACCCGGGGATCTGGTTCATGGGCCAGCTATAGAAATGAGCTGGTTGTACATTTCTGTCATAACCTTTGTTCCTGTTCCCTTCCTTACACAGGAGATATGCCCACAGGCAGAGACACAGACAAGACTATCCTTGTTGAAAGAGAGGCCAGACCAGTTGGACTAGCCAGGGCTGAAAACTTCTCAGGCCAGTTTCCCAGAAATTATGAGAAACTGCAGCTGCCCCTCCCCAGCTCTGTGCCTGGGTTCCAAAGAAGCCCTCCAGCACCCAAGTGGGTACCTGCTTCCAGCTCAGGCCTAAATTGGCCGTACTCGCCTGGGTCCAAGGAGCCTTCTTTTCTCTCTGTGTGGTGGTTGGACAGGTATCACCAGCAGATGAAAGCGGGGGTCCAACAAAGAGAAAATGAAATTTCCCTTGAGCTATTTGCCCTGGCTGACTAACCTGAACCTCCCTTCCCAGGATGAAGAAGAGTTCTGATGCTCTGATGTTGAGAGCATCAAAGGCTGATCCCCTCGGCTGAGTAGTGACACTCGGAGGCTCAGCAGCCAAACCTCCAGAACACCACTCCCACTGCTGCTGAAGCCAGACCCTTTGAATGTCCCCTGCCACCTCTGCCCAGGCTTACCTGGCCTGCCTGCTGCTCCTCTTCACCTGTCTCTGATGCCACGGTCTGACAGAGGCTGGACCTCTCTAGCTCTTCCCTGAACCTGCCTCAAAGTTCAAAGGTCATGGAAGGAGTACCTCAGGAAGCACCAGCCAGCTTCTCTTTCCAATGATGTGTCCAGAAAAAGGTCGTTCCCAGCAACTACATCTTGTCTTCACAATTTCAGTGCCAGCCATGTTCACAGCTGACATTTCAACCATCCAAAAAAAAAAAAAAAAAGCAAAAGGAATCAGATAGAGATGACCACACCACACGCTGAACAGATGCTCCCAGCATTAAGATTCTGCCCATGAGCTCATGTGCCTCGTGCTAACTTGGACTCCAGGCTTTATGTGGCCCTGTCACCCGCCCTCTCCTCACTGCAGGATCACCATCACCTCTCCCTCCCAGAGACTTTTTAAAGTGTCTCTCTGAATTAAACATAAAATCTGAGCTGCTTGCAGCATTCCTCTTAAAACACAAGGGCTTCAAGCTGTCGGCGAGTAGATGTTTCGACTCTGCTTCCGAGCTAAATGGAACGCTAAGAGATGGCTGGGAACCCGTTTAGACAGCCGCAGTGGCTGGGTGAGATGAGGGGCCTCTCTTTGAGATTTGGAGAAGACAAACATGCTCTCTCTCCTTCCCTTTGTTTTTAGAAATTAGGATAGCTTTTCAACACACTGCCCTCTGCTACTCAGAGTGAACAATCGGAGCACGGCTTTTATTCCCAGCTCACTAAGTCAAGTAAATAGAAGCTTACAGCATGGAACGAGGAGTGATAAGCAATTCCCACTGCTGCGCGTTCTTAATATATAAATTCATCCCGCAGCAGTTGAGTAGCAACTGGCAAAGCCAGAAACAATGGAAAGCCGCCAGGCCTGGCTCCGACGAGGTCAACCATCAAGGTTATCTATACGCAATTACTGGTATCTACAAACTTGCATAGCTGTCAGCTGGTCAGAGCCCAGATGAAAACTCACCATGCGCTCAGAAAGCAAATATAGTTTCTGAGGAGAGCCTCAAATTAGCTCCGTGAATGACTTGGCTTCCAGCATGCACCGGCCACCCGCCTTTGGGGAACATTTCTGCAGACAGTTCTTCAGTGTCTAAATTTGGGCATTATCTTATAAATCTCTGTTCCCGAAGTAGGAAAGAACTGGAATTGCTCCTTAACCCTCAGTGACGATAAATTATATCACTTAACAATAGATAAACTCGGGACACTTTTCCTGTGCCGAGCGCCTATTGTGAAGCACCTTCTAATCGGCGGCATCTCCTCTCCCCGGTCAGCCCCACTAAAGACCTGTCGGTGGGGAAGAGACACAATAATTTGTTTTCTAGCTCCTCCTTCAGCGCCATCCATCATGTGTGGACACAAAGCTGCTCAGCAGCAGATATGTATCTGCTTTCGCTGGAGTTCCTCTTCCCATCAGACTATGCCAAAGGGACTTGTTTTCAGACCGGTGCTGCTTCCAGAGCCTGGAAATGGGGACCCTGCCCTCCCCGGCCAGCGTGGAGTCAGGGGAGAAAGGGCGTGCCAAGCTGTGTGGGAAAGAAGGCTTCTCCGTGCAGCCCCACTTCCTGTCCTCCAGTGTCTGCCCCATAGGTCAGTGTGTTAAAGGTTCATCCCCTAGGGGGCGATGTTAGCAGGTGGTGGGATCAGTAAAAGATGAGGCCTCCAGGAAGAGTCGCCAAGTCATTAGAGATATGTATGCCTCAGAAGGAACTGTGAGAACCTGGCATCTTCCTCTTGCCTGATTTTGGTGGATTTTTGTTTTGTTGTAGTTTTTGTTTGTTTGTTTGTTTGTTTTGGTTTTTTGTTTGTTTTTTGTTGTTGTTGTTGTTTTGCTGCTTCCTGGCCAATGAGGTGGGCAGTTTGTCTTACTGAGCATTCTTGCTATGATATGTTGCCTCATCAGGGCCCCAAAACAAAGAGCTCCCTCAGCCAGGCACTGAAAACTCGGAATTATGAGCCCTAAAAAAATGCCTGCTCTTTGCGTAGTGAAGGAGAACTAACTAGTCACCACCTCAGCCCTAATCAAGGCCCTTGCTGGAGCTGTCTTCCCACCAGGACCTTCCAGGGCCCTCACAGAGACGCTCTATGTATGAGTAGGGGTTAAGCAAGGCCCAGGTGTTTTCAGATTATCTGAAAGAGGCCGCACATTGGGAGCAGGTTGAGAACCAGCTGCCTTTGATCTTGTCCTTGGACCATTTGAGCCATGACTCAGTTTCCACTCTGTCCCTCCCACCTTCTTGGTCATCTTTTGCTGACATCTCTCCTCCAGTCCTGCTCAAGCCTTGAACGTCAGCTGTGGGTTCACTCTACCTGCACTACAAAATTAAGGACTATGACACATCTATATTGTATAACCTTCACATTAATCTGCCCAGGCTTTGTGTCTTAGTTAGGGTTTTACTGCTGTGAACAGACACCAAGACAACATTTAATTGGGGCTGGCTTACAGGTTCAGAGGTTCAGTCCATTATCACCAAGATGGAAGCATGGCAGCATCCAAGCAGGCATGGTACAGGCAGAGCTGAGAGTTCACATCTTCATCTGAAAGCTACTAGTGGAAGACTTACTTCCAGGCAGTTAGGATGAGAGTCTTAAGCCCACACCCACAGTGACACAGCTACTCCAACAAGGCCACACCTCCAAATAGTGCCACTCCCTTACCCAAGCATGTACAAACCATCACACTTTGGCGACGGTTTTCTTCATATGACAAGATTTTACATGGGGCCACAGAGTGAGGAAAAGCCCAGATGTCTGTTCCAGCTCTTAATCAGGTCAGCCACAAGTTAACCCCTCTGCCTCAGGCTTCTGGGCCCACCAAGGTGGAGCATTCATATGTAAAGGTTGTACACTGCATGAGTTCACACCTGAGAAATGACATTTACATCCCTGCTTTTAAAGACAGTTTCCTGGCAAATGACAACGCAAAGCCTGTCATAGGCTCCGTCATCTCCAGATTCAGCCAACAACGAGTGAATCTTGGCATTGCCCCATGCTGGACACTCTGCAATCATGGCAAGCCTTCCTCACACTGCTGCAGCCTGCTGCTTTCCCCAGCCCAGCCCCTCAACCTCCATCAAGCATCATTTGCATTTGTATCAGGAATCTCATTCACGAACTGTGTAGTGAACTGAACGGGACACTTTTCTCACTATTACTCCCTAAGCCATGTGAGACAATAGTCATTTCCATAGCGTCTGTGCTGCTTTGAGGCTAACAAGTAACCTAGAGCTGATGAAAAGTGGGAAAAAAAATTTGGTTGTGCATAGATACTATGCTACATTACTGAAGGGTCTCGACTTGGCATCTTTAGATCTTAACCCAGTGCAGGTTCTGGAACCATCTTTCACAGCTACCAAAGGATGGATATAAGTTTCAACCGTGCAAAGGGTATACTGAGAAAGGAGTTTTTATTTCAGTCACCAAAAAGATGCTACATGGGCAGGGACTGCCCTGCAAAGGACCCCACTCCTTACCACTGATGCCTGCACAGCCACTCTATGGATTGCCTTCCATTTGTCAGGGAGGATGGTCACTGGATGAGCTGTTCATGGATTTCTCTTCTCCTGCTGGAGCCATCTTTGTATCCCAGTACAGAGCCCAGTACCCAGCTTTGGAAGGAAGGATGGATGGACAGACGGACAGACAGACATATTAAAACTGCATTCTTCAGTGGCTACCTCAGCCTTTAATAGGTAGTAGTTTAAAACCAAATGCCCCAATAAACCAAGCCAACTCAATCTGTACTTAGGCTAAACAGATTTGCTGAACAGAAGGTGGGCCTCCTGACTGGCAGGCACACTTTCTCTCCCACAGCCCAGCACGGAGAGTTTGATGTAGAGCAAGTACTTTGCTGCAGGTTTCAGGAGTCAGAGGGGAAGAAGCTGCTGCAACCAAGATGGCAGGGACAGATGGTGGGGGAGGGAGGGGAGCTGTCCGGAAGTGTTCTGTCTTGAGGTATAATCCATGTTCTCACCATTGGAAGTGCTGGCACACACAAGAAAAATAGTTCAGCAGTGGGAAATCAGGACTCCATGAGAGGCCACAGGGAAAATTGCAGGATAACCCTCCCTTAGTAGAAGAACAGACCTCTGTGCCCTCCTCCTCAGAGAAGGAGGAGGCATGTCCAAGGCCTGGGCATTTCCTTCCTCTGCTTCCTTGCAATCTTCCCCAACCCAGCTGCTTTTACCTGGGGTCAGAAATTGTTCAAATGACCTCAAAGAGGAAAACTACCCACTGCCATCCCAGGTCAGAATGCCCTGCTCACCCTATAGACTGGCCATGTCTGTGTACGTGTTTGTACATATGTATTTAGACACATATATGGGATCAGGACACATGAGTTGAACTCTGAGCAGGTTTCTAGCTCTGTGATAAAGACATGAGAGTGTGCATATAGGTCTGGCCTTCCAGGTCACCACCCAACTGAGATAATGGTATTTTTAATGAACAAAGGTTTTTACAAATTATTTGGCCATTGAACCAAAGTAGGCATGGGGAGAAGAGGGGAAGAGAAAAAGGCTGGCCAAAATCCAAAATCTCTCTAGAGCTAGAAAGGACAGCAGGACAGTGGAAGTGGGGCCACACGCTTAGAATCCCAGTGCTCAGAGGCTTGGGAGGAGACACCCAAGAGCATCTGGGCTACACAGTAAAACCCAGTTGAAAGGAGCGAGAGAGAAGAAAGAAAAGGAAAGAAAACAGCATCAGGACCTCCCATGAGAAGAGTTCATGAGCTCCGTCAAGGACAGCTCTCTTCCTCCCATACGCCATACACTTGCTGTGTGCTGCTGCTCTCGGGATTTTACCAATTTAACCTCATCACAGCCCTCTAGGCCAGATGCTGATGCCTATGAGGAAGATGCAGGGGCAGAACAGGAATACAAACAACAAAATGGCTGTTGACCCTTAAGTGACTTCTTCCTCGCAGCAGGAGCATGGTATTGTAGTGCTGTTGAAAATGATGCTCTCAGGCCCGGGGAGGTTGGGCACGTTATCATGATAATGAAAATGGTGTTGGTTGCAGTCATGGAAATGGCAGTGGCTAATGACATTTGTGTTGAGTTTGAGTGTTAGTAATGGTTGGTGACAATGACAGTTTTGGAGACAGCAATGACAACTGAGATGCAGTAACATTGCTGATGTAGAGCTGGCGGTGCTAATAGAATCTCATGGTAGCACTGGTGGTGATGGTAGTGATGATGCTGGTGATAACAATAACGTTGTTACTGGTAGAAATGCTAATGCTGGTAAGAGTGGCAGAGGTGGTAATGGTGGAGGTGACAATGGCAGTCATTATGGTAATAGAGATGATGGCAATGGTATTTACGGTTGTGATAGCAGTAATAGCAATGATAGTGATGTCAATGGTGGTGGTAGTAATGGTAGTCATGATGGTAACAGCGCCAACAGTGCTGATGACAGTACTGGTGACGAGAGCAATACAATTGTTAGGATAATGGCAGTAGCTGTGATGATGGAGGTGGTGGGAGCAATGGTGGTGATGGTACAACCATAACTGCAGTGGTAAGAATGATGGGGGTGATCGTTCCAGCAAGAATTACAAAAGGGAAGGTGGAGGAAAGCGTTGAACTAACCTGCTACAGAATTTATCAGGAAACACAGCGGTAACCCACAGTGACAACCCATGCTAGGCTGCATGGCTGAACAATTATGGCAGGCGCTGTGAGCAAAGACGGGGAAATGCCCTGGCTCTAGGCTTCTCACTGACAACATTGTCGAAATACCTTCTCCAAACCCTGAAGAATACCTCACCTCTGCTCCACCCAGTCAAACAGCTCGGGAAATATAATTACTAGCACCACCTAATCAATAGCTATTGCTCCTGGCCCTGTCTGTCAATACCAGTGTCTGGATACCAGAATCCTGACATGCCCCCTCAACCTGTCAATTTCTGCTTCATGTTAGGAAAACCACATCTAGCAAACCCATCTGCTGATGGTATTGTATAGTGTCATTAATAATACACATCTTAAAAATACATTTTAACCAATAGAACCTGAGGGGCGAGGTTGAAAATATTCTATATTTCCCATTGTACCTCCCCAATTGCACCCAGCATCAATGTTGTAGTGTGGAACGCCCCATGTCGATGTAGGATCGTGCCATCTCACACAGTGATCTTGAAAATTAAGAAAAATCTACAGGTCAGAGGAGAGGAGCCCCCATCCTGCTGGGTTTTCTGACTTGGGTAGAGACTTGCAAAGCAGTCTCTGTCCCCATGAAGAGGCTGCTTATGGAACTTCACTATGAGCGCTTGTCAGGACCAGAGCATGGGAATTCTCTGCCTTGACTCTGGGTCACATGTACCGGGCAAAGCTTGTCTTTACCTGTGGCCAGTAGTCAGCTGCTTCCGCTCCGCTGGGTGCACACACCCAGAGGTGCCAGAATGCCTCCCCAAACATAAAGCATTTCAAGGAAAGGCCAGTGGCAAGGAGAGGAGCCTTGGGTCACTGGCTGGCCCAGACTTTGATGTGGAAATTCATGTTTAATAGCTTTACTGTGCACTTTCCCTGTACAGAAGCTGGCTTCCCCTCTATCAGTCCCTTATTAGAAATACTCTTGTATTTGGGGACAAGGCTTTTAAACAGGCAGAGGGAACATGAGGAAAGGCATGTGTGACTATTATGTCAGGAATTGACCCTCACTTTCTATTATAGTGTAGTCAAGAAAATCTCCCACTGATAAGACCATGGGCCAATGTGATCATGGCAGGTCTTCAATGGAGGTTCCCTGTTCCCATGTAACACTGGTTTATATCAACTGAATAATAAAGCTAACAGACACTCCCTATTTCTTCCTCCCAAGGGTGTGCAGTGTCCTGAATCACTTTTTAAATTTTCTCCCATTTCACTGGATCCTGGAAATAACTACACAGCCTGGCAGACAGAAGGTCTCACCACAGGTCTCCCTAAAGTATCAGTGAGGTGTTGTCGGAGTGTGGACATTGCTAGATTTGTCTAATGTCAGTCAGATGTCCATTGCCAAGATAAAAAGCCCGAGTTACATCAACTTCATAGAAGAAAGGTTTCTTGCGGGGATGGGGGATGTTAGCTTCATCTATTGATGTGGGTCAGTGCAAGACAGACATCACGGAGGGAAGCGTGTGTAGAGTATGCTGCTCTCCTTGCAAAGGCTAGGGTCCCCTTTAAGAACACATTTCAGTCACCCCACTTCCTCCCAAGGGTTTCCCACCTCCCAGTAGTACCATAGATAGATGCTAAACCTTTAACTCATGGCCTTTGGGGTCCACAGCATATAATAAAGGGAAGAAACAAGACCATGTGTGTGTACTGATGTGTTTGGGTGCTGTGGCAGGGGACTGTAATAAGTGTTTTCACGAATACTTTTACTGGGTTGTCAAGTCACATAAAAATATAGTATTTATTAAAACCATAAAGTTAGTAAAATGTAAAGCAAGTATGAGAAACATTGACTTGGGTTACCACACTGGCCTTTGGGAGTTTTCTGGCCATTGGCATGTGGAGTATTTTCTACATAGACTTGTCACACTTTTACATAGAGTTCCCACACTGGGTGCAATCTAGTGATCCCAAGTAACTATTGAACTTATCGGTTCCCAGTGGTACGGGCTTGCAGATCTGGACATAGGAAATACATGCAGAGGAAGCCACAGGATATTAGATCTGAGAGCATTGATATGTGGGGAAACTGAGGCAAGGCACATAGGGGAGAGATCTTCAAGTGATCCTCAGTATCACCCTCCATCCTGATGGAATATCTTTTTTCTTTTTTCTTTTTCTTTCTTTCTTTCTTTTTTTTTTTTGGTTTTTCAAAACAGGGTTTCTCTGTATAGCCTTGGCTGTCCTGGAACTCACTCTGTAGACCAGGCTGGCCTCAAACTCAGAAATCTGCCTGCCTCTGCCTCCCAAGTGCTAGGATTAAAGGTGTGTGCCACCACTACCCAGCTATGATGGAAAATCTTGAGAAGCTGGTGTTGATCTTGAATTCTCTCAGCTTCTACTCACAGGCTACCCCGGGCAACTTGTGGGTCCCCAGAAACAGAGCATACCAAGAGTATTGTCTTAGGGTTTGTATTGCAGTGAAGAGACATCATGACATGCTTATAAATGAAAACATTTAACTGAGACTGGTTTATAGTTTCAGAGGTTTAGCTATGGCAGGAGGCTTGGTGTCATGAAGGCAGATATGATGCTGGAGGGGTAGCATAGAGTTCTACATTTTGATCCTTAGGCAGTAGGAAGAGACAGCGACACAATGGCCAAGCTTGAGCATCTGAGATCTTAAAGCCCACCCCCCGTGACACACTTCCTCCAGCAAGGCCACACTTCCTCCAACAAGGCCACACCTGCTAACAGTGTCTTCATTATGAACCTTTGGAGGTCATCCACTTTCATTCAAACCATCACAAGTATTGTGAGATTGCAATGAAGGACATGTCTTGACATCCCTTGAGGGAATGCAGAACTTAAGGAGAGGTGCTGGTCCTGCTTTTGTCTTCTGGCTTTGTCCACATCCATCAGGAAGTGTCCTGTATCTTCCATCACTATGTGAGAGTCCCACATGAACAGGACTCAAGATTTCTCAAGACAGACAAGAAACCTTATCTTCCTTCTTTATTACAGCCAAGTTTTAAGCCTGCATCTTGGCTTGTGTAAAGACTACATCATGACAGCCACTTGGGTTTTGATAATGCAGTCATACTGAGGCAGAAAGACAAATAGCAGTAAGTGCCTTGGCCAGAGACAGCATCTATGTATGAGCAACACAAATAACTCAATAAGCTTTAGGACTGTAGCCACTGAGAAAATAACACTAATATAAGACACATGTGGGTGCAGGCCAGGACACGTCCTCAGAGCTCTGGAGCAGCCCAAGCAAGGGATCGAGGCTGAGAGCTTAACCTAGCTCACAGCCTTTGCCATGATCTTAGGGCAGAAGTTGCTAATGTAAATCAGGGAATCCATGTATTCCCAGTGTCAACTCAAGAGGTTTTATCTTGACCTATTAGATATGAAATCATTGGCTTTCAAAATTCTGAAAGCTTTACAGAGTTTTGCCTGCTGCTTTTCAGGGGAGTAACCCAGAAAGATTAAATGACTTTCACAGGTCACATGGTGAGCATAGCAGAGCCCAAGCCGTCATCTAGATATTAATGATTTTTTTTTTTTTTTTTTTTTGCCTAGAATGTTGCCAAAGAAATGAAGCAACTGAGACTTCATTTCTTTTGAGTGCCTTGATCAGTTTGGGTACCATTCAGAAAGACTGCTATGATCATGACTCTTAGCGAGTGATCTGGAGCTTCTCGGTTTTCATGACTAGTTCCATTAAAGGGCCTTTTATCTTTACTTTTGTCTATGATCTGGCTCCTGGCCAGATGAGCTCCATTCAAAGAACCTCAACTCAATGTCACCTCTCCCCTCCAGTCTCCACTTTCTAGCTTCTAGACTTTACCCATTTCCTTCACGGTAATCGTGATCCTTGTTCATCTGTTTGTTTACTTGCTCTTTTTTTTGCATTCCACTTCTTTTATTTTATGAGACAGGGACTCACTATGTAACCTCAGCTGACCTCAAATGTATGGTCCTCTGGCTTCAAACTCCTGAGTGCTAGGATTATAGGCATGCACCACCATTTTGGGAAAAGGGGGGGAAGCAATGAGCTTTCATGCTCAAAGCTGTATTCCAAAGCAAGCATCCAGTAGGCACCCAATTTTGAATGCCCAAGAACAGGAATGTATCCCACCACGGAATCAGACTCTTCCATTTAAAACTCATGCATCCGCTTGCTAATATTTGTAGGACTGGCCAGGTGGCCTGGATCCTTTGCCAGGCCAAGGACTGTTGGAACCAACGCTACCCAAGTCTGCATTTGTGTGCAGTGCTATACCCCCACCGAGATTGGTTCTGAGATCGGCACATGGAACAGAGCTTTGGGGCCTGTCCACAAAGACCCTCTGTTAGTGGAAGGCGTAAGTGGACAGAGAGCTTCCTGGGGAGGTGGCTAATGGTATGTTTTGGCCTCTTCTTTTCTGCTGCACTTCAAGGTGGGCACAGCTGAAACCCTGTGTCCAGCACACATATTCTGGACCAAGAATTTGTTTTTGTCTCTGGAGCAGCTATCTCCAGCTGGCTTTGCTTAAGTGATCACAGGATAAAATTTCTTCCTCATCTCTAGCCAAGGTGATGAAAGACTGCTTCATCTCTCATCCCCAGGGCTAATGCTCAGAGTTCCTCAGCCCAAGAGGAGACATGAGACAGAGAGGGAGCCATCACCCACCCTCAGACTGCCAAAACACAAAAGACTGGCCCACACTCCTATGCAGAGGGGCTGTGGTGGTTTGAATATGCTTGGCCCAGGTAGTGGCACTGTAAGGATGTATGGCCTTGTTAGAGAAAGTGTGTCACTGTGGAGGTGGGCTTTGAGACCCTACTCCTAACCATGTGGGAGGCAGCCTTCTACTGTTTGCCTTCTGAACAAGATACAGAACTCCTCCAGCACCATGACTGCCTTGGATGTTACCATCCATCCTACCTTGATGGTAACTCAAAGTCAGTAAGCCAGCCCCAATTAAATGCTATCTTTTATAAGAGTTGCCTTGGTCATGGTGTCTGATCACAGTGGTAAAACCCTGACTAATACAGGGGTGGTTGCTCTTGTGGATTGGATCGAGTTCTAGCCATAGCTCATTTATAGAGCCAGTGGGATATCAGTTTCTTCATCAGAAATGTGGGAGTCATACTTGACTAACATGGCTACTTCCTTCCAAGCCCACAGCATGGTTGCTGCCTCATCATGGGGCTCTCATGTTCCAGAGGCCTCCTTCCACGTCCTCATCCAGAGTAGCCCCAGCCTATCGCCTGCCTGCAGCCTGCTCCTCACCCCCGGATCATCTCATCCTCAGTACGGATCCTATCCATTCAAGTGGTTTGGGGGTCTCTTCTTCCACACATGGTGGCCTGAGTCCTCCCTCAGAGCCAGATGCTAATCTGGAGCCAAGAACCATACTGACTTTCCCGTTGCTGCATCTCAAGCTCCTGGTACACACTTTTGGCCCAATAGGGATAGGCTGAGGGTAGGGACATATAGACAAACACAAATCCCCAAGCCATTTCCCCAGGGTTTACAAATCCTCATAACTGGACCTGTTATGTGTTTTACAAAGCCTGATACAGCTACAGTACTCCAGGTCCAAACATTAAGAGTTCTGATACAGTGACAGCAGACCCTTAAGCCAAACATGAAGTTCTTTGTGAGCAGCTGCACAGATTCCCCACCCATGGAACCAGGTCTGCTTGGAATGCTTTTGGGGTCAAAGAGACTAGTGCTTTGGAGAGGGGAAAGGATTTGGGAGTGGTCCCTAACCACACCCTATAGCCAGCATCAGCAGACACAGCACAAGCCCCACCTTCTCTGCCCTGGCCTTTCACTGGTCTTACCACCTGAGCCCTCCAGGAGGCTGGTCCAAAGTAGGCTCCATCCCTGCTCCAAAGCTCCTTCAGGAGACTTTCTATTTCTAAGCCCTCCTTTTGGGGCATTACTTTAAAGTAAGATCCTGGTATAAGGAACTCCTGAAGAGTGATGGATAAGAAACACCTGATGGCAGAGAGGATAATGCCTCTAATTTGCCAGGACAGCAGAGGATGAGGACACCCCAGTCCAGAAACAGGGCTACCCTCAGCAGGCATCCCTTGTTAAGGGATGAATGAGGACAGAGACCAGCCCCTTGCAGCAATGACTTGTGGGGGCAGACAGCATAGTACTATATACAGCTGCTTGTGTTAGCCAGGTTCTCTAAAGGACTAAAACCGATATTAACAGGGAATTTGTTAGACTGACTTACAGCAATGTCTGACAGCAATGGTCTGGGTCCAGCAATGGCCATCTCATGACAGAAAGGTCAAGAATCCAGTAGCTGTTCAGTCCGTGATGTTGGATGTCTCTGTAGTCCCAATCTGGAGCTGGAGCTGCAGAGAAACCTTGGATAGCTGATGGATGGATTTGATTACTGGTCACAGCAACACAACAACACAGCAACAAATAGACAAACTTGCCATTGAGAGTGAGGGCAAACAAGCAAAAAGCACAAGGTCCCTTCTCTTATGTCCTTTGGTGTGGGCTCCAGTCAGAAGGTGTGGTGTAGGTTTAGGGTGGCTCTTCCCAGATCAAATAATCTAATCAAGAAAAATCCCTCACTGGAGTGCCCAGCTATTTGGACTTTTAGTTGATTCCAGATGTAGTCAAGTTGACAACCAAGATTAGCCGTCAAACTCAAGGAAATGGCACCATTTTCTTAATAGAGCCACTGTCCAGTTGAGCCACGTGTCTAGGAGGTATCGTTTGTGTAAAAGCATCCTGGAGTGCAGAGTAGCACAGGTTCTCAGAAACCAGCCACAGAGAAGCTTTGCAAGCAGCTGGGAGAACTTATAAATGTTACCAATGGAGGCACATGGAAATGAAGGCTTTTCCTCTGCAACCATGAAGCACAGCACATATCCCTTCAGACTTTGGTAGAATGCCCCAGCTTGTAAGCTTCTGGTAAGATTTGGGAGTCAAGGATGGGATCAAGAAGATATGAGGGTGGATTGAGACCCAGTGAACCCCAGATGACTGTTGCAGGGTGGGAAACCATGTCTACTTTCCCCCAGCCCTGGGACACAGGCTAAAGAAACTGTGCTCTTTCTTGGCTGGGCTCCTTCTAGGACCTCATTAGAAGACATCTGGGACTTTCAGATGACGCCCATGTCCAGGGACAATTCTCAGCAGCCCACAAGACTCTGGGCCACCAAGGGCAGATCTGACCTCCACAGAGGTCTGTGGTCCCTGCCTTCAGCCTAGATCGTTTTGTATCCTGCTTTTTCACAGCTGCCCCTAGAAGTCCCCACAACTAGTAAGACTTTCTCTCCATGCCAAGGAGGAGGTGAAGGAACTGGCCCAAATGTCTGTGTATGCAGCTTGCAGTAGCCTGGGTGTGACAAGCCATGGAGCAGCCCCGTCTGTGCTCAGCACCTTGAATGTGGCAGGGAAGAATTCGTATGGCGGTACTGCCACATGAAAGTAAATTATTTTGTTCCCCCAGACATAGAAACTGAGGTAGAGGAAGCTCACTCTGCCCAGCTACTACCTGCTTTCCTTAGTGTGATCCAGGAGGTTGCCGACCTTACATTATTCAAACCCTGTAGACTGGCTGGTATGACTTCCCACTTTGCAGATGAGAATACAGTCCGAGTAGTTACAGACTAGAGTCAAGGTTCCTGTAATTGAGATGAACTCTCCTGGAATGGGAACCATCTGAGGATCCTAGACTTTTTCTTTTGCCTCTGCTTCCTTCCCAAAGCAAGGGTGCCATGTCAAGTCCTACTAGATGTAGGGATTTCTAAAGGCAGCCATGGAGAGGCAGGGCGCAGCGCTTCACCCAGACTGAAGGGAAGATCCACAAGGCCTCTGTGGATGCCAGATTTGCCCTTATCAACCCAGAGTCCTGTGGGCTACTGAGAATCTCCCACTAAACATGGGTGTCAGACCATCTGCAAGCCCTAGGTGCTTTGTGATGGGGTCCAGGAAGGGGTCTAGCCAAGAGAAAGCACATCCTGGGCCTATCTGTTAAAGGGGGAGGGCTCTCCTTCCCCCCGGCTGGTATAAGTAGAAGCAAACAATATCACTAGCAGGCTGCAAAACCCAAGCAGGGAGCCTTCCCAGCCAAGTCCTCCCATGGTGTCTACAGCTCCTGGAACTGGAAAAAGCCAGACATCCAGACCCCAGAACTTCCTCATATTCTGAATCCTGTGTTTTCTTACAGTGAGGGCCTCCTTTTAGACAGAGACCAGCCCAGTGTGCTGATGGAGGCCTCCAAGGCTAGCCCTCAAGGGGAAGGCTTCCTGCCCTTTGCAAGTCTGTCCTCTCAGAGTTTATTAACCAGAAGGCGGGGAGCTGATGCTGGGTTTGCAATACCATTTACCAGCTGGAGGAATCACATAGCAAAGCCCTGTGTCCTCAAACCAGCCTGGACAGTGTGCCAAGCCTCCAGATGGGAAGTAAAGTCTTCTAAACAGCTGCCATCCTCGGTATGCCCCTGCCAGAGAGTAAGATTAGTTTCTAGAGATCATGGGTGAGCAGAGTCCTTCACACTGAGAATGTACAGAGGTGGGTTTATGTTCCAAGTGTCTTGGGACTCTGACTGCATTCTAGATTTAGCTTGGGAACTATATTAGTCAGGGTTCTCTAGAGGAACAGAATTTACAGGATGAATATATACAAATATATATATATATATATATATATATATATATCCCATACATACACATATACATACATATGCATATATACTACACACACACATATATATACATATATACATATAATATACACACATACATAAATATGATTTATTAAAAAGACTACAGGTCCAACTAGTCCAACAATGACTGTCTATCAATAGAAGGTCCAAAAATCCAGTAGTTGTTCATTCACCAGGCTGCATGTCTCAGGTGGTCTTCAGTGTACACCAGAATACCAAAGAAGTAGGTGCTGATGCCAATAAAGGAATGGACTTTCTAGGGAATTGAGAATAAACAGGCAAAGAGCAAAAGCATCCTTCTGCCATGTCCTTACATAGGCTGCCAGCAGAAGGTGTGGCTCAGATTAAAGATGGATCTTCCCATCTCAAAAAATCTGGATCGAAAGTGGCTCTTCCCACTTCAAATGATTCAATTAAGAAAAAAAATCCCTCACAGGTATGCCCAGGCATTTGGGTTTTCTGGTTGACAATCAAAAATAACCATCACAGGAACTCTATACTCTTGTATTCTGGGTCCAGACTGACAAATTGTGTTACCAATAAGAATGCTAGGGCTAAGGACAGGTTGTTGGGAGAATGCTTGGCATCCAAGCACAAAGCCCAGAATTCCCTCTCCAGAATCTGTGTGGGGAAAAAAGCTGAGTAGGCTGCTGCATACTTGCAATCCCAGCTCTGGGAGCAGGGATAAATGAACAAGAGCCCTGAGGCTAATTGGCCAGCCAGCCTAGTCTGCTTGATGAGTTTCAGGCAAATAAGAGACCATAGATAGATAGATAGATAGATAGATAGATAGATAGATAGATAGACAGACAGATATTGATGGATGGATAGATAGATAGATAGATAGATAGATAGGGATGGATGGGTGGGTGGGTGGGTGAGTGGATGGATGGATGGATGGATGGATGGATGGATGGGTGGATGGTTGGATGGATGGATGGATGGATGGATGGATGGATATACAGATATATTGATATGTAGATACATAGATAATGGCCTATGTCTGAGGAACAACACCTGAGGTTGTCCTGTGTTCCCTTGCCCTGCACACATATGAACACACACACATATGTACACACTGAGAATTCTGTAGTGGTAACAGCCTCTACAGATGAAACACTGGCCATGTGCTCAAAAGGTGTGACAATGCCATGGGCAGACACTGCCATCCGGTCCATTCCATTTTGGGCCTGAGTACTATTAAGGTTCAGAATTACACAGCTGGAGCTCAACACAGAGAGGGTCAAGCTCAGGTCACTCCATCAGTGACATTTTCCTACTTGTATATACTCCAGACAAGGAAGGCATGCCTACCTCCGTGCTTGCCAGAACATGATCTGCCTCAGTTTCCCTGACCATAAAGAGAGGAAGAATATCCTTTTCTACATTTGTATTGAGAGTTCTAAGAAAATTAAAAGCAAGATGCCAAGCCCAATGCTTGTTCTAGAGCAGTGATTCTCAACCTCTGGGTTGAGACCCTTTTGGGGGCTGTCAAATGACCCTTTCACAGGGGTCACCTAAGGTCATCAGAAAGTACAGATATTTACATTACAATTCACAACAGTAGCAAAATTACAGATATGAGGTGGCAATGAGGTAATTTTATGTTTGAGGGGGCACCACCATAGGAGGAACTGTATGAAGGGGTTTAGCATTAGGAAGGTTGAAAACCACTGATCTAGAGTAAGGTGGAGTTAATGGTAGCTCCTTCATTATGGCGGTCATTTGACATGCTACAATGACCTGGGAAAGAGTATGTGTTAGCCCTTTGTTCTGGGTCCCTAAGACTGTGTCAGTCTTGTCTATCCTGGGAACCTAATCCCACTTCGTTCCCTGGAGCCAGACTAGGCCCCTCTGTCTTTCCTTTTTTTTTTTTTTTCTTTAGAAAGTTCTTAACATTCAAACCAGATCCCCGTTAATCTTTGCTCAGCCCAGCTCTGCCCACTTCAAACCCCTCTGACTCTCAGAGGTCTGGCTTCCTTCATGCTCAGGCCATAAACGCTTGACTTTGATTTGAGATACATGACAATAAATTAGGAGACATTTATCAAAGCTGCCTTTTGCATAAGTTACTGCATTATACAAATACACTTAGCAGGCTCCTGCTTCTTTGATGTTTGAAGCAAAGATTTACGTACACCAGGCTCCTTATTTATCTGCCCTGTTCACCTCTACAAGAGTTGGACATATTCCTCAATTAGTTCCATACTTCTAGAAATGACATGTATCTCTCACAACATGAGTGGAGGGAACAGAAATACTTAGACTGTCATAGTGGCCGTTTGAAGGAGAGGGGTTCTACTTGAAAAGGATGTGGCCAGGCTTGTCCGAGAGCGCACTGAGAGATGTGTAAGTCTGCTATTTTGAAGCCTTCTCTCACTAGGAGATTGAAGAGGAAGGATTTGTCCAGCCTCATCATCTCCGTCATTACCACATCCTTCTGGGTGCCACAGAAGCACCTTCTATTCTCCATACTTGAGTAGGATAGAGAGACAAGCCTTCCTCTGCAGTGGCTTCCGGTCTCTGTATCCCACAAAGTGATATCTGTGTTGCCTGCTGGGACCCAGCAGGATATTTAGGCTCACTTGTCATTCAAGATATTCTTTAATTTTCTTCCTTCCCTCCCTCCCTCCTTCCTTCCTTCCTTTGTTCATTTCTTCCTTTTTCCTCTCTCTTTCTCTGTGTGTGTGTGTGAGAGAGAGAGAGAGAGACAGAGACAGAGAAGAGAGACTGAGAGAGATAGAGAAACACAGAGACAGAGATAAGGAGAGAAGATGAATGTGAGCATGCGTGTGCCATAGCATGGAGGGCAGAGGACAGCTTTGGGCACTGACTGTCTCCTCCCACCTTCTTCTGAGACAGGGTCTCTCTTCTTATTTCTGCTACCATGCTGTACTCCAGGTTCTGCTGGCCCTGCCTCCCACAGGGCATTAGTGGATTATTACCAGTTCGGTTCTCAGAATCCCACAGAGATGACCCTAGGGCAGCAGCTTCCCTGGGAGAACAAGGAAGATGGACAGAGAGCTGGGTGAGAGGCCTTCAGCCAGGGGCAAGCAGGCAGGAACAAGGTAAGTAAATAGTAAACAGCACAGAGACATGCAGGAGGGGATGCAAGGACTGATCCCCATTACAGCCCTGGGAAATAGCCTCTGCACCTGCTCTAGGCATTCCCTGCTGGCAAGTACCTAGAAACCTGCTGTCCAAGGCAGCAGCAAAAGCACACCCCCATCCTTCCCCGAACACCATGGGCACAGATGCTATCTGCCCAAACTCTCTGGTGGCCTCTCCTCATCTCTAAAGGCCCATCTAGGTACAGACAGGGAGCAGAAGTAAGAACAATGCCCAGCCCTGGGAAGGCCTGGGAAAGTTTGGGTCAGCTCCTCAAATAAATAGGGAGCATGCTCAATAGATCAAGGATGAAGGTGGAGACTTCTTCTAGCCCACGAGGTCGGTAGAAAGTGCTATTGAGCACATGCTGCAGAGGACGAAGCTTACTCTTCCTGTGTCCTCCACAACAGAGCACTGGGCATACAGTTGAGGAGAGGAGCTACACATGGAGCGACAGTGTCCTCTGAAAATCTCTCAGTCAGAAACATCAGCATGGTGGATTCAGCAGGGTTCCCCAGTCATTTCTGCTGGGTGTTTTAAGTGCCTTGTTTGATGATGTCACTTTTGCTTGCTCTCCCAACTGGACAAGTCCTGTCATTTCTCGATGCTCTAAGTGCTCGGTTTAGTGGTGTTTTGTTAACCCTCTTCTGATTCTATCTCTCTGCTTTTTATTATGATTTTTTCACTTTTGTTTGCTATACACACAAGAAACTCATGCATTCAAAACCAAAAGTTCAACTATCACAGACCTCTATACAGAGAATAAACAAAATGAACTCAGACTGGTGTCATTCACCTAACAACACATCAAGATTCACCTCTGTGGCTTGATAATCCAATTATCGTAAAATTAGGAATAATATTCCATTGAACGGCTTCTACTATTCTTCCCTGATTCACCTTTTGAAGAACATTGGTTGCTTCTGTTTTGGGGTTGGCTCTTGGTAAAGCCACTATAAACACCAATGCAAAGATTTTTTTTATTTACATGTTTTCAGTTCGGCTAAGTAAATATCTAGAGGTCCGATTGTAAGATCACACAGTAAGACCATGCTTAGCTTTGTGAGCCATCCCACAGTCTTCCAAAGCCATTTTCTGTTTTGTATTCCCAAGAGCAATGGTTGACAGTTCCAGAAGCTGCACACCCAGCCAGCAGGGCCACTAGGTTTTGGATTTATTTATTCAACTAGATGTGTAGTGACTTCTCACTGTTCTTTCTACTTGTTTGAAGCTTGGTACTGATAAGTGGTGTTGACTATCTTTCAGTATGCTCAGCTGCCATCTGTGTGTCTTTTTTTTTGTTTTTGTTTTTTGTTTTTTGTTTTTGTTTTTAATGTATGTGACTACACGTCACTTTCTTCAGACACACCAGAAAAGGGCATTGATCCCATTACAGATGGTTGTGAGCCATCATGTGGTTGCTGGGAATTGAACTCAGGACCTCTGGAAGAGCAGTCAGTGCTTTTAACCGCTAAGTCATTACTCCAGCAGAATCTGTGTAATCTTTTCTGGTATGGTGTCTATTAAAGTATCTTGCCCGTTTCAAAATTATGTGGTTGGTGCTTTCTTATTGTTGACTCATGAGAGTTCTTTGTATATTTATATAATGTTCTTGTCTCTGGGCCAGCTCTGTCCATGTTGCCCCTGATTCCCTGTATCTGCAGAGCCTGAGCTCAGAACACATGGAATGTTGACCACCAGGCCTCTCATGTCCAGGCTCAGAAAATTCACAAGAGCATTACTAGAATGGTGAATACACACTTATCTACCTCCCTAGATATCCTGACTATGGCCAAAACGGTCAAGCAGGTTCCCATCATTCCTTTTTGATGTCTCCAGGACCCTGATCAGCATCCATCTCTGCCCATGCACCAGTTTCAGTGCAGACTTGACAACAGTGTCAGAGAAATGGCCATATATTTTGAGTCACAGGATCTCTAGAAAACCCCAGGACTGTTTTATAGATGAAGCTCAGCTCAGGGATGTAGCTAGGCATTACACCAGGAAAAGATAGGCATTTGATATGTTTGGGTGGAGACAGGTAAACTCTAGAAGTCCTCGCTTTTCACTGCAGAGCCCATGGCACATGGGAGCAGACAGACACCAGGACCCCATTCCAGACCAACTGGACTAGACTCTGCATTTTTAACAAGATCATCTGCTCTTGCTGATTTGGATTAACACAGTGTTAGTTTGAACACTGTTTGATTCAGTGTGTCCTCCGATCATCACTGAGCATTGAGTGTGTGAATGACACTGATCTGAGGGTTCATGAGGATGTTGTACCCAGTGTCAGGAACTCCATCTTGAGTGATTGAAGACATCATAAAAATGTGTCCTGAGAAACTGTCCTCTGGACCCATGCTGTTGAATTCTACCATAAAGGAAGCGTCCTTACAAACCAGAGACATGAAGAGCCTTTTATTTTATTTATCTATTTAATCTTTGATCTGTATGTGCATGTGTGATCTACATACATGTTTCCTGTGTATATACAGATAGGTGTGCGTGTGTGTGTGTATGTGTGTGCGTGTGTGTGTATGTGTGTGTGTGTATGTGTGTGTGTATGTGGGTGTGTGTGTATGTGTGTGTATATGTGTGTGTGTATGCGTGTGTGAGTGTGTGTATGTGTGTATGTGTGTGTATGTGTGTGTGTGTATGTGTGTGTATGTGTATGTGTATGTGTGTGTGTATGTGTGTGTGTGTGTATGTGTGTGTGTGTGTGTGTGTGTGTGGGGAGAGGCCAGAGGTGGACAAGTGTCTTCATCTATTTCTTTCCACTCTACTTTTAAAAAAATCTGAAAATCCTTTTTTTTTGCCTCTATTATTTATTTATTTACTTACATCCCAAATGCTGTTACCCCTCCTAGTCTCCCCACTCCACCTCTCCTTCTCCTCTGAGAGGCTAGGTCCCCCGGTATCCTCCCACCCTGGCACATCAAGTGTCTGCAGGGTTAGGCACCTCTTCTCCCACTGAGGCCAGACAAGGCAGCCATGGAGACTGAGCTACGTATATGCAGGGGCCTCGTTTTAACCCTGTATGCTGCCTGGTTGGTGGCTCAGTCTCTGCGAGCTCTCAGGAGTCCAGGTTAGTTGACTCTGCTGGTCTTCCTGTAGGGTTCCCATCCCGTTCAGGGCCTTCAATCCTTCCCCCAGCTCTTCCGTAAGAGTCCCTGACCTCCCAACAGCTGACCGAAACAGATGCAACTACCCACCTCATTTTTGAGGACAGAGTCCCTCAGTAAACCTGAAGCTCTTTAGGCTGTATCTAGGCTGGCTGGGTAGCCAATGAGCTCCCAGGATCTGCCTGTCTTTACCCTCCGTTGATGGAGTTATAAATGTCACCTCTGTGCCTAGCTTTTACATGGGGGTACTGGGGATTCAGGTCTTCGTGTCTACAGAGCAGACATTTTACCAACAGAGCCATCTCCCCATTGTTGGGTAGATGAGATTCATGGGATAGGATAGAGCCTAGATACATCCCCGTGCAGGTAGGATTTTTAAAGGGGGGTAGGAATTTCAGAGATCCCCAGACTTTCTGTCCCTTGGTACCCTGCAGGATGTTTTCAGATCCACCATGCCACAGAAAATACCCTCTTCAAAGAGCTACCCTAGAATTCATGTCACCTGCCCAAGACCCAACAGCAGGAAGAGAGTAGCTCAAACCTAACTCTCCTGCCTTAGTCACGACTGTATTCCTATCCCTTTCTCTGGAAGCACCCCACAATCGTTCAGAGAACTAAAGCCCTGGGCATCCACCTGGCTGCCAGCCAGGCTGGACACACATGTGAGTTATTTTCATGGGGCAGCAAATTCTGGAAAATATGTGGTTTAGAAGCAACATAATTATAATCCTCTAAAATTAGGCTCATAGTCTAAACAACTCCAAGTCTCTCTTCTACAAAAAACAAACAATCGGAGGCAGGAAGCCTGCAGCAGTGGGTGTCACGTTGGCCAACAGGCCTTTGAGTTTCCCTGCTGAGCAAAAAAGGCAAACAGCATGCAAAAATGTAAATATTATATTATTTTCTCAAACACACACCTCTTCCATTCTCACCCCAGCTGCCTTTGCCCAACCACCTCGGCACCAGGGAATGACCCCGCCCGCCTACCCCCATGCTCTGGCCAAGGAAGATGGAGATGTGTTTTTTTCAGAAGCCATTATCTAAACTGCCGCTGTAATAAGGCGGCTCTATGAAATTCCCTTAATAACTCCCGCTTAGTTATTTATTGTGAACCGGGGAGCATGCTCCTTGATTCCATTTCCCAGCGAAACGTAAGTGCAGCTTTCATCGTGAGCGCCTGAATTTATGGCAAACAGGACCGAGTGACATTAAGAAAGCCGTACAATCCCTTCATTCAGGCTTTAATAAGGAAGCCGAGGAAAAATTATCCTAGCCGGTTTGCGGGTGACAGCACAAGAAGTTTCTGGAGTCAGAAAGTTAGCGCTGCGCCTCCTTGTCAGCCCATTAAAAAGGAAAGCTGGCATGCCACGATATTAGAACCATGTGTGAGAAAGAATTTCTCCTCTGGTAAGACACTCCAAATACTGTCTCCCAGCCGAAGACTTTGGTGTTAGACTAATTTAAGCAGCATGCTGAACTCAGCGCTTGGGACTTTGATCATGCCGGGATCGTTTGTAACAAATTGAACTAACCCAGCCTCGATTTCTGGCGGATCAGAACTTTGGATTTGTTGAATTAAATGCCTCATTTAGTGCTGTTTGCACATGAAAAGGAACGCTGTGCTCAGGAATCTGATAGCGAATTTTTCACCTAACCAACAGGTCTACTTTTTTATTACTTTTAAACCTGATCCATACTCCATCCACACTGTTCCTAATGACCCCAGGGCTGTTCAGAGTGAAGTTTTAAATCAACTCCCATGTTATTGGGGGCTGGGGAGGCAGCGGCAGGGCAGTAGGGCTTGACTGAGCCATCCTTGAATTATCAAACCGTGTAATAAAGAACACATTGGAACCCGGTACCGAGAGAAAACGAAGGGAAAAGTAAAATAAATTAGTCTTCGATTGTTATTTACTGTCTAAATGACCTGGTCTCCTTTCATGACAACCGTGGGCTAAAATAACAGGATGATTTGTGCAGACCTACAATTTTTATATGTTGCCTGTCTGGTCCAGTTGAAACTTTGAGAGAGAAGGTTAAAAGGGCATGGGATAGGCCATTTCCACATATGGGTACACTTTCTTTAGATTTTTGAAGTTCTAATATATTTAACTGTAGATAATGATATTATAAACTGTCATTTAGTGCATTTTAAGTACATTACATACACGAAACACAGATCTAGGAGGAGCCGCTGCTGAGATCTTAACAAAAAGCACTCACAAGTGTGACTCAGATCTGACGAGCAGGACGTAGGCACTGGGATGGCCAAGAACTGGAAGAAGATTGATGCAAATGAGGACAACCCGTTTCCAGAAGGTAAAGCCAAGACTGGCCAAGGACCACTCTGTCTAAGTAACAGTCAGGGCTCAACAAGCAACTTTACGTGAGGTTTTACTCCTGCTTTATTTGATTCTCATATAACTTTGTTCCCATGATGAGGGTGTTCAAAAGCCATCTCTGTATCAGATATTCTGCAGCTTTGACATCTCAAATAAATGCACACATAGGTTTACACACACACATGTATGCACACATGCATACATTCACATGCACACACACAAGCTCAAACATACACAATCATGCATGAATATGTGTTTTTACAAACACATGAACACATGCATGTACTCATATGCACAGATGAACTCAAACACATGCATGCAATCACATGCATGCACATGGACTCAAACATATGTATAATCATGCACACTTCAATACTTAGATATCCATACACTTACAAGCATGTGCACGCACTCATATGCACATGAACCCCTGCACACCGTCACAGGTGCACAAACACAGCTACATAACTCACATGCATGCACACACAATCAATATTTGAAGAGCCGGTTTTTCCCCAATCCCTGTGCGCTGTTACATAGTCACCTGCAGGCTCAAATGTCCTCTGGAATGAGCGCTGCCTTCATTTAAAAGGAACATAAGTTAATTATTATTTTAACATGTCACTGCTATTGCATGCCAGAAAAATCAACAGATGATTCTTCCTTTTTATTGGCATGAAGATGGGCTTGGTTTCTCTCCCTCCTCTTTGGAGAGGGAAAACGGTTACGGAACAGATAGCAATAATAAATGTTTTATTGGTGAAAAAAGAAAGATCAAATCTTTAATGAAATCAGGATGGGCTTAGAGATGAACTCCGCCTGAACTCACCAGGATTCATGGAACTTCAATTAAAACAATTTCAGAAGGGCATCTGACATCGAGGGCTGGGACTGTAATTAAAATTGAGCAACATTTTAGCACCAGGCTTTCTCGAAGGATCCTGATTGTATGTCAGCCCAGGGGAAGAAGGCCAGAGCACCACACAGCACAGGTAGGAGACTCCCATGAGAGTATGAATTTTTCTACTCTCTATTTTCACTGTATTCTTATGCTTCTAAAAAAACCAAAACAAACAAACAAACAAAAAAACGGGCTCTTCTCAGCCACAGATTGGCATTTTGAACCCAAAAGCTTCTTTTAAAAAAGAACAAACAACAAAAAAAAAACCCCAGCCTTTTGTGAAGTCACATAAGAGGACCAGTTAGATCTAGGTTGCACACTGCTGTAGTTAAGGCATACACTAGAAAGCCAGGACACCTGGCTTTCAGTCTTGTTTTCCACATGCTAGCTGGCTGACCTTAGCCAAGTTGACTTCTCTGAGCCTCATCACCTCTCCTGTAAAATAGGGCATTAACATCACCTAGAGTTACAGAGCAATTCCAATGGAGTATTCCACAGAAAGTCTGTGACACAGTGCCTGTTTCCTAGTCAGCATCCATAACTATGAGCAAACATAGTCCTTAGTGGGGCTGAAAGCCAGGGATGTTAACTGCAGATATCCAGCTTCTCCTGTGAAGGTACAAATCCTCCTGTGGCATGTGGCAATCCCAAAGTGTAGACAATCGGGAAGGTGAAGGTTCATTTGGAGGGTTCTTTGGCCATGGCTGGGAGTTTAGCATCCAGATGAGAACTTGGCTGAAAATCCACACTCCCCTCTTAGGGAAGTCCCCTCACATAGATTTGCTCAGCCTATCTCAGTCAAGAGAGAAAGAGGGAGAGGAACTTGAAGAGAAAGGGAGGGAGAGAGAACAGGGCTTGAATCCTTGTCAGTTAGCCATAACTCTGCCCCATTGCCATGGGTCCCACAAGGGTCCCCTGCCTGGAACTCTTCTCAGGCTTGAGATAGCATGAGGAAGGCCTGTTCCATGGTCACCAGGAGCTCTCTACAGGGCTCTGAGCTTTTACAGGAAACACAGGAGAGAAAAGAATCCATGCTCACACCAAATCCAGAGAGAACAAAAAGCCCCAGGGTCTGCTGGGGGAGAGTCCAAGTTTACTAGAGAATCACCCAGAACAGATCAATACTCACTAACTAGCTGGCCCCAGTAGATCACCGGGTTCCTGGAGGGACAATCCCAAGGCCACTGCAGACCAGATCAGGATGTTAGAGTTGACTGATACTTTTTAGGGGCATTCAGCACCTGAAGGAATTGAATATAGGCTTTGGGACCTGTCTCCTGGTATTTCTATAAGTCAAATTTCTAATAGACTGGAGAATCTCAACCTAAGGATACCAGGGGAAAATTAATTACATATCCTTTGGTTTGCCCTCTAATATTTTTATAGCCGTGGCAGCAGAATTGTCTTCCAAATTATATTGGTCCAAGTTATTAAAATGACTTTCAGTTCCCAGGAATATAGAAAGAGGCAACAAGTCAGGCAGCTGAAACATGGCCAGTTCTTTTCTTTTCTTTTCTTTTCTTTTCTTTTCTTTTCGTTTCTTTTCTTTCCACCCCTTAAACTTACTGCAGATAGGCCATGTGCAGATAACTGAGAAGTGACTGCTTCCATTTTCAATTAATCCATTTCCTCTGGTGTCTGGTATTTAGCCCCCGACTTCTCCTGGTTTACAGTGCAAACTGACACTCTCTTAACACTCCAAATCCATTAGACACTTTTCTTTTCCCTCATGAACAAAGGAGAAATGTTTTCGTGCAACTTTATGGAAGCCATCAATCTCCTTGAAAGCCTTGCCACGCTCAACAGAATCCACATTATAACTTATGCAAAACAGAGAGTGGGCAGCATGGGGGGAAAGCCCCGTTTCTCAGAGCAGTAGCAATGCATTAAAGAAAACATGCTTTTCTGCTGGAATTCATATTGGTAAATGGATTTCCCATCTGAAACATTGTTTTTCGCTTAGAGAAGCTTTTAATCCCCTTAAGTTCCTTTCTAATCTGCCTTGGAAGTGCCTGTCTCAGGAATATAACAGCAATGATATAACAGATTTAATTTATTAGAACGAGGAGGCAGCAGCCAGCAGAGTCCCTGAGAGAGTCTTGTATGAGACAGGCATTCTCATTCCCAAGTGGGTACAGCTCCAAGTTCAGATGTCAGCTCCCTGGGCTCTCCCTATGTCAAGCCCCCTACTTTCACAGAACACCTTCTACTGACTAAGGGGTACAGGATTGCTGAGGAAGTCAGGCTTCCAGACTCACTGTCCCCTGCCTTTTTCCACTGTTCAGTTGTATGGGGAATGAGCAACAGGTCTCAGGCAGCAACTGCAAAGCCCAAGAGGGCCTGTGTGCTAAGCTTAGAGAGGGATCACAGTGGGATGCTCAGCTTGTCTGGTAGATACCTTGAGTAGGTAGCATGTTACTCCAGTGATGCAAAAGTCAGAAGGACAGGAGAGGACACTGCTGGCATTGTCACATCTGACTTCACTCCCAGAGAAGACAGAAGGAAATGATATGGAAGTCAGCCAGCCCTACTCAAGTCCAAAGCCACCTGATTCAGGGAGACAGCAGGGAGGTCATCCTTGCGACTTAGTTTGTTTTACCCAAACTAACTAAGGGGTTAGTTTGGACTAACCTTAGTTGGGTTGACTGGACACCATCATACTGGCACCAGACACCTACACAGAACTCAAGCTCCAGAACAGGCAGACTTCCATGTATTCACCCAGTTCCCGATTATTGATTTGTTCAGGAGCCTGCCCCTGACTCTCTGAAATAATGCTCTTCCAGTCACTAGATGTAACCTGATTTTCGCACAGGGCAGTCATGAAACTTTTTGATATCAGTGCCTCTGCTGTCACAGTATCACAGTCAAGAACATAGTTTCTGGAAGGAGAAACAAATCTCAAACCCACTGCTTACAAGGAAGGACACAAATAAGTCAGCTCTCACTGTGATGGTTAATCTCTGTAGTCAACATGATGTGGAGGGATTGTCCTGAAAATGGTGTCCATGTGGTATCGGTTGTGAAGCCCAGCAAGATGCAAGGTCCAGAGGCTCATGAAGTCTTGCTTCAGAGAGCAGCTCAGGCAGAGCAATGAGTGACAGGCTATTGTGTAAAGCTGTGAAGGGAAGGCCTGAGTTGCAATGGAGACCTTAGGGTACTAGAGATACCAGGACTATGAGACATCCACTGAAGAAAGCTGAAGGCATGGGATGGAGTTCCCCTAAGAGACTAATTGCCCTGCAGGTGACAGAAATAGAGGAGTGAGACTATCCAAAATCTTAGGTACCGGATGATTATATTATGAGTCCCAGATGTCGGACATGGAACTTCAGAATTTGGTGTTTTCTTTCTGGGTTTTGGTATTCCTTTGTTCTGATCATTCCTTGTTATGTTCCAATTCTCCCCTTTAGAATAGGAATGTTCAGTGTGTGCTACCGTGTGCTGGAAGTTGTGCTTGATATTATAGGAACTCACAGTTAACAGATTGCCTCAAGTCTCAGATGGAACTTGAACTTTGGGCTTTTAAATTATCGGTTATGGTTATCCCCCTCCCCCCAACAAACAAACAAATAACTATGGAGCCAAGAAGTAAAATGTCATTATTTAAAGTGATATGTTTGGGTGCCATGTTGACAAGGCATTGTATTGTAATGGTTAATCTCAATTATTTACTTGATAAGATCTAGAATCACCTGGGAGAAGTCTTTGGACAAGCTGTAGGGTACTATCTTTATTAGATTAAGTGAACTGGGAAGAGCTACTCACTACATGGTAGAACCATTCCCAAGGATGAGATCCTGTACTGTATAAAAAAGGAAAGTGTAAGCTGGATGTGCATCTTGACCATGAATGACCATGACCATGACCATGAAACATAACCTGTTTTTCCTAGCTCCTGATGGTGTTTCCTGTACAGTGACTATTTACAACCTTAAACTATGGACACAACAAACTCTTCCTTCCTCAGTTGCTTTTGTCAGGAGATTTTAACACAAAAAACAGAATATAACTAAGATGCTCAACAAGTTGTGCTGTCTCTTTTATAGAATCCGACGGGACCATTTACCACCAGTGAGAAACAAAAGCTATGCAAACACTGCTTAATGACAGCTAGTATAGCTGGGCTGTGGTGGCACATGTTTTTAATCCCATCACTTGGGAAGCAGAGGCAGGTAGATCTTTGAGTGTGAGTCCAGCCTGGTCTATAGAGTGAGTTCCAGGACAGCCAAACCTCCAAGATAAAGAAACCCTGTCTTAATAAATAAATAAATAAATAAATAAATAAATAAATAAATAAATTACATTGCATGGGGAGGTTTATCTATGCATATGTTTATTCTATCCATTCGTTAGTTTTTTTTAGGTATTTACTGAATACTTATGAGGAGCCTGGCTGGGTAACCAACGTGGTTTGTGTGGTGATATTCCTCCTTTAGTCTCACGTGTTTAGACACTTCATCCCTAGCTAGTGGCACTATTTTTGGAAGACTGTGGAACCTTTAGGAGGTGAGTCCTCACTGGAGGAAGTGGATCACTGGGGGTGGGACTTGAGATTTTATAGTCTATCCCTACTTTCTGCTTCCTAACAGCAGGTACAATGTGACCAACCCTGCCTCCCTGCTCTTGACCCCAGGCCTTCCTTGCTAGGATGGACTGAATCCCCCCATAATCCATGGGCCAGAATAAACGCTTACATTGTTCCTGTCAGGTATGCAGTCACAGCAACAAGGAAACCCTGTCTCAAAACACCAAACAAACAAAAACAAATAAACAAACAACAAAAACCTTGATGGAGGTGCAATTTTTCTTCATTCTTTCATTTGAATTTTATACCCCGTCATTCTTTCATGGTACCAATCTCTTTCACTTTAGAAAGAAGCAGACAGTTCCTTCAGGGTTAGGAAACTTTGTTGACACCAGAGTCTAACAATCTAGGATATGGCATCTGAGTTAAGTCTCAGCTTGAATCTCCCCTTGGGTAGGATTTTCCAGACAAGGTTCCTGGATCTAGGCAAGGTAGTTGCAGTAACTCAACACCCCAGTGGACATAACCCCCACAGTGTCAGGACATACCCCATTCTGGGACAAGTGTGCGCTTCGTGGGAAACCCTGCCCCATGCTCAGTGGGAGCTGGAGGTCTGATGTGTCTGGACATTATGAAGGAGGCCAAAGAAAGGAGCACAGGGCATGTGGGAACTTGATGCTTATTAAAATCACTTGCTGGCAGCTGTGCTCAGGCCCCATGCTGCCCAGAGGCAGGAAGCTGAGTGCAGTGGGGATCAGTAGCTCGTCCTGACAGGCAGGAGTTGGGGAGTCTGGGCTGAAGATGGATGAAGGGGCAAACCAGCCCCCTCTGTCCTAATCTTCATGGCCCAGCCAGACAGGCTTCCAGTCTGGCCACTTCCCCATTTATTTGCTGGCCCAGAATGGAGGGGTGGAGTGTCTTTTCATCATCTCAGATATGAATAACTTCAAGACAGCGACAATCTTACATGTGAAAATTAACTACTCCCTGACACCCAAAACTCTCTGTGGCCAGATTAAATTCCCAGGGAAGAACCGCCTGTGGGAGGCAAAGCTCCAGCCACATGAAAACTCCTGGGGCTCTGCCATCAGGAGTCCATGGTTAAAGTCCTGTTCAGAAGCAAACCTGCTTCATGCCTCCTCCTGACTCCAAACACTGGGCTTCACATCCTGCTTAGCTGACAGCTCTGCCTTACCTTTGGGGGAATGAAGGCTCCAAACCAAGGCATTCCCCTCCCACAAACCTGCTTATTAATCCTAGTCCTGCCTTCTTTCAACCTGGATGTAGGGCAAGCCGGATATAGTACGAGCTGTGTGTCTCTTCTCCATAGGAGCCTACCCTCTCCTGACTTCCTCCCCAGTCCCACACTTTACACAGGCCAGCCAGCCATTGTTTTGAATTTTCACCAGAAATTCTACACACACAATTGCCACCTCAAAACACCAAACCAAGCATGTCTTCCTCCTTGTTCTAAGTATGTCTAATTCTCTTCTTTCTTGTTTGGGTGAAGCGCCTAGCAAGTGTCATCTTCAAGTTCTGGCTCTCTTTCTTTGGCTAAGTCTAACCTAGCTTTGTGCCACTTCACAGAAACAGGCTAAGTTTCTTAGCAAGTCCACCAGTGAGTCCTGGGCCATGGAATCCACAGGTCCGTCCTTCGTATTAGTTCTCAGATAGCTCAGACTTCTTTCTGTGTCTCATCTCTTGGCTTCTGGCCTCATCCTGTCACCTCTCTAGCAACCATTTCTTGTTGTGCCTCCAAAGCACTCTCTAGCCCCCCACCATACTTTAATTAGGTTCTAGAAGCTAGCCTGTGTTCTTAGTTCTGTCATCTCTCAAAGATGAGCTCATTTGTTCCCATGGTTTCAAATATCAATATCCAGTGATTCTCAAATTCTGGCCATTTCAGAAGTGTCCCCAAAGTTGTGCTTTGGACATCAGTTGTCTTTATGTAGACATGTAATAGACCCCTCATCTCATCAAGCCCACAACCAGACAGTCTGCAGGACAAGAAATATAAGCTCTCTAGATGCCTCAAAGATGTTCAACTCAAGTGGAAATGAATGAGATGGAAACCATGGCAAAAGTGGGGTACGCTCATCAGTCTGACAAAGGGAGAACAAAGCACTCTCTTAAGCACAGTGGTAATAGGTGGTTTTGGATATGGGTGCCTTTGGAGACTAGTAAAGAAAATATATTGGTATAATCTCTGCCTAGGCAAATTGTCAAGAAGTGTCAAGATGAGCGAGCACATCCGCTTTGACCCAACAACTGTACTTCTGGGACAGTGTGCAATGGATGTACCCCAACATGTGTTCAATATGTATATTTTACTCCCTTAACATTTGCTGGACTGATGCAGTCATCTCTTGCAGGTAGATGCTGAAAGTGCTCAGAAAACCACCTACCGTGGTTTCTTAATTAATGATTGATGTGAGAGGGCCCACCCCAATGTGGTAACACAAACCCTTTCCTCCCCAACTTGCTTTTGGTCCTGGTGTTTCATCACAGCTAAAGAAACTCTGATTAGGACACAAAGCTATTGGAGGAGAAAATGGTCATCAGTCTCACCCAGCTATTAATCTTGCTGGCTACAACAATGACCCACCCAGCAAGACATGCCCACTCCTGCAACAGTAGGACTGTAAAAACACGGTTCCAAGGGGAGCTACCATACTCACTGATGGACAAATGGAAGGTGTGGTAGTTTGAATACGCTTAAGCCCAGGGATGACACTATTAGGTAGGTGTAGCCTTATTGGAGGAGGTGTGGCCTTGTTGGGCTTTGAGACCCTCCTCTTAGCTGTCCATGAGAAGTCTTCTCCAGTTTGTCTTTGGAACAAGACAGAGAATTCTCAGCTCCTCCAGCACTATGCCTGTTTGGATGCTGCCATGCTTCCCACCATGATGATAATGAACCTATAAGCCAGCCCCAATTAAATGTTGTCCTTTGTAAGAGTTGCCTTGATCATGGTGTCTCTTCACAGCAATGGAAACCCTAAGACAGAAGGTATCTTTACAAGCCTTTCCAGGATGATTCCTAAAGTTTAATATGACATTTAAAAAAATTAAGGTGCAGTAGGTCCTATACAATCTGCTTCCATGGGAATCTTAAAGGGAGACAGAAACTGGGATATTCCATGGATGTGTTTATACAGATCAAGAGTATCTAGGAGACACACACATTTGTTTCAGGGCCTGTCTCTGGGGCAAAGACACAGCTTCTAAGGAGCTAGGAGACTTCTCTTGTGTGTGGTTTATTTAGTTTACTTACATGCTCATTTGTTAGACCTTCAGTGTTAACATGGATCGATGTTTCCTTTCCCCGCCTCTGGGTCTTTCACTTGATTGTTATCTCCCTAGACCATTCTACCTACTTCAAGCCCCTCTTTTCTCTGTCTGCCACAAAGTAGCTTCTTCAACTGCTGTTTAGAATGTTGGGTTTTCAGGGAAGATTTAGTCCAAAGGTCTCTGCCCAGAGACTTTTTTTTCCCTTTCAGAAGTGGTGTCCTTCCTGGTCACCCTCCAGACAGCCCATGCTCTTGCCTCTTTATTTCAGTGCATTCATCAATAATGTGACATACAGTTGGTGGTTTTTTTTGGTTGTTGTTCATAGCCGGGCAGGGCTCTTGCCCATTCTTGTCACAGCTCTATATTCTGTTGTAGAGTAGCGCCAAGTGCTCTGCAGACTTTCAAGAAATATGCATTGACTCCACAAACAATTGAATAGCACAGAGAAAAAATAGTAAAGACATTTAGATGTCACACACCCAGAAGAGGGGATTCAGAAGCCACCAGTTTAAAGCTGAGTCAGAAATCTGCAATCAGCTGCAGATTCCCAGGTTGCTTGCATGGACGTCATTTTGCTGAGCATCACCAAGTCACAGAATGGAGCTGCAGGGGACTTGCAGCCAGAGGTCTTTGAACTAAATCTTCCCTGAAAACCCAATGTTCTAAATGGCTGTTGGAGAAGCAGAAGATGAGTGAGTCTGAGAATTGGGAGCAACAACAATAGACAGACAGACAGACAGACAGACAGACAAAAAGTCTAGCTGACTGGAAAGTAATGGGAGTTACTTCCCCAAAGGAAGTGTCCTTCCTTGCTGCACTTCTGTTTAAGGGAAGATTGGAGCTTGAGAGATAATAATCCATGAAGATGCAGGCAGGCTCTTGCTTGGGCCTTTCTGCTAACCCATTGTGTCACAGCCCACTTTGCTAAGGAGGGATAGAATGAGTCATTACCCTGTTCCAAACTCCAGGATCTGGATGAAGGCAGAAGAGCAATGAGTCTGTTAGCCACTGGGAGTCAGAGTAATCCAGCCTGAGCCAGAGCATCCTGAGGTAGGTGGGGGGGGTGGGGGAGGGGGGATGGGAGGCACACTTCATCTTAGGAACCATAGCTTTGAGGAACACTCTTCCAGAGTGTCCTGTTCAGACTCAGGCCCTCTTCAGGCAGTGCTCTCTGGGCTTTTTAACTGAGGCAAGGCTAGGGAAACATACCAGCTATGTCAGATAACTGTTCATCCTGGAGTTCCAATGCTAGTCTCTCTCCTTGGGGGCCTCCTGGGAAACCTTGTGTCTTTCTAAATAGTACTTTCAAGTTCAGCAAGCCCTCAGGCTACCTGGTTAAAAGTTGACATTAAAAAAATCCTCTGTAATTGGTTCCTTTGAACAATGTCTTCTACAGAGCCATCAAGGCAGGCTTGTTCATTAGCCACCATTCCCATAAAGCAGCCAGATGTCGATCAGTCCAAACATTCAGAGTCTTCCTGGGGCATCCTCTGGCCCCACTTCATTGCAGCATGGGTGAAAGCAGGCAGGATAAGCACAGTGCAGCCTGTGAACTTGGAGCCTCTCCTGCTGGCACTACCGCCACCGAGTGACAGATAATCTATGTGCCTGCCTGTGCACTCCTACGAAATGTAGGATATTTATCATCGTTTCTAGCCTCAGCCCACTAGATGCCAATATCCCCTTGGGAAACAAAACTAGCCTGAGAACCAGTTTTGTCAAAGTTTCTCTCCATTTGCACAGCTAAAGGTTCAGGACAGAGTCACCAGCTCAGAAAGGATAGCTCTGGAGGGGGTTGTACTAGAAGGCAGATCCTGTGTTAAAGCATCAGCCATGGTCAAAACCCAAGTAGGACATGTGGCCCTGGGCTGCTGTTCTGGAAGAGGGTGCTAAGCCCTTAGCTGCTTAGTAATGCCTTGGTTCCCTGTGGGAGCTTTGCAGTAAGAGGCAAGGGCAGAAAGATGGTGGGTGACCCATCAGGAGAGAATGGAGGTGGATAAGTGCTTGGGAAGCTCCTCTAGGGAGAGCACCAGTCATAGTTGCCAACTTCATGTGGAATTAAAAGCCCCAGGCTTTGAGAAGGCGTGACTGTCATCCAGTCCAGTAATGAAGATACAAAGTTGATTATGGAGATCAGTTGATAATGCTGGTAGAGTTGAAATTGTCACATCAGAAAGCCTTGATAAGACAAAAGAGGACATTCTATTAACAAATGACCCTGCCATGGCTACAGAGTGCTCACTGCTCTGGGATTGTCCCGATAGATATAAAGACACCTTTAAAGAAAGCAAAAGATATTGCCCCTTAGTGTAAGGCAGTACCATTTCCCCACACTGTGTTCTTGGAGGCTGATGGGTGGGTCCAGTGGGGCCATCCTGATAGCAGAAGGCTGTTGACTGGCCGTGGAAGGTAGGTGTAGAGGGCAGGCAGATAGGAGAGGTAGCAACACAGACATGATGGATACTTTCATTGCTGAAGAGCTCATTCAGACAAAAACAACGTGATCCCAAGAACTTGGCCTTGGAAAAGCCCAAAATGCCCAGAGAGCTTCATAGCCAGGTGTTCAGGCTGCCTGGGAAATATCAAGGACTATGTGCATACAAGAAACAGGAGAATTTAGTTACCTGGGAGTGATTTTGAATGGACAGTGAGGAGATTGGAAAGTAAAGAAGGGAGATCTAGGAGGGGACTGTTATCTGGGAAAATCGTTGCCCCCAAATGTGGCACCATTATCTCAGGAAGCCCAGAGATGATCTGGGTGATTTTGAGAAGGACCAAGAGAGGCTCAGTTTAGTATTAAGAAACTCTCTATTCTGCCTCCCTACTTGGTTATTTGTTTTGAGAAAGGAAAAGGAGACTTTGGTCTCAAACCTTGGGCAGGGAAGATGCTCTAGCCAGAACCCAAATTAACTTACCAAGCAAACTTTACAGTATACTTCATCCCTTTGTAATGTACAATTTTATGAGTTTTGACAAACACAGGTAACTGTAGAACTACAATCCCAATCAAGAAATAGAAGATTTCTACCACCAAAGCTCCTTCTCATACACCTCAAGGTCAACCTCCAGCCCCAGAAACCAATTATTTCTTCTCTCTCTCTCTCTCTCTCTCTCTCTCTCTCTCTCTCTCTGTGTGTGTGTGTGTGTGTGTGTGTGTGTGTGTTTCATCCAGGCCAGATGTTGTTCTCAATTACTTTCTACCTTATTCTTTGAGACAGGGTCTGTTACTGATGCTGGAGCACATTGATTCAGCTAGACTAAATGATTGGGGCCACAAGTCTCAGAGGTTCCTCTTGTCTCTGCCTCCCTGGTTCTGGGATTATAGGGCCCACTGCTCTGCCTGGCTTTTACATGAGCAGTGGGCACCGGACTCAGATCATCACTCTTAAACAAAAAACACTTTATAAACTCAACCATCTCCCTATCAACTTGTAGGTGAACTGTGTATCTTGCTACTTTGCTGAAAGTGTTTATCAGAACTAAGAAGGTTCTGTTGTTGTTGCTGTCACTTGGTTTTGATGGAATCTTTAGTATCTTTTAAGTGTAGTATCATGCCATCTGCAAATAAGAATGATTTGACATCTTCCTTTCCTATGGTATCCCCTTTCTTTCTTTCTTTCTCTTGTCTTGTCTTATTGGTCTTACTGATATTTTCCTCTCACACTACACTAAATAAGAGCAGTGAGGGGAGGGGCACCATCATCTTGTTCCTAATTTTAGAGGCAATGATTTCAGTTTTTCTTCATTTAATATAATGTTTGGAATCAATTTGTCATGTATAGATAGCCTGTATCATGTTGAGATTTGTTCCTTTTATTCCTAGTTACTTCAAAGATCTTTATAATGAAGAGATACTGAACTTTGTCAGAGGTATTTTCTATGTCTGTTGAGATGATTACATGATTTCCATCTGTATATCTACTTATGTGATCTGTTATATTTATTGATTTGTGGGCATTGACCCAACCTTGAATTCCTGGAATGAACTTAACTTGGTATTGTGGTGTCATCTTTAATACATCCTTAAATTTGGTTTGCAGGTATCTTACTGATGTGTGTGTGTGAGTGAGTGTGTATCTACTTTTACTAGCAAATTCTGTCTATAGATTTTTTTTCAGTTACCTGGTTTGGTTATCTAGGTAATTGTGGCTTCATTGATGGAGCTGGGTGGCATCCCTTACTTTTCTGATTTATTGAACAGTTAGAGGAGCATAGGTGTTAGCTCTTCTTGAAATGCGTAATGAAATCATCCTGTGCTTTGTTACAAAATTCTTATTATTGCTCCAGTCCCTTTGCTTGTTATCTGTGTAAATTGCTTGTGTCCTTGGTTTAGTTTTTAGTTTTGATAGGTCAATTGTATCCAGAATTTTTCCTGTTTCTTCTATGCTATCCAATGTTTTTGAATATATGGTCTTTGGAATAAAGGACTTTAGAATCAAACTGCTTTCTAGTAACATTCTGGATTTCACTGGAATATCTTCTTTCTTCATGTCTAATTTTATTAACTTGGGTCTTTTGCTTGTTTGAAATGGCTTGGAATTTGTCAATCTTATTTTTTTGAAGGAGCCACCTCTTTTGACTGATTCTATCTATTGTGGTTTTAGTCTCCATTTCAATTATTTCTACCATGGTCTTTATGTTCTACCCCTTGTTGCATTGGGTGTTGGCTTCTTGTTTGTCTGAGACCTTGAGATGCATCATTTGTTCACTAACTTGGATTCTTTCTGGTTTTTAAATCTGACTATTCACAGCTACAGGCTTTCCTCTTGGCACTGTCTTAGCTACAACCCAAAGGTCCTGAGAAGGTGTGCTCTCATTTTTATTTGAGTTTAAGAAATTGTCCATTTCCTCTCTGATTTCTTCAATGACCCACCAGTCCAAGTGTGAGCTCTGCCTGTTCTTCGATCACTCGTTCCTTCAGCCCTCCCCTCCTTTTTTCAGTGAGCATCTACTCTGTGGTAAGCAACCACAGTTGGATTGCAAGCTCCTTAGAAGTAGAAAGCTATGTGGTAGCAGAAAGACAGTGCTTTCCAAGGACTGAGAACTTTATGCCAGTTAAATATACACTGATGATACAGACTGAGCAAGAGTAGGAGATAGCTTACCATGCAGAGAAAAGCTGAGCAATGACGTTCCTGTAGGATGCACCAAAGGCAAATGGGAAGGCTAAATTGGGTCTAGAGAGTATCCTAGGTAGCTTCAGCTGTCAACTTGATTCAGACTCACTGACTTGGTAAGATTGGCTTGTGGCCATGTTTGTAAGGGATTGTCTTGACTAGTGATTGACATGACAGGGCCCAGCCCATTGTAAGCAACTCTTTGGTAGGTAAACCTGGATTGTATAAGAAAAGCTACCAGAGAGCAGAAGGCCAGAGTGAGGCAGGAAGCAGCTTTCTTCCATGCATGACTTCTGCCTTTGCTATTTGAGTTCCTGACCTGACTTCCTTTAATGGTGAATTGTGACCTAGAATTTATGAGCTGAAATAAACCCTTTCCTCCAGCAAAATGTGTTGGCTCGTGGTGTTTACCACAGCAACAGCAAAACAAAGGGAGACAGGTAGGTCTGACTGAACCTGGAAGGTCATACTCAGGAATGTGTTATCTGTACATGTTTTAGGATTCCCGGTCAAAATAGTCCATGGCCTCAAAGCAAACAAAATCCAATTAAAATAAAAATGCATTTGTTTATATAAATATGAAGTCTTCCGGTATGGGTGGACCCAGGTACCAGCCAGGTTTCAGTCCTGCCTTTTAACCCCTGTCTTATTTTTCTCTCTTAGGCCTTTCCCTTCTGGTGAAAAGTTAGCCTTAGATCCTAAAGGACAGTCTCTCCTCACTTAACATGGGGAAAAAAAGTGTATTTCTTTCCTAGTTTGTGGATTGCATTTTTTTGAACTGCTGTTAAACTGTCTCTAAAACAATTATCAAGAGATTCACTATTCTGTCACCAGCTGGCCAATTAACCAATCATGGATGGGCAAGAGCTGCCCTGACCCAACCATAGGACAGAAGCTTTGAGAATTTTGATCAGCAAGTTGTGGGTGATGTGCAGAATAGATAGGAGGAGGCCTACAGTTGGCTTCTTTGACCCCTGTGGTCTGTTGGTAAGAGAAAGAAAAGCTCATCTCCAAGAGTCAGCCACAACTCCAAGCACATGTCCAAACCTCACCTACAAGATGAGGAAATAAGGTACAGAAGAGACTGCTGTGCTGAAGACACATTTAGAGAGACTCGAAGGAGAGCCATCCCATGTCTCTTGGTTCTTTAAAGGAGCCCCTTCTAGTCCATCTAGAATACAGGACTCCACCTCAAGGAAAACTGTCAGCCCTAGCTCACCATTTTGGTCCAGGCACACTAGAGAGGCACTGAGTAATGAGCTGAAACAAGCCACCTAAGCCCAGCATGGCGGATGATACCTACTCTTGCCTAAGGAGCACCAGCACAGCCACTCTGGCCAGGACTCCCTTCCCAGCTGCCCCGCTGCTCCTCCCTCTGCCCCCATGGCCTCCAGAGTAGCTAATCTTTGGAACAGGTGAATGTCCTGAGCCAGCTCTCAGCTTTCACAGCTGGGAGTGCAGCAGGGGGAAACTCATTACATGGGTTTAACAGGGTTTGGGGGGGGGGGTGTTAAATAGTCCTGTGGGCCAAATCAAGAGTCCTCCACTTACAAGCTGGGTTATAAAGAGATCCAAAGCATGTTTAGGCCCTCAGCAGGAACCCAACACTTGAGCCAATGCAGTTTCAAGGAGGAAAAAAACATGCACTCCAGGGACTTCCCAAATGGTTAAAGGAACAAGAGGTACTGGAAGCTGGAATCTCAGCCCTGGGGTGGAAGGCTGGAGAAAGCCATGGGACTTTTCTTTCCTTTCTTCTCCTTCCAGATCACTTTAGCAAGAGTCGACTACTTCAACAAAGCGAGGCACACCTTCATACTGAATGCGTCACAGCTATTACAAAGGATGAAGTATGTCTTCAGGAATTAGCACAAAGGGGCTCATCATTTTAGAGTGCTTGCTGCTGCCCTTTCAGAAGATTTGAGTTCAGTTCCAAACATGCAGGTCACATGGCTCACAACCAGCTGTTGTTCTAGCTCCAGGGGATCCAAGGCCCTCTTCTAGCCTTCAAGGGCACCTGCATTCTTGCACACATATTTACACACACACACACACACACACACACACAGGGGCGGGGAGAGAGACAGACTTAAAATCAAATAAAATTTATAAAAGAATTGCTATAGCATGGTTTCCTAAGGGAAAGTAATAGACTAAAAAAGAAACAAGCTAGAGGGACCGGCCCAGTTATACACACCCCATGATCCTATTCACTCCGAAGACTAAGGCAGGAGGATTGTCAGAGCCTAAGTGTTTGAGATAATCCTGAACAACCTAGCAAGACTCAACCTCAAAAAAGAAAGGGTGGTGGGAAGAGGAGAAAAGAAAAAGAAAGAGAGAGAGGGAGGAGGGAGGAAGGAAGGAAGGGAAGGGAAGGAAGGGAAGGGAAGGGAAGAATTGTGCTGAGCATGGTGGCACAGGCTTGCAATCCCAACATCTAGGACCCGAGGCAGGAGGATCATGAGTTTCAGACATGTTAGACTATAGAGTGAGACCCTGTCTCAAAACAAACATAAACTGATGTTGGAAACCGTATATCGCAGGCTACTATTGCTTATACAAGCACACAGCAAGCCACATGCTCACCCATGTAGATGATATGATGAAAGCCCTGCTATTTATATATTTCTGTCATATGGTTTCTATGTTGGGTTCTGCAGAGACCATCTTTGTCACATCAGTTAAGGTCAGGTGACCCTGGCTTCCTCTGGAAACACCCGATGGGACTTGCTTCCACAGTGGGAGAAATGGGGACTTTCTAGTAGCTTCTCAGCTGTGCTTCCTTTGGATTTTTGTGGGAGCCCAGGAGGATGTTCCCAACATTCCCACCAACCCCTTTAGTCCCTGTCCTTCACCCTCAGCCCTGTCTCTGCTGCTACTGGAGCCCATGGGAAGTTGGGTACAGCTGCCGGAAGCTATTAGTGGTGGCATGTTAGACAAGTCCTTTCCAGAAAAAAGCCTGTGGGAGGACGAGGATCACAGAATCAGCAGGAACACAGGGCTCAGAGCAGGCTGCCACTCTTTGCCCACTCCTCAAACTTCAGCCTTTGCTGGTTGGTTGTTTTGATAAGAATAGCTCTCATAGGGAAAATGGGATTTTCAGTTAATACGCATTTTACAAATGGTAGGAAAGAAGCAGAGATTACTAGCTTTCTCCACTACTAAGGGCCTCTGAAGGAGTTAGGGTCACGAACACTGCAAATCCCAAAGTATTTAAAGGTTAGAAAACACCAGAAAATTATTAGCTGTGAGTGACCAGACCTCAATGGAACTGGAGAACACAGAACCCCAGCTCCAAGATTTCTCATGGACTTCAAGCAAGCTGGACTATTATCTATTGTTACCAGCCACATTCGGGTAGAGGGATTAATTTTCAGCTACTTCTAGCCTATTGCAAACAGGCAGACCTGAACCCTCTTCCCAAATAAACCTCTCTAGTCAAAGCAAGCCCCGGCCAAAAGAATGCACCCACACAATACTGGCATAGTGGGCTCAGGGCATTCACTGTATCATCCAGGGCAAACAAGACTATGGAGAAGACGTGAGAGTCAGAGAATCCAGCACAGGAGAAGCAGGTTTTGAAACATGATGCCTGGCTTTGCATCCTGACTTGTTCAATTGCCAGCAATTTGACTTGCCCTGGGCAGTTCTGCCATGCTTTGCCTCAGTTTCCTCTTCTGTAAAAGGGATTAGCATCTACCTTGTAGGCTGGCTGGAAGATCTAATGGAACAATTCATTCAAGGGTTCAGAAAAGTGCTGGCCTATCCCTGCCTGGGCTCTACAGGAAGCCAGTCCACCCCCACCTACTCAACATCTCTGTGAGGTCTCCTTATGAGCAGATGGGCTTTCTCTCAAACTTGGTTATTCTACCAATGTCTATAGGGTAACATGTCTTGCTTTCCCTTGGAAATCAGACTTCCCATGACCAAGGGCTTGGCAGAACCCTGGGCCAAGCCCTCTTTGGCCTCCAAGTGATCCTGCCTGACACTCAATATCAAATTTGGACTTGGTGGCATTCTGGCCTCCATTTGTCGGAATCCAGTTGCAGGCCAGTTCTGAGCGCCTGACCTCAGGGAGAACAATGTCCCCTCTGTTCCCCATAGCCATTCATGGCTACTTTTGTTTCAGCCTAAAATAACACAGCACTAGAGGGTATTTTCTTAACACCACAGACTCTGGGGATAATGTAGTGGGTTGTAGCTTCTTGGGGTCACTCACTAGGGTGATAACAATGTTATGAGGTACAGGGGAACTCTGCTCATCCAGGGCCAGGGTGACCCTAGGATTAGGGCCACACTTATCTCTCAAGACATCTTAAAGCATCTGGGATTGCATTTCATGACAGAAGCCCTGGGGGCTGAAGTTATGTTTTGTCCCTATGAACAAAGTGGGCTATACCTCAGCAGGGCTGGAGTGGATTACGGTTGATGGCTCGGCCTAAACCAAGGACATCTGAGACTGCTGAAGAAAGGAAAGAGATTCCACAAACCCAAACAAACAGGACTTCAAGCAAAGACTCAGCACCGAGCATTTAAGTAGGTCCTGGTGGGGAAAGGAAGGCCCTTCGAAAAGTGTATTCTCTCCACCAAAACCCTGCTGGAAGTCGCTAGCCAGCCTTCCTCTGCACAGACTCACAGGTCAGCCCATCAGGTGCCAGCAGCTTTATACCAAAAAGGTGCAGCTTTGAAAAATTAAAAACCGAGTTGTCCAAAGAACCTTGAAAACTAGAACATTTCAAACCTGCCACATTCTTTATTGAAGTTCACAGAAAATAAATATTCAATTTCTTTCAACCTGAATTTTCTCTGCAACGAAACTCATAGAAACCAGAGATGGGGGTCGAGTGGGGGGAGGGGGTTGGGGAGGACCCTTAGTGGGTAACTTTTTCCATAATTTGTGCAGAAAATTTTGCTGCCACTGTCCCTGCAAAGTCGCCATGGCATTTGCTTTCAAGAAATCACACCGAACCCCACAAAGTGATGATTGACAAGCAACCCTGGTTCTAGAAGCTTCTAAAAATGTTTCAGAAAGGGGGAAAATGTTTTTAAGCTTCCCTTTAATTACAGGCAAGCTTTCCCCTCCGATTTAGTTCAGCTCAGTCATGAAATGGATTTGAACTTCCTTTCTGATTCATTCTTCAAAACCTCAATGTGGGCTTTATCAGAAACAGATCTGACACTCACAATGCAGTGGGGGTCAGCCCCAGACCCGAGTCTTCATTAAAGCTCTCTGTTTGGTTTGCTTAAGGAGAAATCATAACAGATCGGGTTCAATTTCTTTTCTTTTTGTGGAAAAAAAAATGTGCTGACCTTTTCCTTGCCTAGTTAGGATAACTGGAGGCGACAAAAGTCACAAAACACGAGGTTTTCCTAAGAATACCTCAAAGGTTCGGTGGAAACTCACAGCGCCAAGTTCTCACTGATTTCTGGGTCACAGGGCTTGGGTCACTGAGTCACATGACTGTCTATCACAGAAGTTTGATCTCTGCCTTTCAAAAATACTCATGTGGCCACCGATGTCCCTGAGAGTGGCTAGAAACGATTGGAGCCTCTGTCCCCGACCCTGAATCCCCTTCTCACTAACCTTAACTAAGCCACTTAAAGAGAAAGTGGAGGGAGAGTTGGGAATTCTTTCTAGATGGTCATCAAAACCTGACCACAAATGGTTCCAATTTGCTGCAGTGATTAAATCTATGTGAGTTTAAGGGTTTTCACTCCGGTCATTTGCTACTTTGGAATTTTGCTGCATGCCTTGCTAAGAAAACGAACTTATGAGTCACTAGCCGGCGTGAAGAAGGAAGGTTACTAAACAAACTCCAAGCTAAGCTTAAGTGGCTTCAGGAAGTAGAGACTAAATAAGGATAAAGACCAAGGTAGGGGAGATTACAGCAGCTTTGGGCCCTGGGGGGGGGGGCGTGTGTGGAGCGCCAAGCCCCACTTGGGTTGACTTTTCATAGCCGGCAGCCTGGGATGAAAGCAATAGCCTCCAGTTTGTCAATATGCTAAGCTGGATGTTTACACAGAAGTATCAAGGCTGGCTTCCTATTATTGGGAAACCCTGTACATTGGAGATAAATTGACTCAAGGCAGAAAGTATAGGGTTAATACCAACTTGTGGGACAGTCTTCTAGGAAGGACTTTCCTGGTCCCAGGATGATATGCTGCCAGATTTAGTTAGGGACAAAGGATCAATGTTCCCCTGTCTATTCTCCATGATGATCCTTCCCTCTGTCACACAAGGGGGGGGGGGGTTGGGCCCCCTCTTGTGTGGCCCAAACCCCTGTGAGGCTGAGGCCACCCATAGCATTCCTGGAGTTCTGTGCTTACCGGCTTTCAGTCAGTCAACTGAAAGTGTTTCAGCCCAACACAACATGGCGCAGTGATGCAGACAAATAGCTAGTGTATTCTCTCTATCTACTCTGAGCTACAAGTGGCCGTGGCAGAGGTCACGGCCTCTCCAGAGCTGAACTTTCTCATGAGAATCCTTGCTCCAGGCCCACCCTTGCATAGGTCAGGGTTGATCTTCCCTCCCCCACTCTTTGAGGTTTCAAGGTAATACCAATGCCTGCAGAACTTTACTCAAAGCAAGCACAGTTTTAAGGGCCTCCAAGCATCCTGGATCTAATTCCTGTGCCCTGACCAGAGGACTATAAGCCAGCTACATTAGTGAAGAGCCAGGAAAATGGCATGGCTATTAATGATATATAGATAGTTCTATATAGAATGATTTATAGATAGTTTTGTATAGAATATATTAATAATAGTTCAAATAGTTCTATATAGAACATATACATGCATGTTATTTTATATCTACTCCCTACCTTCCCCCACACACAATATTTGGAAATCCTAACTAGGCAGAAGTTGGTTCTTGACATGGGAGGTTGTCTGCTCACCTGACGCCTACCTTCATAGCTCTGGTTTCTTTCTTCCTACCCACAACACTGCAAACCCTGTCACTTTGCAGAAGGGCTGGTTGAGATCGGTTCACAAAGAACACCCTGCAGAGCCGTCTAAACCCATCTGCAACCCCCAGCCCTTATGACTCTGTGTTCTCTACCCTCAGCAGCAGTGGTACCCACACCAGGACCAAACTGGCCAGTGTCCTTCAAGTTTATGCACTGCAGTTTGTCCTTAAGGGGTAGAAGGGGGTGGCCACTGTGGGCAGGGTGAAAATAGCCTTACAGAGTGAACTAGCAGTCTTTGGTGTATGCTCATTTCTCAGAAGTCATTCTTTCATATCTGCACTAGGCCAAGAAGAATCTGGGCACAATGCTTTGGAGGATAAACTAACCAGAGAAGGACTATGGTTTTGAGAAACAGGGTGAGGTAGGGCATAAACCCACACCAGTGTGCTCAGCCCCTATTTCTTGGATGGATTTAAATTTGATAGAAAGAAACAGTTGTATCTCTGGGCCTCAGGATAAACGAGGACCCTCCAAGGGATGCTTTTGCAGCCTCTAGATCCAGAGATGGTTTCTGAAAGCCATTGTCACCACTCACCCAGTTGGCAGCTAACTGTGGGACACTGTTCTCAGGGGAATTGAATGGTACAGAATGTATACCCTGCCAAGACTGCCAGGAGCATGGTTCATGGCAGGAGGCTTGGTGAGACAGCTCATGGAGATCCAACATGCTGTTCAACAAGAATGGGCTGGCTAGCCTTCATGAGGCAGAGGCATGCTTCACAGGGGCTCTGTTCTCCCTTGCCTGTTTCCCATCTTGATCACATCCACAATTGCAAAATGGAGGTAGTGATATCTGTCCCATCAGATGCCCTGGGATCTGATTAATGATATAGCCCAGCTAATGAGCTTGCTGAGCACAGCCCAGTACCTGGAAGCTCCCTCTAGGTACAGGGTGCCCAGCAAAAGGCAGAGCCCAAATCTTCTCAGACAATTGATAGGGTAGATAAGAAGTCCTCCTTTCATAGAGAAAGTCCCAGGTAGCCACAGACATTTAAGAAAATTCTTACCCTCCCACACAGGTAAAGGCTGTGGTTTGGGTGACAGCTGGGAAGGATGCTTTAACATAACAATTACAAATGAGACAGAAGAGCAGGGGGTGTTCACCTTTCACACTGTACCAAGTATGCATGGCAATGGCATCTGCAGATGGCTTGCGGGGTCCTCCTGGTCTCTGTCATTGAATGCCTTTTGAGGAAGAACTTTTAAAGCCTCAACATGGATGTCCTGTCGGGTAGATTCTGTGAAGCTGCCAGCATTTTGCACCAAAGACAAAAATAGGGAAAAGAAACCAAAGTTGAAGCAGCAACTAGCTCAACTAGGGCCAAACGACGCCATCGGAGTTGAAGATGAGGCCTTGAAAGGAACACTATGTACCCTTCCTAGGGCATTCCCAGAAGCTGTGATGGAGGGAATAGAGTGAGCAGAGTAGCTGAGGATGCCTGTCCGTGTTTCAGGTTTCTTAACCTGGCATGAAGAAGTGAATGGAGACCCTGGCACACTCACTTGCTCACAGGTGTATCTGCTAATTTGGTAGATTTTGTACATATGCAGGACTCTGCTTTTTCCTGACTTTAAAGTTTAGACAGACGGTCCAGACATTAAGGGCCATCAGATGGGCTGTGTAGAACCAGGAGAAGCAGATGTGGGCCACACAGACATGAACTGCTTATGCATCAGCCACCACTGAGTTCCACAACTTGCAGAGGAGATAATCTTGTCGATGGACATCGGGGTGAAAATGTAGACTCACTCAAGAGCAAACTCAGCAGCCCGGCTCTTTTCCCGAAGTGTGCCAAGTGTTCCTTAAGTGACTTCCAGGGACCAAGATTCATCCATCAACCTCCAAGTACCACTACAGGGTCCAGATCATGATGCCTGTTCTTCAAATGAAGAAAGTGGCCTGTACTAGGACTAGATAATTTGCCCAGCCACCCAGCTATTTAAGGACCATCAGCAGGATTTGACCCAGAGCCAACTATAAGAGACTCATTTCTCACAGCTAAGAGCAGAGGGCAGACAGTGCATGGGTCCTTTTTATAAAGAATCCATGAGTCCAGGCCTCAGATACTCAGCTTATATGCGTGTATAAAAGGCAAAAGGGAGATGACATACAATGGTTACATAAGGGATCACTGGCTACTGACTACTTATGCTTGTTTGTCTCCCAAAAACACTCTGCCTGCTGCACTAGCAATCCCAGCCTGCTTCTCCTTCAGCTGCCAGTTTCCATGGGACACACTGTGCTCAGAGAGTCTTTTACCAAACAGCCAGGTGGCCTTCCAGGTGCTTGGGGCATGCAGGAGTAGGAGAGGGGTACCCATTGTTCACCAGCTTATCTCTACTCCATCTCATCTCTACTCAGCTCCTCCCACCTTCCAGAAACCTAGAGGGAGCTATGGGCCTGAGTCATCTATCACTGGCTAACAAGAGATTCATGGAACCCTCAGTCCCTTCCCAACCCACGCTCAGCCAAGAAAGAGGTTTCGATGCCCAGACCCTGTAGGATGTCAGGGCTCCTTGCAGCCCTGCAGACAGTCACAGAAACATCTGTGGACACACAGAGAAGACCTGTTTGTTCATCAGCTCCACCTTGTCGAGCCCCTCCCAGGGTCACATCGCAGTCTGAGAGAGGTGGCCCCAGTAGCCATTTGCATACTTCTTGGAAAGACAAGACACCCTCTGTGACTGTGATGTGCCTCCAGGCCTGAGGGGAAATGAGCCTCAAGACAATCCTGTTTTGCATGTCCTTACCAAATGTCCTTGGAGTGGAACCAAGATGAACTTGCCTTATCTTGAATTTGGCTTAGTAATCACCTAGGATATGGGGAGGTGCCAACTTAGGAGGAGAAATTCAGAACTCTTGAGGTTTGCATGATCTGACAGGTGCACCTGGGCCTTCCTCCCCTATCTTGTATTGAGGACTGAGCCCCCTGCCTGCTGAGCTCTTCTAGGAGATACAGCAACAATTCAGGGGGCCTGGTAAACACCCTTAGGCCTTGGGAACAGGCAAGAGGCTGGCAGAAAAAAGCAATACTCAATCCAGGTCTTCAAATGAGGGTAGATATGGTCTTAGCTAAAGTAGCCAAGAGTGGACCCAGCATAGGGATCTACAAAGAGATCAAGGGAACAGAAGACATTGGCCCTCTAAGGTGTGTGTGTGTGTGTG
>JADRCH010000063.1:5817695-5893461 GCA_019843965.1 Rhynchomys soricoides | reverse complement strand
CACACACACACACACACACACACACACCGCCGCTGCCACCACCGTCACGGCCACTGCCGCCACCACCACACAAATTCCAGGTATACTAAGTCTAATGGTCTTAAATGTGTGAACACGGTGATAAAAAACCATAAGTTACATACAAAGGAACAGGTGTGGTAGGTGTCCACTGGTAGGTGGTCCTTAGCATACTTATATCTGGAAAGACTGAAAATAGAATGTTTGGAAGCAGAGTGATTGCTGTGGTGCCTGCAGCACTCTAAACACACAGCCAGGGCCGGGAGTAGAGAGACAGAGGAGTTACTATCTAACAGGAATAGAGTTTCTGTTTTGCAAGCTGCAAAGGCTCTGGGTCTGGAGGGTAGTAATGGCTGCCCAACCATGCAGATGTACTGCTGAACTGTACACTCAAAGACAGCTAAGATGCATTTTACAATAAATAACCATTTTAAAAGTTATACGCTATCAAAGTATGTGAGCACAAGCAGAGAATAACAGGAGAACATAGTTTTCATCATCTTAGCTAAAGGAGAGGTGCTTCGATCTTTAAGACATGAACTGTGGAATCCTTGAGGAAAACGGGGAGAATATGTTGAGCTTATGAAAGTAGACAAGAAGAAGACCGAAAGAGAGGATCAGATCCCCTGGGACTGGAGCTACAGACAGTTTGTGTGCAGCCCAATGTAGGTGCTGGGAAATGAACTCAGGTCCTCTGCAAAAGTAGCATGTGCTCACAACTGCCAAGTCTTCTCTCTAGCTTGCTTACTTATTTATTTATTCATTCATTTATTTAATGTTTATAAGTGTTTTGTCTATATCTATGTGTACCACATGTGTGTTCCATGTATATATGTGTACCATACATGTGTACCATGTATATATGTATACCATGTGTGTGCCTGATTCCTGTGAACCCCAGAAGAAGACACTGGATTCCCTGAGACTAAACTTACAGATGGTTGTAAGCCACCACCACCACCACCACCATGAACAACAACAAAAACAAAACAAAAAGGAAACCACAGGTCAATATCCCTGATAAACATAGATTCAAAATTCCTCAATAAAATACCTGCAAACTGAATACAGGGATTTTCAAGTCATTAATATAATAAACCACATAAATAGACTTAAAGACAAAAATCGCATGATCATCACACTAGATAGAAAAAAGCCTTTGAGAGGCAGAGGCAGGCGGATTTCTGAGTTCGAGGCCAGTTCCAGGACAGCCAGGGCTACACAGAGAAACCCTGTCTCGAAAAACCAAAAGAAAGAAAGAAAAAGAAAAAAGAAAAAAGCCTTTGACAAAATCCAACATTACTTCATGATAAAAGTCCTGAAGAAAGCAGTTTAGAAGTGACATATCGCAATGCATAGGGAAAGAAGAGGTCAAACGGTCCTTATTTGCCGATGACATTTTATATATAAGCTATGTTGAAAATGCTACTGGAAGATTTCTGAAAAGGATCAGCAGTATCAGCAATGAGGACGGATACAGAATCAACTTGCAGAAGCAAAGTGGCAGCTCTCTATAGCCCCAGCAAGCATATGGAGTGAGAGGACCACATGCTTGCTGTGAGATGTTATCTCCTAGAAATGTCAGAAGCCACACCCATGATGTCTCATCAGCCTGGCTGCCTAAAACAGGAGCTGAACAATAGCAATGCCAGCAAACATGCTAACGTGGGTAAGGGAAAGCTCACCGCCAACCCTACACAAAGAACCACAGACAAGTAAGGAATTGGAGAGTGGTAGAAATAGTCTCCCCCAGAGAAAAGCCCCAGACTAGTTCTCCAATACCAAGTGATCAGCCCCAGAATCAAATACATTCAAGTTACCATTATTGTCACCATATATTTAAGAAATTGAGAGATAGCAAAGGGGAGAGGTTGATGTGAATGGTTGGAGGGAGGAAAGGGATGTTATATTTTTATTTCAAAATATAAATGTAAATAAACAGAAAACACACACAAGAAAATAGGCTGGGCAAATGATAAGGGTCAAAGCCATAAGCAGCGTTTCTCCATGGTCTCTGTTGTACTTCCTGCTTCCAGGTTCCTGCCTTGAGTTTCTGCCATAACATCCCTTCCCAAAGAGCTATAAGCTATAACATGAAATAAGCCCTTTCCCCCTCCCAAGTTGGTTTTTGGTCATGGTGTTTATATGGGCAATAGAAAACTAGAACACCCAGGCTGGCCTTGAACTTGCAGCCTGCTGCCTCGGCCACCCAAGTCCTTTGCCACCAAGCCAGCTGTAATATGCCTTTTCTAAGAAGGTGGTTCTAGATAGATTCCCAGTGTCTGGTTATCACTGCTTTCTGATTTCTTATGTTTACCCCATTTTTGTGAGGCACCCATGTTACCTGTGAGCCTTAGTATTCTGTTACTCTTCTGCCTTTCTTCTTCCTAGCTCTCTATCATCTGGATGTGCAGCGGTTCTGTCCACCTGCTGATGGGCATCCAAGCGGCCTATGGCCACTGAGCATGTGTGAGAAAGAATGTGTATGGATGTTTTCAAGCTCTGAGCTCCTATGTGTGGTATCTGCAGATCACATGGTACATGTCCATTTCAAGTACATTTTAATTTGTAGTATATTCATTTTGAGAGAAAACTTTTATGCCACTCCTGTGATTGGACATAGGAATGCGCTTAAGCCAGAGCTTCCCATAATAATAATATGTTTATGGATATTTAAATGACAGCCTTGTGGGTTGCATATAAATGCTGTATGCATGAGATCATAGGCAAAGTGCTGCTCTCGTCTGAGAGATGCTACTGCCTATCAGAAGCTCTGAGCCAGAGGTGGGTTCCAAGAACCCTGCCTGCTGAAAGGGAGATTAGCAGGTGTTGGAGGGATGCTAAAGTTGGGCTAGACCCTCCTTGAGGGAAAAGGGGACTTCTGTTCAATGTCAGTCTCACAAGCATGCCATCTGTAACCAGGTAACATCTCACAGAGCAAGGGGAAAGAACCCTGCCAGACTGACGCACTCCTCCTTTTGCTCTGGTGAGGAGACTGCCCTTTTCCTGAAGCACAAGTTAGAACAAAGTTCACACAGTGGGCAGGGTGCTGTGGTAAGTGCCCTGCAAGTAACAGCTGACTTATCACCAGCTAGGTAGAACTACCTGACAAGCAGGGAAGAGGTTATACAAACACGTTGCTCCGTTGTTTTCCATGTGGACGAGGTTTGTGATCCAGCTAAGCATCATTCCAAGTTTTGTGCACAGAAAAGAACAGAGCCACGGCCCCAGGCAGAAGCCTCTCAGAGCTGTGTTCAAGCTCGGTGCTGAAAGTTCACTCCCACAAACTAAACGCCAGCCTCCAACCCACAGCAGCTAGAGTCTGCTTTTGCCCCTGATCATATATTCAGAGCCTACAGCCCTGTCACACAGAGGAGAGCCACCTTAGGGGTGTGTGGCTTCATGGAGCCTCGGGCTTACAGACTGAATGCTTATGCCACCCCATCCTCCTAATTCCTGTGCTGGCACTGGTCCTAGAGATGACACCGGGGGATGGCTGGGGCATGAAAATGAAACCTCTTGTGTGAGACAGAAGATCCTAGTTTATCTCCAAAAGACTCAGCAACTCATTGAGTACTTTCATCCCGTTTTCCTGTATGTGAGGACCCAGAAAAAAGATGCCATTAACAAACCTAGAAAGAGGCCTCTCAGAGAGAGGCCAGTCTCCTATCACCTGGCCTCTGACTCTCCTAGCCCCAAGAACCATAAGAAAGAAATACTTGCTGTCTAAGCTGTCAGGCTGAATGAACTGTAGCATCCGTTCCCTACCTGTGAGGTAGGACTTACGTGGTTCCTGCTCGGGAGCTCTGTCTGTCCACAGGGAGAATGGCCTGGGCTGCTGAGGGACAGGCCTGCAGCGAGGTCCTGACAAGCCATCCTAGTGGATGTCAAACACCATTGCTCATATTACTATCACAGCAACAGTGTAAGATACCAGGACACAGAATACTCTTGGCAAGCAAGCTTAGGAATCAGTCTATCAGCAAGTAGTAGTTTTTCAACAACCATCATTCTTTAAAGTTGTAGATGCCCAGTGGCAGGAAAAGAAAATGGCGGGCCTGGCCTGGTCCTAATCCTCATAAAATTTGCATCCAACAGGAAACAAAATGAGCAGGGAAGCAATAGGCAAGTAAGTAACTTTGTGTTCCAACAAGAGCCATAAAGATGCCGAAGGAGAAGAATGTTGGGAAGAACCTTGAGTGAGACACCATTCTGCAAAGGTATTCCCGATGACCTGGGACATTTAAACTTAAGTGACATCAAAGATTCCTTGAAAAGATGAGGCAGTTGCCACAGAATAGGCTACAGGATAACAGTGAGCCTTCTGAGATGAACATTTATGATGTGTAAAGACCTTGAGCTTGAAGTAGCTGAGCCAGAGCTGAGAAGTATGAGGAAGTCTAACCATACAGAGCCTGGAAGACTCCTAGGAAGTTAATGCTCCATCTCGACACAACAGAACAATTTTCCTGAAAAGACATGGCTGCATGAGAGTCTCAGAAGGAACTCAATGTACAGAACTCAAGCCACAGGGGTGAGAGCAAAGAATGCCCACTTGGAGGATGTCAAAGGAATCCAGGTGAGGGGAGGTATGGCTCAGTCATGATGCAGACAAACATGGCATAGACAGTGAAAAGTGACCCCATATGGGATGGGTGCTGAAGGCCTAGAGGACAGACATGTTGACATATTAGATACAGTGTCACTGCTTGGGCAGGACATGAGGACAAATCAGGATGAGCTATCTGCTTGACCCTAAGCTGTCAAACACTATTGCTACTTCCCAGGATATATAACGGGGTGGGAGAAGAGGGAGGGAATTTGGAGAATATTTAGGCTGAGATGTCTGTTAGATGTTTGTGAGGCACTGGGCAGCAGTGTGTGATGGTCAAGGAGAGTTCTAGACTTGAAGTTCCAATCTTAGATAAAAAAAAAAAAATGTCAAGTACTCTGGAGCTATGGTAGTTCACAGCACCACCCATAATGGCAGAGTGGTCTGAAAATGAGGGCCTCAGGTCTTTGGTGCTCAGCAGTATACAAATGAGGAATATGCACACTTGGAGACCCCAGTATGTTCCTTAAAAATCCCCAATAAGTTCTGCAGCCAAACAAACAAAAAAACATGCCAGATACATCTTTTACTTAGGGCCTCCTTCTTGCTCATGGAAATATTTATCAAATATACTATTGTTTAACATCCCAGGCACCAAGCAGATCAAGAGCCAACTAGGGTCTTCAGGGACTTCAGGATGAGTGGAATCTATGTGCCATTGGCCCAGGAGAGTATCTGGAGCAGAGGTCATCTGGCTTCTGCAGTAGCATACCAGGAAGAGTATGTTTTTAGTCTTGTGGCCATAGGGTGTGTGTTGCAACTTCTGACCTCTGCCACCATAGCACAAGAGCCTCAAACAACATGTAGACACCTGGGCTCAGCTATGCCCCAGTAGCACCATAGGCCAAATGTGGCCCATGGGCCTGTAGGTGTTGACGTCACTCCCTGATGCCCAGATAAGGAGATCCGAAGAAGGTAAAAGGCAGAAAAAGAAAGGAAACCAAGAGCGTGGGAGAGGTGAGTGTTTAGCACCTGGAGGAGATCCAGGAGATAGCCAGAAGGAGGGAGGACACTCCCCTTGAAGCATGGATCATCTCCACGACCTGGGTAGCCCAGTTTGGGTTACTATTGCTGTGATGAAATGCTATGACCAAAGCAAGTTGGAGCGAAAAGGGTCTATTTGGCTGACACTTCCATATCCACTGTTCATCATCGAAGGAAGCCAGGGTGGGAACTCAAACAGGGCAGGAACCTGGGAGGCAGGAGCTGATTCAGAAGTCATGAAGGAGTACTGCTTACTGGTTTGCTCTGCATGGCTTGATCAGCCTGCTTTCTTCTAGAGCCCAGGACCACCCTAGGGATGGCACCACCCACAATGAGATGAACCCTCCCCCATCGATCACTAATTAAGGAAATTCCTCACAACTGGATCTTTCCATTGAGGTTCCCTCTTTTCAGATAACTCTAGCTTGTGTCAAGTTGACAAAAACTTAGCCAGCACAACCTTATCGTGAGTAACCACTGTCTGCCTCACCATGAGGTCACCTACCCACATTCTAAGGAGAATACAAGAAGATATGCCTGCAGCCAGGCTCTGCCTCTCTCCTGGGCAGGGCTACCCCAAAGCCCACCTCCTGCCACACTCAGTCTAAGACCCAGACCACATGCCCTCCTCAGGCCCTGCCCTTCTGCCAGCTATGCTTCCCCTCCCTCTGTCCCTGTCCCGTGAACAGGGAACTTGGCCAGGAAACAGCTGATCAGAGAATTAACAAATGCCAGCATCTCTGGTGCCCGAAACAGCAAGGAGAGATCCAAGAAGACACTGAGATTTATTTATCTCGAGTTTTCTTTCAGATCTAGTGATGTGACAATAACACATGTCACTGTCAGCCCAGGCCCTGCTGGCAGGCAACACCTTGAAAACTATGCCGAGGTTCAGAAAATAAACAGCAGCCACTCTGATTCCAGTGATAAGACACTGGTGTAAGGCGAGCCTCCTGGGATCCATAATCTGGAATCGTCAAGGGATTGGAATTGTCTGCCTTTTTGATAAAAGATGTCAACTCCCCTTCTGGGTCTGGAACAGAAAGAAGCCTTCTGATTCTGACACTACTTGTGTGTCACCGAGTCTGTGGAAAAAAATTTTCGCTTAAGGTAAATGTACTTCCTGTGTCCATCAAAGTCCTTAATTTTTTTTTTTTCAGAAAACTCAGCCAAATCAGAATGGGAAAGTACTTGTTCTGCCTGGAGAAGCTGCTCCATGCAGATGGAAGGTTCTTGATTCCAAAGGTACTTCCTTCAAAGGCCTTCAAAATGCACTCCAGAATTGGCTATTGTTATTTCTTTAAAAGGACCAGGATTAATTAATACTGAGAAAGATAGTTCAGCTGTTCATGGTCTGTGGTTGTTGTATGGTTTATTTGCCTTGAAAAAAAATGCTGCAAATCTTTTTCTTCCTCAGTTGAAGTTCAATGAAGGAAAAAAACATAGCCCTATGAGGTATCAGCAGCAGACTGCCTCACACATAAGAAACCCCAAAGAAATAAATATTTATTCAACGAGAGCCTGAATATTAAGTAGCCACCAAGAACCAAGGCAAGTGATTAGATCCAAAAGGAAAAGCAAAGTGACATCAGAGACTGCTGACTCAGGCAAGATAGAGCACAGGTGTGCTCACACCCAGCACCTCCAGGACACTACCAGAAGTCATTCATTCACCCAACAAGCATGCATGGTACATCCGGTCTGTTCTAGATTCCCCAAAGTGTACTGAGGTGGTACAGAGCCTGAAGTCATAGCCTCTTGTCTCCAAAAACACCTATTTATCAGGTAGGAGAGAAAGAGAAGGCAGACAGAATCTAAGAACACAAACTGCCACAGACATAATATTAACACAAGCATGGCCTCCCTGTCTATGTTGTGAAGATTGGTCCTCAGCTGGTGGCAATATTTTTGAAAGCTGTAAAAACTTGGAGAGGTCAAGCTAGAAGAAGTGTGTGTGTGTGTGTGTGTGTGTGTGTGTGTGTGTGTGTAGGGGAAGCATATATTATCAGTGCCTGCTTCCTGTCTCAGTACTTGCTTCCCGTTCAGTCATGAAGAGAAGAGTGTCCTCTACCACATGTTCAGCCACCATGCACATGGAGTCAAGCCCCATGGAGTAGGAACGCCCTCCCTGACCCCCAAGAGACACAAACTAACAAAACTCTAATTCCTTGCACCGGAAATTGCTAAAATGATATAGACTATTTTCCATTGCCCTTGGCTGTCTTCTGGATCTTGAAGATAAAACCCTATTGCAGAAGACACAACATATTTTAGACACAAGAGTTGGAGCATTCAAATTGGAATGCACATGGAAGCATCCTTCCGGAAGACTAGATCTCATGGTATCTGAAGATGCACAGTAAGAAGTTGGGGAGGAAGTCAATCAATAGTCCTATTCAGCTATATGTCTATGAGTCACAATGACTGGCTTGACAAGTTAGCCTCAATGGTCATAATAGTAGCACTTTGATCTCGGGGTAATCAACAACTATCCTACTGGAGTTAAGGAAGGTCTACTCAATAGGAAGGAGCCATGTTTGGTACTGTAAACCTAGACAAATAACTATGACTGCTCATAGACCCTAGTGGAGAAGTTACTGCTGTTTTCCTAAACCAGTGGAACTTCTGCTTGTATTGCCAATATTCATTCTTATACCTACCGATACCTGTGGGTCTCACCCCTCATTGATGAAGTTTCTTTTTGTAGCAGATGAAAACTATTACAGAGATCCACAACTGGTCAGAATGTAAAGAATACTTATGGTAGAGTGCCTGGCTCCATTTGACGCATCTACAGTTCAACTGCAAAGACCGTAAAAGCCACGCCCTGACCCCTACTGTTACACGTAGATGTGACAGGGAAGCTGTACCCATGAAACCTCAAAAGTATGCTTACCTAAACAGGACTTACCCCATGATAACATCAGTTGACATGTCATTGTAGATGGAGGAAATTTCACAAGGTCCCTCTCCTGGCAGAAGAGCTACAGGCAATCAATGGCTGAAAAGAGAGGGAAGAACCTTTTTCTCCAGGGACCAGTTCCCTGATAGTAGATCCAAGCTAGGATGGTCAGCTCTAAACACGTGTAAGTATGAACAACACTAAATGGACTCAGAATATATACTTATACATAATTAATATGTATTTATATAATTAAAGAAGAGGGCATGAACTTGAGGAGGAGGCGGGGCATGGGAGGAGTTGGACCAGAGTGGGGGTAGAAATTATATAAATACAGTTCTCATATATGAAATTACCAAAAAATAAAATTAAAATTTGAAATAAAAAGGAAGCGGCAGAGGTGACAGAGAGTGGCATAGCTAAGAGAAGGGTGTACTTGCCCAGTATCTGTGAAGAGTTGAGTTCACTCACTCCTCAGTACTGATGAAAGAAACAAGCCAAATCAAAACAAAAACTAAAGGCTTGTTTGGCAAAAGGCAGCCTGCTTCCCAGACCTTGTGTTAATCAAATCCTGGAGCAAGCCAACGCTGCAGGCTTTAGCTAAATGGCCACCCTGCCGCATACTATTAAGAGGATTTGCCATCATGTATGAAGGTAGATGAGGGTCTCCATTCCTTCTGGACTCATTTCCGGCAGCTGCTGGACCTACACTAGCCCAGCATCCATCCGTCTTGATGAGAAGTGATTGCCTCAGTTCAACCAGCGCAGGCATTGCCCTGTGCCATTTATTTATTTTAACAAGTTCATCAGAGCACACATGGCTGGTGTGTCACCACCATGCTGTTTTTCTTTCACTGTCTGTGCTAATTGTATAAATATGCCCAGAGGCTTGATAGAACTCCTAACGCAGCCTACCATTAGTGGCCCACTCAGGGAGTGTGCTGTGGCTATTCCAAAGCAGGGCTTGTGTCTCTTGAGGCTGGCAGGCTCTAGTCTCTTGATTACACTTGGATGCTGAGTCTTTTTGAAGCACCCCCAAACCTAGACACAGGAGGAAAGGTTCTGCAAAAGGCAGCTGTCCTTCCTTGCACTCTAGTTCCAGAAAAGACCAGGTCTTATCCCCAGCCCCTCTGTCTTGGGATTACATTGTAGGGCAAATGGGCCAACTCAGGGCTTGAGGGCTGGCTACCTTGAGGGATGAATGCTCCTGCCAGTCTGTGCTCAGACCGCTGTCACCAGTGATTGATGGCAAGGTAGTGGCGGAAGGCTGTTGGACTGGGGCCAGTCCTTGGAAACAGATGACAAATTCGGGGCCCATATCACAGGTGGTGGAGAAGAGGGTGGACTGAAATAAATGTGACCAAGTTTTGTTCTGAAGGCGTGGGTTTGGGGGGTTTCTTGGTTTATGCTGTGGCCTCCTCAGGTTTAAGCCTCCTGTCTCCACATCCACGTTCACATCTCGACCTATAAATTTCATTTTAATAAAAGAGGTGTCTAGCCAAGAGGTAGAACAATTTTTAAGGCTACAAATGTCTCCCTGGCTGACCCCCATGTTTCACACATTTCATCTCTAGCTCCAGACAACCCCCCTGTGTCATGGGCATGCCAAAACCAAACCAAACAAACAACAGCAACAAAAGAAAACAAGAAACAAAACCACAAAAGCAATAGGCCACTGTGCTTTGAACCTTCCTGATGTGAAACAAAACGAATCAGCATAACGAGGGACTCTTGACTTGGAACTGGGATGACGGGCTGAGGGGGATGGAAACCCAGGACCCAGAGAGGTAAGGTCCGGGCAGTAGCCAGAGAGCTCAGACCACTGTCTTCAGCTATCCTGACTCATCTCTCACACCCTACGCCACTCCATCCAAGCCTACTCAAGTCTCTCTCTGATCCACCTGTTGGCACAGCTGTGAAGCATCTTGATGTCACGTCCCTAATGTGCTTCCAGGGCTCAAGTTACAGGCTGTGCTGGGGCCCTGAACAAAGCTGGGGAGAGGCACCATCTAGGCCTTTCTGCTCACTGGTAGATTTCTATTCCCTGGTGTTGACCACAAGCTTCCTGTTCTAGGGCCAACCTCCTAAGCCACCAGCCTTGCTAGTATGTACCGAAAGCAAGTCCTCGGACCCATGCCAGCCCTCTTTCAAATGGCACTCACCCCACAAAGCACTTAGCGTTTTAACGTCACCAATATAGGAGACTGCCCTCGGCATGTCACACACTACACAAACCTTTGTCCCAAAGGCCTCTTTTCATGCAACCTGTCACTATATCACCCTGGGACCAAAACCCCTAGGGTGTGGCCACCTTCCAACATGCCCCTCCTTATCTGGCCCTTGTTCACACCCTTGAGTCTCTCATGGATGAAGTGTATTTATAGAGAATTTTGCTGAGGCACGTGGCTATGATCCAACCATTTGGAAGGTTGAGGCAAGGGGATGGCAAATTAGAGCCACATTGGTTGCACTCAAAGCTTACTTGGGTTCTATAACCAGATCCTTTCTCTGACGCCCCCTCCACCCCAGATTTGTATTTGAAAGGGGTTTTCCATAAAACATTCACTGTTTAAATGACAATAATGTCATGAAGTTGTCTTTTCAAATAGGTGTATTTCAATGCAAAAATTAAAAAAAAAAAAACACTTATCCCCCTTAGAAGGTAAGTAAAAGCCAGGTGGTGTGCGGCAGGCAAAGAAGAGGCCACGTGGTAAGCCAGCTGAGAGCATAAGGCTGAACCCAAGTCCCAGCTTTGGCTCTTATTAGCTGGGGTAGTGTATCACACGGGGCTGATGTCCCACATCGTAGGAACACCAGGATTGGGGTGCTCTAGATCGCTGTGGTGCCCATACCTTCTGGAACAGTGGCCCTAAGAGCTGGGTCACACCTTGTTTTCCCTAGTGAAAACTTTGCCTGTGGGCAGAGTCCGAACCTCTCTCCACAGCTCTCAGGCTGAGCTGACCTATCTCTACTCAGTTTTGCAGTTTCTTCCCATGTCATTTGTCACTCCTACTGACCTGTACCCCAAGTCACCTGCCTGTCTCATGCTTCTAAGCTTCTGCTTATGTTCTGCTCTCTGCCAAATGGTTCCTTTCTCTATCGTCCATCAGGCAAACCCTGATGTTCAAGGCATGAGTCTTCAATCCCAGCATTCTGTAGACTGAGAAAGACAGATCAAGAATTCAAGGCCAGCCAGGACTGGAGACCAAGACTGTCTCAAAACAAGCCAGTTCCTCTCAAGAACACTGATAGTGCTTGGGCACAACCAAGATGAGACCTCAGAAAGAGCAGGACCTTACCCAAAGGTTTCTACCGAATTGTGAGGGAAACAAAAAAGCTAAATTGCTCTTAAGTCTGAGGGTTTTTTCCTTAATTAATTAACAAAAGTTCATGCTAATGAAGAGCTTAATTTATATCTTTATTTTGAAAAAACAACAACAACAAAACCCCAAAAAACAAAACTGAAGTGAAATTGTTCCAGCAGCCATTTGCCCAATGTTTACACCTAAAGTATCAAGTATGTGCTTGTTCTGGGTACCAAAGTAAGAACAATGTGCTCTCAGCTGATAACCCTGTAAAATCATAAGAGAGCATAACATAGTGGCTTTCCCGGCATGCTCCAGTAAACAGCAGGCTGGTGAAAAAACACTTGGGCTGAGTTCTGCTCTTTCTTGAGAAGCTTTTCATGCCTTGGTGGCCATTTTCGGTAGCCAGTGCCAATTTTCTGCTTCTTTGTTTGCAAGCCACTCCACCAGGCCGGCTGGTGCTTTGAGCCCAGGCTTAAGGATCATTCTAAGAGACTCGACCTCACTTGCACTGGCTCCCTAAACCCCTGCATTTTCTGCAGAACCAGTGATTTCCATTTACAACTATCTGGAGTTCTGTTCCCGTGTTGTAAGGTGTTTACTTGTGACAACCAAGAGGCTGAAGACAAAGATCTGTGTCGAGCTTGACTCTGGGCACCCAGTGCAAAGAGCAGATAGCTGGGATCCCTGCCTCTCTTGGAGTTCTGCCCACCAGCGGCACTGTAAATGGACATTGTCATGTTGGGGTATGCTTGAAGTACAGCACCCTGCATTCCATTCGGCTTCTGTCTCTGGCCCTGTGTTCTTCCCACCCTGACTCCCTGATGCAAATGGCAGCACACACTCCTCCCCCTTCCTCATTTCTGGTCGAGGGTGAGGTGAGGGCTCCCATTGCCAACAACAGGAATAGTGTCAATACTCTCATTATTACGCTAAGTCTAATCAAGGGACATACCACAGGAACAAGAGTCTGGGACCAAGTAATGGCTCCCAGGGGACAGACCCACAACTGTGGATCACTCTCAGCTGACTGATCCCAGGAGGCTGGCACTTTTTCTCATGATTCATTTCAGAACCGCAGACACGAGGAAGTGCCACCCACATTCCTGGTAGATCCCCTCTCCTCAGTTAAACCCCTCTAGAAGCTCCCTCAGAGGCATCAAGAAGTGTGTCTCAGGGTTGATGATAAGACTAATGGAGCCGACAATACACTAGCTATTGCATAATCTTTAGTCCTGACTGACAGTCTGTGCTGACGTGAGTGAACCTGGAACCTGAATGAATCCTGCAGAGATAAAAGTTACCCCAGATGATAGTTCCCCTGATATGGTTTGTTGCTCAATTATTTCTTGCTGGGCTATTCCCACTGCACATTGCACTTGGTGTTGGGAGCATCTCTGTGGACTGACCTTGGTTCATGTTCAAGAATTTACTAGGAAAGTGTCTGGAGGTAGCATCATTGGACCAGTTTCACTCTTAATTTTAGAACTCCTGCCAGATTTTTCTCAGTCAAATTTCTCTTCCCTGGAATAAGAAAGAAGTAGGAAAATGCCTTGGGATGAGGTACAAACTTCAGTGGTGGAGTAATTTCCTGGCATGTCCAAGGTCTGTTTCAATCCTTCATGACAACAAAAAGATAAATAAAAGGGTTTTTTCCCACATTGTGCAATGTTAAACTATTAAAAATTAAAATCAGTTGCACTCTGATGGGTAAACATACTGTTTTGTTGTATTTCCTTGGTAGTTAATGAATCGGAATTATTTTCTTTATTTTTATCTTGTGTGTTTGCACGCTTGCTTGCATGCTTGCATGTTGCTTGAGGTGAAACCTGTCTCCTACGCTAGAGAGGCACTCTTCCACTAAACTCTATTCCTTTTAATTCTTTTGTGATAGTCTCTGAGGTCAGGTCATCTGAGGCACAAGGACAGGCCCTGTGTTTCTACAACTTCCTCTGGATTGGGGTCATGTCCTGCCCCTTCCAGCTACCACCAATCCATGGTGATGCTGCAACCTGATTGGTCGAACTTTGATGCTCTGTGGTAGAATTCTAACAAAACCACTGGCATTGGTCCTGACTTCTAGTCTTTTGGTTCCACTAGAATTATTTCTTCAACATTTCAATCAGGGTAGACTTCTAGAGGAAGAGTCTAGACTGGCTGGTAGGATGCTCCTGGGAAGAGAAGCCATTCCAGTTGAGAGGGTATGACAGCACAATGTGGACTCCCCATCCCTCCACACACACCTCTTTCTGGTTACAACCTCATTACAAAATGAGCTATTAGGCTTACAGCCCAGTTCACCAGGGTTGGGCTCCCCAGGACCCAGTGTACCTCAGAGAACTGGCACCAGCCCCAAGAGATGGCACAGCTGTGAAAGCTAATGTTACAGGTAATTCTGGCAATTAAGAACCATGTTCAATTAAATAGATTTGTATCTCATTACTTGGAAGGCCCAGCAGTCTGGCGTGGGGCATCAAGGACTCCCAGTTCCTAGCCCAAGCTCCTCATCCTATCTCCCGTCCAAAAATGTCCTTCCCCGCCCTGTCCATCAGCTCACGGCAAGACACACGTGCCTTGGATCTTCTCAGCATGCCACGCCTCTACCCACACGTTTGACAGAGCACACACTGAAGTTGTAACCTTGAATCGTACAGAATCCTTGTCTACAGAAAAAGAAACTAAATCTGAGATCTATAAAAACCTGACTCATCGCTCCATTAGCTCAAAGCCAGAGAGCCCGAGATCCACACACTCTCACTTTTGCAGTTAAAGTTGGAGTTTCGTTTGCTAGTTTTGTGTTTTCTAGGTCCAACTATGCCACGAGTTCCTTACTAGATTTAAATCAATTCACTGGAAAGAATTTTCCTCTAGTGAGGAGACGGGAAATAACGGGGCTGGTGTGCACTCTGAGAGTGTTTACTTAGGTTTTTGTGTATGGTCTGAAAACACTAGTGCCACACACCACCTGAGGGTCTCACCTCATTAACTGCCAGGATGCCACATTGAGCCTTACTTGGGAAACAGTGGAGGATACCAGGATGATTCCAAGGAGCCCCACCTCAGGCTAGCTCTCTAGCTGGGAGCAAGGAAGTGAGGGACAGAGAACTTTCAGTGTCCCCCAGTCTTGACTCCATCTTTCCCTTCCTCCTTTCCTCACCCATCCCCTTCTCTATTCCACTTTTACCCCTGCCCTTCCCTTTTCTCTTCATTCCTTCTTTCTTTTCTTTTCTGTTTGGTTTGGGGACAGAATCTTGCTATGTGGCCCAGGCTAGCCTCAAACACTTGCGCCTCCTGCCTCTATCTGTACCTCCTAAATACTAGAAGTACATTCTGGGCCACTCCCCAGCTTTCTAGATCTTGCAGTACTTGAGCGTCAGTGTCTGTCTATACACTGATGAGAGTGCCCTTCCTACAGAGCTGTGTGCTGGGTGACTAAAGGAGATAATAGCCCGGGCTAGATCTCTGATCAGTGGGGTTGGGGGTCAAGAAGTGTAGACGTAGGCCATGACCTTGTGCCTACTTATAAAAATTCAGGGAATAGTTTGAGGAAAGACCTACTAATATTCAATAACTGTGTTCACACCTTAGGCTGGCTGTCCTCCAAAGATAAGGCAGATCTTCAGCCAATGCTAAGCTTCTGCCTTGGGCTCAAGTCTCTACTAGGTCATACCACAAGCCCAGTTCAAAGTAATAACCCCAGATCCATGGCTCCACCCTAGTCCCCATTACCCAGCTCCAAGCAAGAAGGGCAACTGAGCCAGAACGGCATGGACACCACCCTCTGCATAGTCCCAAACAATCCAGGCTTGTCCAATGACTTTGGCAGCAACTCTACCTAGCCTTCCTAGGGAGTCTTGTCCTTCCTGTCCTTCAGTGTAGTGGGAGTGTAGACAAGGCTGTTGATGATGTCATTTGTGATCTGAAGCACTTTTTCTTAGGGGCGTCTCCTCCATTAAAAAAACAAAAAACAAAAAACAAAACAACAACAACAAAAAAAAAACCCTCTGAAAAACATTTTACAACTTAGTTGATCTAAAGACACAATTCTTGTTGCTTTCATCTTTTCTTCTAATGAGAATAAGTTAACATCAAGACATTTTTATGAAGTGCCATGAACTTAGAAGCTAAGGGTAAGCTGTCTCCAAGACAGAATGAGATAGCCATGCCTCATGGGGGCACTCCAAGGAGAAAATGCCCTGGGAGAGAACATGCCCAAGCTCACCCTCAGGAGCTCTAGGACTGTTGAGTTTGTAAAAAGGGTTTTGTCACCTGATCTGCAGCCTAAACAAAGTGAGGATATCACTGGACATCTCCATTCTGGGAACAAATCTGCCCTTAAAACCACATGAGCCTTAACAGACTCCCAGTTAAGAAATATGTATCCCCAAGGTGTGATGGTCATCTTCAGTTGTCATTTGTCAAGGACCTGGATCACGAGGCAAATGAGTCTCAGCAATAGCTGTCTGGAGTAGGTTGGCCTGTGAGTATGTCTGTGAGGGGTCTACTTAACCCTGCTGTGGGAAGACCCGCCCACTGTGGGCAACAACATTCCTTAGGCGGGGGATCTAGGTCTTTGTAAGAGCAGAGAAAGGGCCCAGATGAGTTGGCTCAATGGATAAAGGCACACAAGCACACAGACTTGCATACAGAGTAAATAAATAATTGCAATAATAAAAACACACAAATTTTAGAAGTAGAAAAAGTGAGTACGGCCATACGGGCTTTTATTCGCTTACAATGGGTGTAGCACAGCCACCTGCTTCAAGCTCATTGCCTAAACCTCCCCACCATGATGGTCTCTTCCTTGAACTTCCGGCTGAGAGAAATCCTGTCTTCCTTAGATTGCTTTTGTCACAGTTGTTTGTTTTTGTTTTTAAATCATCAGAGTAACAGGAAAAGAAAGGACGACATCCAGCCATCATCAATGTAGCTTTAGGGCGGGCTACTGTCAGCCCGGCTCTGGGCAAAACATGTCATCACTGGTCATTGCTTAGGGCATCTTTCTCAGATGAAAGGGGCATAGCCAACCCAAACTGCTTAAATGAAAAGGAGAGATGAGGCCTAAGGCTTCAGCGCCTCAGAGAAGCCCAAGGCAGGAAAATAGTCTTTCTTCTGGAAGGCCTGGACCGAAACCAGAAATCTACGTAGGGTGGAGTGGCCCTCTGTCCCCCATGCCTGGGGATGGTCTTTTCCCATCCCCCACTGCTCTGCAAGCCAGCCTCAACTGCCATCTTATCTATAGGGTAAATGACTACCTGAGTTCTACAATCTACCATCTGGGGCACCCATGATTCTTTCATATCTGCTTCATCTTAAATTCCTATCCTGCAGGTGACACAAGACTAGCATCTCAGCTTGAATCACCTACCAGAGTGGCAGGGACATCCATGGCCAATAGCTCTTCTGGGGGCCTTTGTCCTGTGCATGGAAATATATCTCCTGCAGAAAGTCCCAAGGAGCCAATTCATATAGCCACCCACTTGAACCATTCAGTCTCTCTGAAGCAGGCAAGAATTATGAGTGGGGTATCAGGAATACATGCTACTCTCTGGCTGAGTCTACCACAGGAGAAGGCAGGCAGACCATCATGGTACAGCTGTCGTTATGAATGTCACCACAGCCCCTCAACCAGAGTGTGACATTTACCCACCGGCTACCCCTAGAGTCTTAGTCACAAACACACATTGAGGACCAGCTTATATCTAACCCTGGGGCTTCAGGCTCATGATGAGGTCTGGACTCAACATGCTTCCAAATCTTAGGATACCCCCCCCCCCTTTTAGGAACCCCTCTTCCATGGGCTTCTGGGTGAGAGGCAGCAGGAGAAGACTAGATTCTTGCTATGCAGTCTGTGATCCAGGCAGGAGACAGCATCTCCCAGCCAGTGGCTCAGTCTGGGCAGTGGCTGGGTCTCCAAGCCAAGAGAAGCTTCAGTCAACATACCAGCAGCCCAGACAGTGAGCAGATGACGCCACTCTGCTGCCATCTCTCTCAGGGAGCCTGCCAAGTCCCCAGGTCCAGCCAGTGCTGACATTTAAAGCAACGTGTGTGTCAACCATATTAAACCATACGCCAAGCTGTGGGTTATTAAGCTCGGAGCAAATTGACCACAGCAATTAAACTGAGATTAGAAAGAGACAACCATAGTCTCCGGATGGGAAAGCTGCAACCTACAGAACCTGAGCACTAACTACATCACAGCTGGCAGAGCACACACCTCAAAGGAAACTCACCTAGCCCTCCAGTCTTCCATCACCGCCCCCCTGCACCCCCCCCCCCATACCTGAGTTTCTTCTTTTGATAATCTGGTTTGCTCAAGGAGTCTCAGCTCAGCTCTGACATCAGCAAGACACCGGAGAGCCGGATGCTACGTCCCCAGTGAAGTAGCTGTTGTGTTGTGGCAGGTTGTTCTCTTCATCCTCACAGCACCTTCTCAGTGTGGATCATTCACAGACCTGAAGGTAGGGGAAGGTTTCTCAGAGAGAGTTCTAGAAGCAGAGAGGGCTTGCCCTCAGCCCACTAATGTCAGGGAACAAAAGGAGGATTCTACATAAGGCCAACCTTACACCACACAGCTAGCTAGAGCACAAGGGTAGAGGATGACACTCTGGCACAGGGGGTGCCACCTCTCACCTCAGAAAGATCACAGACTCCCCTCCGAGTCACTCCATCTAGATGTCTAGAGTACAAGGCCACAGTTTTCTCAACTGTGTTGGCTTGCCTCAGACCTTCAGGCATAGCTCGGTGTGAGGCCAGAGAAGCAGTCTTAAAGGGGAGGCTCTGATGCCTGAGTATGGCAAAACTGCATTTTTTTTTTCATCCTAAAAGGTCCCCAGGCCCCCACAGCTGGCCTGCCTAGGTAGCTCATGGTTCCAGGAGCTGCAGGAGACTGGGTTTAGTGATGGAGGACATGGGATTTGAGGAGGCAATCTGTACTCAGGTTCTGATCTTATTTATTGTTCACTGGATGACTTTTCGATGATGACATTTGCCTGGCCCCAGCTTCCTCTCCTGTGAAATGGTTCATTATACATTCTCCATCAGAGTGAACGGCTCATGCAAGCAAGGACCTGGCCAGGGAAGGGGCACTTCATTGGGCAGTTATCCGTGGCCTCTAACATGCAGGGATGAAAATGCTGGTTTTATCCACTGCAGGGGATCCCCAGGAAATAAATCCCTGGTTTATTCTGTTCCCAGAATAAAGTCTTAGTTGTCCCTCTACACGTCCACCTATCTGCCTGTTCGCTTGTGGTCTGTCTCCTGCATGAACTCTCCTCTAAAAGTACTTGGAACCTCTAGCTCGCCTGCCTGGACTCTGATCACCCACTCCCTTGCCAGAGCCCCATGTGTCATATTCACCAGGCTGGGAGGGCATAGAACTTCTTGGCATTTAACTTTTAAAAGATGATGCACTCATGTGCTTGCCCTAGATGGAGACTCTGAGAGCAGAGGAGCTGATCCTTTTGTATTCTTACTGCTTGATAAGTGTGCACCATGGACATCTGTTAAGGAGCTAATGCTTTGAAGAAAAGCCCACTGGGAAGCAACCTTCTCCCAGCAAGAGGTTCTGTGATCACTGTGTGTTGACTGAAGGAGCAACTGTACCATTTTGTCATAACAGTGCCTAAGAGCTAGTTGAGGGAGACGTTTCTATCTGTGCCTCTTGCAAGGTTGAAGCAAGTCTCTCCTGGGATCCAGTCCAAGTAGCCCACTGTTGGAAGAGATGCATCAGCTCACAGGCCTCAGCTCTTGGCCTCAGTCCTAACCAAACTTTCTGTGTTACCGCCATTCTTCCTTCCGTTGCTCCTTAAAGTGGAGGTGGAAAGTGTAGGGAAACCATCTTGTTTTCTGGAACATTTATCTTTATAAATTGCCAGAAGAATCGTCTGGTTAAAAGGCGATCTGAGCAAATGGTGCTATAGGAATGTGTCTCAGGATGGGGGAAATGGTAGAACCCAAAGTGGCAGGCCCATTTGTAAGTGGACCTCTGAGATTCAAGATATCATGACCCCAACCCCTGACACTATTAATGATCCTCTGCTATGCTTGTAGACAGGAACTTAGCATAACTCTCTCCTGAGAGGCCTTATCCAGCAGTGGATATAAACAGATGCAGAGACCCACAGCCAAACATCAGGAAGAGCTCAGGGAATCTTGTGGAAGAGTGGGGGATAGAATTTGACATCCCCTTAACAGATGTCCGTGGTGCACACTTATCAAGGATACCACAAGAAGACCTACAGAGTCAAGTAATCTGGGCCCACAGGGGCTCCCAGAGACTGAACCACCAATCAAAGAGCATGCATGGGCTGGACCTAGGCCTCCTCCACATTTATAGCAGATGTGCTGCTTGGTCTTCATGGGGTTCCCTAACACCTGGAGCAGGGGCTGTATCTGATTCTGTTGCCTACCATTGGACCCCCTTCTCCTAACTGGACTTCCTGGTTGGGCCTCAGTGAGAGAGGATGTATTTAGTCCTGCTGGGGCTAGATGTCCCAGGGTGGGGTTTACCCAGGGGGATCCCCTTTTCCTAAGGAAAAGGGAAGGAGAAATGGGAGAAGGATTTGTGAGAGTGGGACTGGGAGGAGAGAAGAGATGGGGATAGAGGAGAGGGTGAGATCAGGATGTAAAGTGAATAAATGATGAAGTAAACAAAAGATATTACAAACCAATTTTAGGGAGTATTCTTTTTTTTATTACGAGTGGCCAGAACTGATAAGGAATCTCTTCCCTAAACTGTAAGTTACAAGCTAAAAATGCCTTGGCTGAATCATAGGGATATAGATTAGGTCCTTGGAAAGGGAGTGGGGGATCCTCAGGCTATCTTCAGGTTTCTCGGGTGTCTACTTCAACCACATTGGACCTAGTTCAAAAGAGCTCCAGACACTACCTGCACTCTGGATCACAATTCATTTATCTGCCTCTTGACCTACCTAGCAAGACTTTGCTCTCATCTAGCTAGCACTCTGGAAGCTAAATGACAAGCTAACCCATACTAAAATATGACTAGTGGATTTAATATTTGCATGTGAATGAGAAAGACACTTTCATCCACATCCTGTAAGAATCATAGACACCAGTGGAATGTACCACTGATGGTTTACTGAGAGCCCCTGAAGGTGCCATCTTGGTCACAATCCAGCCAAAGTGTGACACCGTACAGGCTACATTTGCTGCCTGTGTTCCTGGTTTCCAGTAGTTGGTTGAAAAATGGCCTTTTGAGTCTCTTTAATCCAAAAGTTAATTCCTTGCATTTAAATTCCTTCACATACTATTCAGATAACTTTAAGATAAGACCCTGAGCTCAGCCTTGTTATCCATCACTCTCTGGGCAGAAGCAAAAAGGTCATGTTAGCTCTGCTGCCATTAGTGCTAAGTGGTACCCAACCATCACTAAGTGATGTCCTGTGACTATAACCAGAATCCATTATTCTCACCTCTACAAGACAGGTGAGGTAACAGGCTCACATCACATGGAAAGGTTGGGGCCAGGGTTCAAAGCCAAGGATACCACATCGTAAGCCACAGATTCACGTTGGGGAGACATGTCCCTTGGCAAGTCAAAGGTGTTACTCTCACAATACAGATGGGGAAACTAGGCTCAGAAAGGACTAGTGACTTGACTTAGGTCACACAGACAGTAAGTGGCTTCTGGAGCCCCCACTTTGGTCACCACTCTGTGTCTCCTGGCTCCTGAGACCCTAGAACCCCTTCTCCCTACCCTCTCTCCATCTCTATCCTGAGGACCCCCCTCATCATCCTTGGCCATCTGCTCAGGAAGCTGACAGAAAGCCTAGACCAGACAAGAGAAGAATCCAGAGAGTGAGCAATCAGCCAGTCCTTTCTCCTCCACAAAAATAGAAGTCAAGAGAGCCAAATACTCTTAATCTGACCCCAAAAATAAACTTCCTTTCTTCTGGGCTGAGGCAATGGATGCCAAGTTCTGCTTCAGGTCATTAAAAACCCGAAGCAAACCAAACACTACTAAAGCTTCAACTCCTTCATGATTCCGTTTGTAATGAAAACACACAGACTTCCCTTCTTCCCCGGGTGGGGGAATTGCTGTGGTCAGGTACAATGTTTTCACAGTCAGCTAATTAGCCCCTTCAAGGACCGCTGATGATCTAACTTCCTGCCCTTGACTTGGCCTGAGAGCTCCTGGCTTTGCCCTGACCACTAAAGGGAAGGAGGATCAGGGGCTCAGTGGTGAGGAGCACTCAGACAAAGCTCCATGGATCTGTATCCACCTACACTGAGCATCACAGGCCCTTCACTCCTGCCTCTGCCAGCTCCGGTCTGCACAAGTGATTTCTCCTTCCAGAGGCTCCATCTCCTCAATCTATAAAATGGGGGTGTTGATGGTGCTTTCGCTTTAAGATAGTATTTGAAATCTTGGGGTCTGTTCAGCAAGCTCTGGGTTTCTTGACTCTTTCTTCCTCTTCCTTTATTTCCTAGACACCCCAGCACTGAAGATCTGTCATTCCAGCACATTCTTCTCCATTCTCCACATCCTAATATGTGCAGTGAATGTACAGCAAGAGCTTCCAGTAGGAATGGGTGTTGAGTTGGTTTGTAGCTGTCAGCCTAAGAACAGGCCTGCATCTAGCTATGCTAATCTGCCCATTTTATGGAAGAAATAAGTGAGACTCAGAGAAGTGCCTGAGCTAAGGAAGAGTAAAAACCCAGATGCCATGCCAAAGCTGTGCCTAACACTTTAGTGTTTCTGTTTGCACATCTGGCATTTCTGTTCTGGAATAAATCCTTATGATGTTTTTTATTTGCATGCATCCAACACCAGTAAGATCTTCTCATGCTGTGCTGTGCCTGGCCCTGGCCCTGGCCCTCACAGATTCTCAATACAAGCTTCTCGTCACAAGCACACCCTGGTGCTTTCTTTCCTGGAGTTGAGGCCAGACCAGGGGCTATGTTGTCCCTGGGGCTTCTCTTTCCCTCCCCTCTGGTTTCTTGTTTCTCTCATCCTTCACTTTTTTGGTTGATATTCTTATTATGGGATGGTTGTATGCTCCCATTATGACTTCATTTGTGAAGGGATGACAAAGGTCGTAAGATGAGTCCTAGTCAGATGGCCTTGCTGCCCTAAATGAAGGGGACACCAGCACTCTTTCTCCACCCTGCCATGAGACACAGCAGGAAAGTACTGCCTGAAACCAACATGAGGCCCTCACCAGAATCCTCCCTCAAGACCTTCATCCTCTAGTGCTGAGAGAAAATGTCTGGTGTTTTCTCGAGGGAGTCCACGTTGACTGATAAAACTCTAGTTTGCCAAAACAAATCATTCACTAACGCCTGGGAGATCTTTCTTTCTTTTAAAAAGATTTACTTTATTTATATGAGTACACTGTAGACACACTGTACACTTCAGACACACCAGAAGAGGGCATCAGATCTCATTACAGATGGTTGTGAGCCACCATGTGGTTACTGGGAATTGAACTCAAGACCTCTGGAAGTGTAGTCAGTGCTCTTAACTGCTGAGCCATCTCTCCAGCCCTGCTATTTTTTTCTTAATTGTTTACATCCTTAATACAAAGAATTTTGCTAAATACAGACTCCTTAGAATTTTATATGTAGAATTCTATAAAATTTTATGTTTATGAGCGTTTTGTCTGCATGTCTGTCTGTGCACCATGCTGTGCCTGGTACCCAAAGAGATCAGAAGATGGCATCAGATCCTCTGGAACTGGATGCAGAAGGTTGTAAACCACCATGTGGATGCTTCAGATCAAAGTCTGGTCCTCTGGAAGAACAGAACAGACATGAGCACTCTCACCACTGAGCCGCCATCTCTCCATTCTCTACTGTGATTCTTATTCCCAGTCTTAAAAAAAAGACATCTTTTTTCTTTCTCTCATAGACTTCATGATCCTCTCTCTCCAGAGTTTCTCTGTGTAGCCCTGGTTCTTTCTCTCTCTCTCTCTCTCTCTCTCTCTCTCTCTCTCTCTCTCTCTCTCCCCAGGGTTTTTCTGTGTATCCCTGACTGTCCTGGAACTCAATCTGTAGACCAGGGTGGCTTCAAACTGACATAGATCCTCCTATCCCTGCCTCTTGAGTGCTCTCTTGAGTGGGACTAAAGGCCTGCACCACCCTGCCCTGCTTAGTGTATTTTCTTTATTTTTATCGTTCTGAAATGTTACTGTTAGGAGCATACTGTTAGGAGCATAGGATCAATTTTGTTTTTCCATTCCTTACATGAAGAAGTAGTTTACTTTTAAGATTTCTGAGCAGTTTTCTTATTTTTTTTTTCTTTTATGGTTTGTGTCCCTCCTTTCTGTGTGAAGGCTCCTTAAACTTTCATACAAGGAACATGTGGATTTAGCCTTTCAAACAGTTCTTTCCTTCTCCTGGGCTTCTTTGAGGCTGACTGACTTGTTGATTTTTACAGCTTTTCTTCCTGAGTATACGAAATTCTCTTATCATTCCGAAAATGAGAGTGTTTTTAGACTTTTCTTCTAGTTGTCTTCATTTCCAGCCTTCTTAGGAGGACTGTCACTATTTATTTATTATTTGTTTATTTTTACACTGGAAACACCTCAAATCTCTAAAGGATTTTTTTTTTTTTGGCTGTTTATAGTTTATCAGACAAGATCTAAAATACAAAGGGAAGCATTGCATGTGTTTGTGGTTGCACAGGGGTCATACTTTTCTTCGAGGGACTCCATAGATGGCATTCCTACTTTCCAGAGCAGAGACTTCGCCATATTAAAAAGTGGAAGTCCAAACAAATGGAGAGATCAGCTGGAATAAAATATCATCGATGGGAGAATTAAACCACAAACAGTTGCTGACAGACTTGGAGACTGGATGTTCAAAAGTACCAGGAGGGCCTGCTTCTTGGATTATGGACAGTTCTCTTCTATCTACTCCCTCACAGGGGAGAAGGAAAGAGGAAACTCTTGGGCCTCCTTCTTCAGGACTCCAATCACACTCATGAACCACCTCCCCAAGGCCTACCTCCACATGCCATACACTGAGAAATAGCTTCAACAAAGGAGCTTGGAGGGGACTAAACCAGATGAGTTACTGTGACAGTCTCAAGTCACTGGGGACAGAGAAGGAAAAGAGCATGTATACGGAGACACATCTTGTGGGTACCACACTTAACTTTGTCAGAGAACTGCAATGGTTCCTCTACATCTCTGTCATGATGTCTGCTTCAGGTGGCTCCTTCTAGATCACATTTCTGCTAAGTTCTCCCCTGGAAACTTTCCAACAGGGCATGAACACTGCTAATAAATTCAACAGATGCTTAAAGAGTATTTCTTCACAATTTCACATTTAAAGGAGGTAATTTTGGATCATTAAGCTCTGAAGTTCATTACTTCCATTTTAATATTAAGCCTTTCCACTGTGCAAGAAAATGTGCTCACTAGAGACAATCTTGTCGGATCCCACTGCAGTTTGGGTTGGAGGAGGGGCAGTACCCTTTGTAGATGCTCTTCTCAATGTTCATTTTTACCCTGAGAAATCGCTGCTGACGCTTAGCTGCTGTGTTGGCCCTCACAACACTCTGAAGGCACCTCCATTCCCATCCCTTGGTGTCTGAGTCAGGCCCAAGACTAAGTATCTTCAATATCCACCTGAGTGATATTTGCTGCTTAAAAGCACTTCCTGCTCTTCTGGAGGGTCAGAGTGTGGTTCTCAGTACCTGTGTCAGATTGGTTCACAACCACCTAGGCCTCAGTACCTGTGTCAGATTGGTTCACAACCACTTAGGCCTCAGTACCTGTGTCAGATTGGTTCACAACCACCTAGGCCTCAGTACCTGTGTCAGATTGGTTCACAACCACCTAGGTCTCCAGCTCTGAGTATCCAATGTCCTCCACAGGCACTGCATGCACATAGCGCACGCGCGCACACACAAACATTCTATGTAACAAAGAAGTGACGGTGTTAAAGGTTATTAAGTAGTGTAACTATTTCTGGCATGAGTAGGGGAAACAAATGAAAACCTCACAGTGAATGTGCCTTAAGGAGGCATGGTAAGACACTGAGAAGAAACTTAAGTTCATCAATAACGAAGCAATGGTTTTTATATGAAAAGAAGTTTTTAAATAATGATGGCTGATTTTAGAAAGAACACAGATGATAAGGACTGTCCAAGAAAGGTGATACTGAAATAAGAAGGTGCAGCCCACACAGCTTAAAGGACACCTTTTAACCTTCACCAGAGATGACAAAGTCAAAGCACTCATTACCCCATGATGTCCAAGGGACACTTTGGCTAATTTGTACATGTCAGGTTCATAATGGATTATTTCAAGAAAGCTAAGAATTTGGGGGAAGAAACATCTGTGACCTTTGGAAGCTGACATCAGGGAAGGAAATTACCTTGTCCCTCTTTCTTAGGGACTCGAGTTTAGTCCTCTCTTTAAAGGTCTCAGAGGGAGTGATCCTCATTTCCCTAATGAAAGGCCTGCCTCCCGCTGTGCCACCGTTCACTCACTGGGAAAGGCCGGTCTCTGACCCTTCAACACCCTGCTCTTCCCTTTCCAACTAGAGCTGAAAATTAACAGCCGGGAACTCTCTTCTCTTATTTCTCACCCTAAAACGGGTAGGGGAAAGTGCTGCCTAACTTCAGGAAGCTCAGGAAACTCCCTCATAATTGATTTCTAACCATCTTCCAGGGCAAGACTATATTTCAGAGATTCACACAAGGATGGACAAAGCTCCATCATGAAAATGCGTCTCAGCTACTTTTCTCCAATTGAAGCGATTTAAAGGAGAAAACCTTTGTGCAGGCGCATGGCAGTCAGTGTTCATAGTAGCAGGAGCAGGTCATACCAGGAGGTGAGATCACCGAGGCCACTTGCTCACACCTGGATGGATCAGAGGACAGGGAGATCAGATCAGAACTGAGGCTAGCCAGGTTGAGACTCCCCTAACCCCACCTCTTGAAAACCCTACCTTCTCTAGCTAGGCCTCAGCTCCTAAACAGCAACACCAACTGGAGACCAAGGGTTCAAACACTTGAGCCCATTGTGTGTGTTTGGGGGTGGGGCGATCTTCACTTTACAATCATAAAAGAGGAACTCTCAGTGTCAACAGTACAGATTCATTTAAATGGTCTTCATATGCATTCTCTTTCCAGGGGCCTCTTTCCCATCTGGGTGTCTGGAAGGATCACCAATACACTGGGCCCTCAGGGCATGGTAAGCATGGAGAAGAAAGCACAGACTCCTAAAGGTGAGTACCCAAGATGCTCTGTGCACCTGTTGACTCTTCCAACCTTGACAGAGAAGGTGGGCCCCATAGGAAGGCCTGTCAGGAGAAGTGAATGACTGACCAAGCCCAGCTCACATTATATATTCGAGAAATGAGTCAGAGCTTAGCTGAGAAGTGGCAGGGCTGATATTAGAACCTGTGTCTTCTTCTTCTGCAGAGTTCTACCCACATCTTCCTGTTCCATTCCATACTGGGTATGTTTTGCCAACTTGTAAGAGGTAGATGATAGTATAGAAGGTTCTAGAAAGCTTCCTCTCATGAAGATGAAACTCCTGGATTTTGAGTGTGCAGAAACATGCATCCCAGTGTGTATCTGTATGCAGGTTTTTGTCTTGTTTGCAATCAGATGTGAACCCTTCCAGAACACTCTCCAAATGCATCCGGAGACCTTTCTAAAAATGTCCTCCTTAGTTATGCAGAAAGCATCTTTCCCACAAGGTTGTTAAAAGTAGTATTATAAGAATTGAAGCAGAACCAAGGCTAGTATTCCTCTCTTACACCAACGGTACATCTTTGGTTTGGTTTTAAATTTCTCCATTCTCCATGGGTATTGGCAACGCTGGATTAGTAATGCTAAAAAATTTATCTTTACAACCTATTGTCTTAGGTAAGATTGTATCAACAGCTCCAGATGGACCAATCTCCAAGAATAATTTCACTTCCTCTTATCACTGACAGGAATCACATTTACATATTCTACTGGTGGGCGAGATAATGCAGAGATGATTAATGTCCCTCGATGTGCAGATACCTGTAGACTGTTTGATCAATGTCTCCCCAAGAAAGTGTCTTTCATTCGAGATGCTCCGAGTCCAAAAGTGCTCTGTGATTAATGTAACTAAATGTTTGGGGTCGGCAGGAGCTGCAGGCTCCATTTCTGTGTCCCCATCACACTAAAGGGAGGTCACAGGATACTGGATTAGTCATGTGGAGAAAAAGTCTGTGAAATATGTGTGGGGTGGGGGTGCCCTATGTTCTCTTAGAGGCACACACTGGATCTACCCTGGGATCTCACCTCCAGAGCTCTGTTATGCTCTTCCGAGGTGCATGGGGCCCCCATTTAGAAAACCAAATGGGTCTGACACTGTGTGTTGTGTTCAAGCTGGGATGTATGCTGATTCATGTCACAATTTGATAACCAAAGGTGTCTGGCCTTCTCCAGTTACTCCTGAGAGAGGCAATGGGCCAGCAGGGCTCACTAAGGAAAGGTATTTGACACCCACATTTCTGCCCCTTATACTGCAGATTCACTTCACTGTTTCCTCTGAGATATCTCTGAAAATGACTCAGTGGTGGGGAGCTGGGGGGGCCACCCTCAACCAAAACTGAACATGCCAGAAACTGCTGCAAGCTGGGCAATTGTGGCACATGTTTCCAGCCTTCTCAGGGCCTCAGTTTACTTATCTGTAACCTGGGAGTACGGTTGTAAGGACCTCCTTTCTTATGAGTTTAAATCTGTGTGTGGCTTCCAGCAAGTATTCCATGAGTCCTAGTTCTTGCCATCATTATCAGCCCTAAATACGTATCTTGTGTGGACAACACAGCTTTCTTTAGGGGCTTCTGGGCAAGGTCTTTCCAGTAAGCAGATCTATTTTCCATTGGAAAATGTTTTAAAAGAAATTATATTCAATTCCAACACATTTACATAATAATATGCATATCTAAAACCTGACTAAGCCAGGCTGCCCCTAGCTGTGGGAGCCAAAGAGGCTGTATTTAGGAATACAAATTACTTCAGGAATATGTTTCTGGGCCCTGGGCTGCTCCCAAGGAAGGCTGTGGGTCATGATTAAATCACAAAACCAAAAGATAGTAGATGAATTGAGAAATAAAATCCACAATGTCAGACAGTGGTCAGAGCCAAAAGGTGGAGTTTAGGATGGATGGATGAATTTGGGATGAACACTAAGGCTTTCTGAAAGAGGGGTGTGTGGGTCCTGGGACAGAGCAGAGCCATTCGCTTATGCTGTCAGGCATGCGCTCAACAGACATTTACTGAATGGTAGGTGGAAGCGTAGGCCCAGTAAACAGGATAAGTTCCTGCTCTTAGGAGATTCACAGTGGCAAACACCACACAGGCCAAGCAAACAGTAATTGAGGCCATGCTAGTCAGGCCCAAAATGTGCTTCCAGTGCGTTGTGAGGAGAATAGAGTCAGCCTGATTCGCCCTCTCGGAGGAGATACGTCATGGAGAAGCAGCTTAGAAGCAATTGCAGAAACGCAGTCTCCTCTTATCCTGTGTGGCTTTGGAGAACTTTCTTGTAGCTTTCCACCCTTCAAAGCAGGAGACCCACAGTTCCAAGTCCCCAACATGGGATCTTTGCAAGGCAGCCACCCAATGGTTACAAGCTCAGCGGGGGAGAAAACTCCCAAGATGCTCACTGCCACGTGGAAGGAGTACGGTGCCCGTAGCTGTGGATGACTCAAGTGTCCCCCCAAGGTTCATGGTGACTGGAGGCTGGGTATTGAAGGGAAATTCTTAGATGGCCAGTGTGTACTCTTAAGAGTTCTAGTGGGACCTTTTGAGTCCTTGCTGTCATAGCATTTTGCTTCTGAGTTCAGGATTTGCTCCAGATGAAAGTCTATCTGCACAGCTGCCCTCCATGAAATGCATCAAGAGAATGCCCTCACCCTGAGCTTGTGCTCTGAACCATGATCGTGAGCTGAATTAACCTCTTTTCTTCATAAGTTACCTGTTTGGGGCATTTGGTTACCATAATGAAAAGCTCACTAGTCCCCATTGATTGTCTTGATATGCATCAAACGCTTGGTCCCCAGATTATGGAGCTGTCATGGCAAACCATGAGACCTTGAAACATGAGGTGCCCACCTCTGCTTCTGGTTGGCTTAGATCTGTTTCCTGCCCCAAGTTCCACAAAGCTACCATAAAACCACTGCCCTGTGCCTTCCCTGCCATTATGGACAGAGCCTCTGACACAATAAGCCCAAATAAATCGCTTCTCTCTTAAGTTGCTTCTGTCAGGCATTTTGATTAGGAAAGTAACAAACTAGCAAGGTTGCTTCTGAGTTAACTCCACTCCATACAGACCCATCCATCAATCCCCTTGGCACTAGTGGCCAGCCCGTAGCCTCTGCAAAGGATGGAGTAATCAAAGGCCAAGAAGATGTCAGCTCCTCTTGCTTATAGGTAAAATCAGAAGGTATTACTTAGCTGTGTCAGGGTTGGGGGAAGTCTAGGCTTGGCCTTCCAACCCTCCCCCCACAGATATCTTACCACCAGGGTGCCAGGATCCTGACTGGAGATCTTAGAGATTTACAAGCTCAGTTATTGTGGCCTCCCACATTCTCAACAGCTCCCCAGATACACAGCTCAGAACATTTCTCTCTGAGGCAACACTGAGGATTTGGGGGGCTTGACAAGCCTAGGTTTGAATCTTGACTACTTGAGACTTTTCCCTAAGCCTTAATTTCATTATAGATAAAACGGAGGCATTGGAGGAGTGAGCACTGAGTAAGTTAATGCCTTCACAGCCTCAGTCAGTGCTGCTGTGACCATCACAGCTTGACCACCCCTAACCTCTGAGTCTGATTGCTCTAATAAGAATGCATTCTGCAAATAGCTGGGTGTTGTGGCCCGTGGATGTATTACCTGCTACTTGGGAGACTGAAGGAGAGTCCCTTGAGCCCATGAGTTATAGACCAGCCTGGGCAACATAGTAAGACCTGCTCCAGAGTAATGAAATAGTATTCTGTAAGCTTGCCTCTGGCTACATGTATAAGCTACATATGATGTATATTTGGTGTTCAAACCTGGGGTCCACCCTTCTTCTTACTATGCATATGCAAATATTCCAAAATCTGAAAAAGCCAAAACTGAAATATTTTCAACCTAAAGCATTCAGCGGGCATTTCTGATAGTATTTGTTTAAATAAGGATGAAGTCCCTACGTCGAAGACAAGACAAAAAAAATCCACAAACACGTCTGCTATGGAGCAGGTTCTCAATAACGTTTTTTCTTACCTCCTTACTGCCATCCCCCACCCTAAGAAGGCAGATATATGTGTCCTCAGTTTGGAAAGCTGAAGAAAGAGCAGAGGCCAGAGCTAATTCTACTTGGTGGAAAAGACAAGAAGCAGGGTGTGCTGGCCAAGACGGCAGCTCCTACCTCAGCTCCAGTGTTTGCTAAGAGCTGTGCTGTGCTGTGGAGTCCATTGGCTGCAGTCCAGCCTTGACTAGCAGGGCAAATGTCTGCCCTTGCACACAGAGGTTTGGGGAAGGCCCTGCATTGTTTTTCAGTAAGCATGTATGTATGTGGGAGGGGGTGTGGGGGGAGCAGAAGAAAGGGTAACAGCAGGAAGCCTTGTCTCTAGCTTTTAAAAAATGAAGAAAAATACACATTCAATAAACGGGAAAATTATTTAAATAAGCAATCCTAAGGAAAAAATATGGAAGCCAATTTTGTTCATAAAACAAGTGATTTACAGCATTCTAGCTAAGAGCAGCTTTTAACTCAAGCCTCTGAGACCCTATTTATTATTCAGTAAAATATTCAAGATTAATAAAGGTATCTTTAATGCTAATATGGCAGCAAGAGCTAATATATGTAAAATAATTATTATGAAAAGTGTTATCAATATTTGGGGGAAGTAATGCACATGCATAATGAATGAATTTTGCCCCTGGGTTTCAGCTTCTATCTTGGCCTGATTTTGCATGGAGAAATTCTGCATTATAATGAAAGGAGAAATGATCACACATTAGAACTGTGAGATTTTCATCACTGCTCAGAAAGCTTTTAAAACTGTCACCCAAACAGGAGGATGTATATATGTATGTATATACATACATATATATGTATAAAATATATCATACATACATATAAGCATGCATATAACATATGGTAAGACTGTCCTCTGGGTGGTAGAAAATACACACACACACACACACACACACACACACACACTGCTTTTAAAATGAAATAATCAACCTTGAAGAACCTAAGTTTTTTAAAAAAAAAAAATCTTTATTTTTTTAGTCTTTAAAAAAACAAGACAAAAAAACCTCTTCTTTTCCCAAAATAATCATGATTAGCTTAGAATATATATATATATATATCTTCAAAGTGTTTCCGTTTAATGGAAACTTCATTTTGTAAAATCTAAACATTAAAGGCTTGGGGAAAAAAGCCAGAATCTAGCATAAGTCAAGGAAATGCATTCACACTTCAGGCCCTTCTCCTCCAGGAACCAGCATTGCTGTATTATTTTCATTCAGTAGAATTTGATCTAATTTTGTAATTCTTCTTCCTTCTGGTGTAACTTCAAATTCTGTGACATCTTCCAACTCCATATTGACAAAGTCATCACATCCTAGAAGTGCACCAACAATTCTTTAGCACTCTTCATCACAATGTGAATTCTTGATCCTATATACTTGTCCACAAGCTCTAGTGGTAGGAGTTGGGACGGGTTTGTAGCCGTGTTAGCCACCGTGGCTACATCGGAGGTCAAGAACCTAAGTTTTTAAAGTAGACAAATCCCACAACAATCCAACCGACTTTTAGGCAAAGAAAACCTTACTTGAACTTGCTTCTCTTGGTCCCTGAAGGTGAGGTAACCCAATGCCTCTCAGGTGGCATATTTAAGCAACTTCAATAAGGAGCCATCCTATATTTAAAAAAGAAATAACTTCTTTTAGGTTCATTTTATTTTATGTGTATGTGTGTGTGTATGTCTTTGCAGTACATGCACATGAGTCTGAGAAGCTCAGAAGAGGGCATCAGATCTCTGGAAATGTAGTTATAGGCATTTGTGAGCCTCCAGCTGGGTTCTGCAAACTGAACCCAGGTCTTCCACAAGGTCAGTCAGTGCCATTATCCACTGAGTTCTCTCTCTAGCCCTGTGAAGAGTAATTCTTATCATCATGACCACAGAAGGACTTTCCAGGGCCCACAGAAATAACTCAGTGTATAAAGTACTTTCTGTACCAACATGAGGGTCTGGGTTTGGATGCCCATCACCTATATAAGAAGCTGGGTGTAGTTTCTCAAGTCTGTAACCCTAATACTGGGGTCCAGGCAGATCCCAGGGGCCCAATTGGCAGGTAACATAGTGATCAAGGGAGCTCCAGATTCAGTGAGAGACCTAGTCTCAAAGAGCAAAATGGGGAAGCAATTGAACAAGATATCCCAGTGTTAATTCCTGCCTTCACATGCAGCCACATGGGTAAATACAATTGCCCACATAGTGCATACTCAAACACACCCCAACACACACACAGAGAGAGAGAGAGAGAGAGAGAGAGAGAGAGAGAGAGAGAGAACGTTAATAAATAAAAATTAACCTTTCAAACTTAAAAGTCAACTTCCCCCCTCATTCCAAAGTCTTGGAGCAAAAAAAATCTAATCCTGGGCAAGGTAAATATTTCATCCTGTAAAGGCACATGGTACAAAAGTCTCCAGACCTGAGTTCAATCCCCAGAACCTGCATAATGCTGGGAGGAGAGGACTGAGTTCACAAAAGTTGTCTTCTGACCTTCACACATGTATGATGGCATGTGTGCCTGCACACACATGTGCACACACATGTGCACACACATGTCATCCCTACAAGGGTAGCACAACAATGATGATAAATAAAAAATTTTAATCAAATTCTTTTTAATTTTATAAACTCTATTATTCAGAAAACTTTACAAATAATTAAAAACATCACAGCTAACTGCGTATGTTTATTACATTGATTAAAAACCAATATCTATCCAAAAGACACAGCTCTTGTCACCAAACTCTGTGAAAACACAAAGAGAAGCTGACTTCCCTTCTGGAACATAGAACCCAAAAGACATTTCTGCAACAGGGACCGGCCTTCACTCCATACATCAGGACACTGAGGCCTGAAGGTGATGCACACATTCAAAGCTCCCTGTCATGAGTTTTCATGCTTTCCAGCAGATGGTACCCACCTATCCACCAACGTTCCTGCATCAACCAATGAAGGTATGATGTCCTCTGACGTCAACTGTTTCCAGGGCTGAAGGACCTTCTGGCGAAGCTGCAAATGCCCTTCGCCACTCTGAGCTCAGTTTCCTCAAACTCCAGTTTCCACAAACCAACTAAGTACCTGTTGGGCACAGCCTCTGTTGAGCATTACACTCAATGGCCTTTGCATGTGCCAGGCACTTTCAGAAGCGAAGGCTCCAACCTTCCATGAACCCTCAGATGAGGTGGGCATGCTCAATGTCACCAAAAGAAAACACAAGTTTCCAAACATTTGCTTTCGCTGGAATTTATGTTTGAGAGGTCTTGTTTCTTATGTTAAATGATTAGGCTGTAAATCTCACAAAGTACATAAATCAGACCTGGTTCTGTCCCCATGATTAAGGCCAGGGCCGATTTATAGCCAGGCAGGAGAGAACGGTGGAGTTTGTTTATTTTACCAGCTGACTTTTGCACACAGAAGCCTCGGGAGGGCTGACCTGGAAGGCCAGGGGAGAGCTCACAAGGCTACCATAAATCCACCTGTGAACCTCACCCTTAAGGTAAGAGTGGGGCCTCTGCCTCCGTGGCATGGGCTCTAGTGGAAGATGCTGTCATACTGTAAGCCCAGTGTGACAACTTCTCCTCTTGCTTAGTTTTTCTTAGTCACGGCTACTTCAGAGAATCGGTTTAGGACTGTCTCTCATCTTTAGGTTTGTTGTTTCTGTGGAAGGCCAGAGATCATGTAAAAATAAAGACTGGGAATGTAGCTCAGTAGTACAGCTCTTGCCTGGTGTGTGTGGGGACCTAGGTCCAATTCACAGCAACCCTCTTCCCAAAAGAGATTAACACAGAACATTTTATGGAATATCTTTTTGGTTTGGCTTGGTTTGGTTTATGGTTTTTTTGTTGTTGTTTTGTTTGTTAGGTTTTGGGAGGGTTGTTGGGTTTTTTTGTTTGTTTGTCTGTTTTTTGAGACAGGATTTCTGTGTGTAATTGCCAGTCTTTTTTTGTCTCTTTTTTTTTTTTTTTTTTAAAGTGGGGGGACGTCTTACAAATTTTGAAATCATGAAAGTTCGCCATCAAGAATCCCATGCCATTAGCATATCCTCAGTAAAGCATGTCGTTAGTGTCTCAGTCCCTCATGAAACACATCTTCTCAAATTTTCAACACTAACTCATTTATTCACTTATATACATATGTTTGCGGGCACCCACGGGCCACAGCACACATGTGGAAGCCAGAGGGCCACTGTGAACACCAGTTCTACCATGGGGTTTTGGGGGATTGAACTTAAAGCATCATACTTGATGGTAAACCCTTTACCCATCAGTAAACATTCAACTATTTATAATTTAATAATTTCTACAATGTGGAGACACACCCTTCCATATGTCTTACAAGCTAGTAGCAGGAGACAGGAAATAGAGGAAACACTGGACTAGACAATGAACTCTAACTGGAAGACTAAACAGTGTGCAGAAGTAGTCCAGGAGTCATGTGGTCAAGGACGTGTCTTGACATAATGACCTTATTTATTGAGAGCTTCCCTCTATATATGTATGTGCACCATGTGCATGCCTGGTGCCTTCAAGAGGAGGCATTGCATCCCCTGGAACTGGAGTTGCACATGGTTGTGAGCCTACCCACCATGTGTGCCGGTGCTAGGAACAGACCCTGAGTTGTCTGCAAGAGCAGCCAATGCTCTCAACCTTAAAGCTGTCTTTCTAGCCATGGCATTTAATGAGAGGCCCAGTGAAGTAAAGGGAGCAGTTGTGCCCACAGAGAAGAACACAGAAGTCAGGAGATGGCCAGCCCAGAGGCTGAAGGAGGAACAGCAGGGAGACAAGGGCGATTGGAGGGAAATGAGGAAGGACGTGTAGTAAGAACAAAAGCAGAGAGGGGACTAGGGATGTGGTGCTTTGAATGAAAATGTCCCCTCACCCACCCCACGAATGGGCACTATTAGGAGGTGTGGCCTTGTTGGAGTAGGTGTGGTCTTGTAGGAGGACGGTGTCGCTGGGGGTAGGCTTTGAGATCTCAGGTGCTCAAGCCAGGCCCAATGTGGTACTCTCTTCCTGGGGATCCAACATAGAACTTTCAGCTCCTTCTCCAGTGCAGTATCTGTCTACATGTCGCCATGCTTCCCACCATGATGATAATGGCCTAAACCTCTGAACTATAAGCCAGCCACAACTAAATGTTTTCCTTTGAAAAAGTTGTTGTGCTCATGGTGTCTCTTCACAGCGACCGAAACTCTAAGACAAGGGACCGGTTCCTACAGGGTCTGGTGGATCACAGGTGCCACTTTAACCTTAGCTGAGTAAGTGGCAGAGCATGAGGCAGCCTGAGCAGAGGATAAAACAATGCGCCAAATGCTTCCTATGCCTGCAGAACAGAACATTGAAGGGAAGAACAGGAGCAGGGGCCCATCGGCACGCTATTGCAAAGTCCAAGCCAACGCTAATGGCTGTGGGTGATGAGCTCTCTCAGATTGCTCTTTCATCTCATGGGATCACTCACTGTTTACTGGACCTATTTTAAGAAACACTGAGATAAATGAATCCTACAGCCTGAGACCTGGGAGCTAGGGACGGGGAAGGTGCATCCCCTGAAGGGGATCCTAAGTTCCCTTCAAGACAACAGTTCTCTTGTACTTTCTGATTCACCAGTTTATTGCTGGGTTCTTCTGGCTGTGAGAGAGAGGGCTGGAGACCAGCGCATCAGGCAAATAGTACCTGAGACCTCACTGGACTTAATTAGAGCCACCAATGCAGTTCATAGACAGGGGACAGAGCGCACTGAGGAAGGTGAAAGCGGAGCTGTCCTACAAAATTCTTCTCTGGTAAATTACTTTCTTGGCTGTGTGAGCCCATTGGGAAGAGCGCTCCAGAGTGATTACCGAGGAAGGGGACGACCGGACAGTGAAGAATGGGACCAAATGAGAGAGAGTGGACAAATTAATGATTCAGGAAGATTTTTTTTCTTTTAGGAGTGGTGTCCAGCCTGGCCTCCCCGATTTGATCAATCTTTCACTGTCAAGAGAGCCTGGGAGATGGATTCAATTAAGATTAGCGAGGCCAGAAAATGGCACGGGGTGGGGGTGGGGCTTCTGATGGGCGCTGTCTTCTCTCTCATCTCTGGGTGTTGGTGGCCCAGACAAGTCTCAGGGAGGCAATGCAGGCATCAAAGTAGGGCTAGAGTGTTCTTCTGCAGAGGAGGCCTGTCCTCTTATTTGCTTCTGAGTTAGCTCACATGTATCCTACTCTGGCATGGCTTTCTTACAATTAGCAACTTCTGAAGGGACATCAGGGTGTTGGGAGTCACTGTTCTCTGGGGGTGGGGGGAGAGGGGAGGATCTGTGCTAGGAATAATTCCTTGAAGCAAATAAGTGTAATTGGAGTCTCATTAACTCCTAGTGATGCCCAGGTGTCCTCTCTGCCATGTCAAGGTCAGTAGAACTCCCCTGGAGACAGAGGAAAACATGGAAACAGAGAGTGGAGCAACCCAGGATCTACATGGCTAGGGTGCAGGGTGGAGTGGCTTTTCCCCACCTACCACTGTGCCAGGATACCACAGTGGGTGGATTTCCAACCCGAGGGCCTTTTCCCAGGGAAGCCTCAGCAACTGTCTCAGACATGCAGGCCTTGCAAATTGCCGCCAACTCCGAATTGGTATTCGGCCCTTGATGCTGGGTGAGTTTTAATGAAAATGGTACTTTCCAGGAGGTCCCTGGTGGAATTAGTTCACATTACAAAATCATTACACATAATGTGACTCTATTGTGTATCGTTAGCTTAGGGGGAAAGCCTGTTTTACAGCTCTTGGAGACAGAGGTCCCTCCAGACAAGGTTGTGCTTCCAAGAGAGAGAAAGAACCGGCCACTTCAATGCTTCAGGCAGCTACTGGCTTTCCACTCAGCAAGATGGATATGTAGTCCCAGCAGAGAAAATAGCCAAGAGGACTAGACAGTGGTCTGGACCCTAATAGCCCAGGGCACTCGGTTCATTTGCACTTTAAAGATCTTTCGTGACACCACCAACATCTAATTGGTGTTTTATTCTGGCTCACCCTGCCTTGATATTTGGCACAACTTTCTGTGTACTGTTCCAAGCTGGTCCATACTGTTCCATGCTGTCCACACAGAGCTGCCATATCTATAGTTTGGACAACTGAAATTTCCCAAGTTATTAGAAGTGAACGTATTTCCATGATGGTTGTTCAGTAGCCTTGGCCACTGAGTCCCTCTGTCCACTGCTGACATATTACTCTGTTCCTGGGATTTGCAAAAGTACCTGGCCAGATGACAAGCACCTACGAGTGTACATGTCAAAGCCGTAAGGACCGCCATGCCTATCAGAAGACAAGACTTCTCGAGGGATAAGTAAAGAAAATATGGTCATAAAAATGGGGCCAAGTAGATAAACTAAACCTACTAATAAGTAAATAAGTGGGACAAGGACATGCCTATTGTTACAGCATGAGGAAGAAGAGGAGGAGGAGGGAAAGGAAGAGGAGGAAAAGGAAGAGGAGTCTGGCTCTGGACAGAGAGACTAGCCTCACCAGAAGCCAGTCAGTAAACATATGCATAGTGCATGCCAGGAGGTCAGAAGACAACTTCCAATGTCAATACTTCCACCAGTCTCTCTGTGGTTCACTGTGACATCAACTAGATGGTCTGTGAGCTTCTGAGGAATCTCCCTTCCATTCCACTGCAAGCACACTGATAGTGCAGAAATGCACTACTGCTCCCAAATTTATATGCGTTCCAGAGATTCCGACTCTGGTCCACATGCTTGCTTAGAAAGCACTTGTCCACTGAGCTCTCTCTCCCCCGCTCCCAATGCAACTTTAAAAAATATTTTCAATTGTTTGTTGAATGTGCTGATGCAGAACACATGGGTACATTGTGCTTTCACCATCAGCTGCTAGCATCCCTTCTTATTAAAAACAAAACAAATAAGTTACCCTTTCCTGTACCTAACTTCCAAAGGTGCCTGCAGCAGAATAAAGAGTCCACAGAGGTCTGTCTGCAGAAGCTTATGGTCCCAGGTGACATCCCCGACTCACCTCTCTTCTTTGAACAGCCTGGTGGCCCATGCCCCTGGATCCTACCTCTTGATGTACAGCACCTGGCTCACCCTTCCACCACTATAGACTCTCCTTCAGAGCACGACTCTCACAGTTCTCACCTGGACCACTCCTAAAACACGCTGTGAACCAGACATCTTACCTGCTCACCTCTCTGGAGTTAATGAGGCTTTCTTGGAGCTGTGATCACATCCCTGTTGCATTGGATTGCCTCCGTGTGTCTTTACTAGCCTTGGATGACCCTAACTCCTCTGGGTCTAACCTTGACTTTCTAACTTTCATACATCCTTCCATTACCCAAACCACACTGCTCAGTCCTTCTTTGGACCAGCTCCTGCCCAGCCTCTTGAAAAGGAATTGCTCATACAGACCTTGTGGGATGTCACTGTGACACACTTGAGCGTCATGAGACATGGGGTACTCAGCTCTCCAGGTGCAATCTGCCAAGATTCTTCGGAATAGCGGTCAGTCTCTGAGATCTGAAATCCATCTCTCCATAAACTCTGCTCCTGAATCCTTCATCCTTCTCCAGGTCCCACGGTGCCCTTCCCAGTTGTTTATATTTCCTTTTAGCTGTGGGATCTGATGCTATCTTCTCATTCACAAACAAGCTCAGCAGTTCCGTATCTGAGGGGCCAATACATAGTGTATGCCCAGTAAACATGTGTAGAATACATGAAGGAAGGAGTGGCTGGAATAGCATGTTAGCACTAGAAGAGGCCCTCAAAGGTTCAGCTCCCCCACCCCATCTTATACTACATGAATTAAGGGTTGGTCACAAAGAGGGGATGGCCCCAGCTCACACGTTGAGCATGGCTGTCCACAGCAGAACATGTAGATGCCTGGCGCTTTGGAAGGACTGAAGGCAGACTGGCAAAGGATGCATTTGGGGATTTTCTGACCTGGAAGTTAACATCATCTTCCCCACGAGGATCTTTGGATAATTCAAGCGTCAGCAACTGCAGTTCTCAGGCCCACTATTCCAAGGAGCAGGATGCAGGAATCGATGAGATTTCCAACACTGTCAGGTTCCAGGATTTTGGAAACCAGAGCTGATGGCAGGATCCTGCCTGTCTTCTAGATGGAGACAGATGTGCTTGGGAAATTCCAGGAGGCAAAGAAGGCATCCTGGGAAATCTCCATCTGTGGAGGTAAGTCTGGCCTACATCAGGCAAGAGAACAAGAGTCTCACATAGTTCTTTTGGATTCTAGAATGTTCCCAGGGATACATCATCGAGGGTAGAAAGGACATTCCAAATGTTGCAGAGGTGCCAGCTGTTCTTGAAACAGGGACTAACTCTACCACTCCCATCCTCAGGACCATCTCTCCTCCAACAGAGAGGAAGAAAAGTTTACTCTATTCTAAAGCCAAGAGAGAGACATCATAGTCGGCTTGCTTGTACATGCCTGCCATGTCAGCACTGGGGAGTCGGGGGGGGGGTTGAGTTTGAGACCAACTTGAGCTATAGAATGAGATAGTCAAAGAGGAGGGGGGAGAAGACCCAGACTCAGAGACACAAAGAGAAAGAGACAGATAAAAAGGGACCATAAATCACCCAATGCAGAGAGACTGGCTGTGAGACAGACAGACTCTCAGCAGCTTTCAGTTTTAAGGAGAACAAATTAATCATTCAAAGAGAGCCTTGACCCAGGGAAAGATGATATGAGCATGTGTGCAGCTCCTCTTCTCCCCTCTTCTGTCCTCTCTTTCTCACTCTTTTCCTTCCTCTCTCTTTCTCTTTTTCTGTCTCCATCAGAGCAAACTTCTTGGGCCCACAGTAGAGGCACATAGCTCACCCTTAGACTCAGTCACAGAACTTGACAGCCATCAGGCCATGGTGGTTATGTTGGGTGAGGTGGAGTCTGCAATGCAGACTCTATTCCCTGTCTCTGCATAGATATTTCCTCTCTGAACCTTCTCCCAGACATTAAGCGTTCCAGGCAGCCTCCTCTATGGGGCATGGTATCTCAGAGAGGGGCACCAGAGCTAGTCCTGGGGGCATCAGAATCTCACCAGTGTCCCTCTTTTGGGTCCAGAGCCTTTCTTGTTGGCTCCAGAGAAAGCTTGTCAATAGAACTCTGGAAACTCCCAACAATTTAAGGATGGGTTTCCTCTTCTGGATCCCATACCTCTCACTCCCAGATGATTTCTGAGCTCAGAAGGCTGCTTTGATGATGAGGGGCTTCTTCTTACCAACAAAAAGGTGACCCTAAAAGAACTGAAAATTGCCCTTGTGTGGAGTTGTCTGGGGAACTCCACACCCTACTTTTGGAGCTACCAAATAGACAGAGGAGATGGTCACATACTCCTACGGGATGCACAGAGCCCAAAGACATGCCAAGCAAACTCCACATTTCCTGCAAGTCTTCCTGCCTCTGAAAATTCACGGGGACTTCAGGCTCCAAGACATCAGAAACTAATGCTTCAAATGACTTTCCTTGCAATAAAAGATTACTGCAAAAGATGACCCTCTATGTCCTCTGGTCTTCCATAGTTTAAATCAGAGAAGAAAACCCCCATTGAGAAGCTCAGGACAGGTTCGGTTACCACTCACCAATGGCAAAACTCAGTGGCAAGGATTAAGTCCCAGAGAGGTGAAGTGATTTGCCCAAGGCTTCACAGCAGAGCAGGGTCTAGATCTGCCAAAGCCAGACCTAGAATCTCTATACTACACAATGGTTGACAACCCAGTCAGTGGAGCTGAAAGTGATAGGTGTGAAGCTATACAGTGAAATGCAGGAGCTGGCACCCTGGGCCTGGGCTATGTCCACACCCCACTTCTTTGGGCTTTAGTTTCCATCTGGCAAGAAGAGATTTTGACAGTGTGGACCCCAGGGTCCAACATGAGGTTTGAGATAGTATATATCCTAGCACAAGGTCTTTACTCAATAAAACACAACTTTCAATGTTTACTCAAGAGAAAAGACTCTCATATCTGTCTGAATCTCCTCTCTGAGACAGGCAATGCTGGGGAAGAGACCCAGGAAAGCCTTCTATTGCCTACATGGGCTAGTGTTAGGTTTCTTTTGAGAAAGCCACCTCTAGCCCTTCAGAGAGCCATGTCTGCACCTAGGCATGTGTTGACTCTAGTTCATGTGGTACGACTGACTTCCTGTTGGTTGGATGAAACTAGGAGCTCCAGCCTTGGAATCCTTCTGGAGATGGAGCCCCCAGCTGTTGTCTCACACTGCTTGGTTGTTGCTCCCAGTATCTTCTGAGAAAGGAGGAACTGGCTCCATAAAGGTAGTGTGGGACATAGTTACTCGACGAACTGTCATGAGGAGAAACTTCTTAATCTCATCAAGTTGGTTTTTCCCCTCCAAAATTGCTCTGGATCCTCTCCTGAAGGCAACTGTGCTGGGGGCACAGAGAGGGATGTGGGGAGGGGGGCAAGCAGAGCCCTCTGGCTCCATTCAAAATCTCCTTTCTTGGCTTTGGCACTTTTATGGCCTTTAATGACCTCTTATTGTGCCCTGATTGCCAATCAGGGTACACGTAATGACCAAGCAGCATCACTTAGCCCTTATTCTGATGACAATGGCCAGAGCGGCCAGCTCACTGTTTTGACATGAGCGGGGTCACAGGGAAGGATTTCAAGCCAGTGACATAAAGATCACTGACCAGTCAGTATCCCGGACGCCTCCGTTGCCAGGGATGGGACAAAAGAACGAACTCTGAACTTTTCCTTTGACAAATGGAGGTCATTAAAACTGTGGTGGGGGCCCCTTCAAAGGCAGGTGTAGACCACGACTTCCCTCAAAGCGCCTAATAAAGAGAGAACAGGCGATTGTGTGGGACTTGGAGGAGGGAACTTCTGAGCGATTCAGTCAAGTGTTCAAAGAAGTCAAGGATCTTGAGAGAAGGATTGACAGGGGCCAGAAGTGCCTGGCCGGCCCACCATCATCCATTCAATGGGTGGCTGCCCCAATTGTTCCCAAGCAGTGGCCAGCACAATAAATGCTTCTAAGTCTTTTCAGAGGTATCCTGGGTTCCAGGGCCTTGGGCTGGCAAGAAAATCCAGAGAAAGCATCACCACCAACTGGCACTCTCAATTGCAGCCGTGTTAATAAAGTGCTGGGAGCTTAAAATATTAAAAGTTTCTTTTGAACACCTGGAAGATAACATCTAATCACTAGATATTGCTCCCAGTTATAATATGTAATCATATCAATCCCACCCCCCAACACAAGCAAATCCCAAACCGAAGCTCTCCCTTAAAACCTCCATTTCTATGTGCACAGGGCACCTTGCAAACTCTAAGTAGCTTCCAGACAACTCAGACCCTTTGCTCCCATTCCCACCACAACATAGCCAGCTGGGGCCACATGCCGTCCCTGGAGGGGCAGAACCAGAAGTGCTGACCCCCTAGCAGTCAGCAGGACCAGCCAACTAAATAGATTGCCTGCAAATGATTTGAGTCATTGAAGTTCAACCATGAAGGGAAATAAAAGCTTGGGGAATTTTGCCTCGTGTGTGTGTGTGTGTGTGTGTGTGTGTGTGTGTGTGTGTACATGTATTTTCAAAAGGTGCTTTTGCTTTTCACAAGAGTCAGGAATGTTGATCCCCCAAAGTCTGTATGGGAAGATGATGAATTTGGATGAGATGGAAGCTGGGTCTTGGGGGAGCAGAGCTCTGAATGCATCATTAAGGGCATTTGCTGGACACATTAACACACATGCACACAGGATGTAGAATTATTAACCAATGTGAGGGTTATTAATGGTAACACGATCAGATGAGAAAGAAGTGGCTCGGCAGCCGAGGTGCACAGAGGTAACAACTGTGGAGACAAATAAACAGAGGGTTCACCTCCTGAAAATGTGCCCACAAGACAGAGTCACATCCTTCGCATGCTCCAAGAACAAATCATTGTGGGTTCTTGGGCTGACGATGGAGTGGGCAAGGCTGAAGGAAAGAGTGATGACTTGTAGATCCCAGATAGAGACACCCAAAGATACTCTGACAGAAGTCTGCTTGGACCCTTGTCCCTGACAGGCAGGAGAGTAGAATTCTGCTCACTGGGCCATGAAAGGCAAACCCCAGGAGGCTTGAGTGAGAGTAAGGGGTTCCCCTCTTTCCAAAGTGTTTAGGGACCTGGTCGGAGTCACTAGGGCAACGCACTACAGCGCATGTCGTAAATGCCTTCTGCACAGAGGAAAGGACGCCTTCTCCCTGTCCTCAGAAGACCATAGTGTAGCCGCAAATTACCCAAGAGTAGGCAAGTCAACTGGAGAAAAGCTGTTTAAATTACAAGCAAATGAGGAATTCTCTCTTATCCACCAGGGATTCAGATAGGACCCCAGCAGACACACCTACCATCACGGCCGTGCTTTCTCCAATGTACATGTGCCTGATGAAGTCAGGCACAACAGGGGTCAGTCCCATGAGCGATAACAAAATAGAATGGTGTGGCAATTGGCTATGTTGCTAAATGTTTTAACTATTCTGAAGTTCTCCACTTAATTCTTTCAGAACACAGTTAATGATAACTAACTGGGCCAACAGAGAAAGTACACATCAGATGACCACTGTAGACCTTCCTGAGCTATGGGAATAGCTAGAGCTAGCCCCATGTCCTTGGCTTCTCAAAATACCGAGCTCAAACATTCCAAAGAGGTGTCACATTTTCATGCAATGATACTTTGGGGTGCTGTGCCTTGAGCCCCAACAGATGAAGAAGACCAATAGAGCTTTCAGTCACTCTCATTGGGAAGATGGACACTAAGCAGATTACTCAAGTAATAAGTTTAATTATTATCTGACATATAATATTATCTGAAATATAATGAGTAATATTACCTGAAAACAAAGAGTGTTCTGAACACCTGAAGATCTGACTCCATCTGGGGGATGGGGAAGGCCTAGAGAGAGGTCCTGTGGCATAAAACACCAGAAAGGGCACTGATGTAGACAGAGATGGCCCAGGCAGAAGAAAGGATATGTACAAAGAGCTTGCCATGAGAGATGATGGCTTAGAATTTCCTAACTAGGGCAAAATGACCAGCACAGAGTAGCAGGGAACTTCCGTCCCCAGCTGCCTCCATTTCCCTGTACATTTAAACATTAGAATCTGGACTGAATTGGGATGGCAGGTACACCTAGGACAGGAAACGGAGGAGTGGGCTACCATGGACTAGTGGGGCTGAAACTTTGCTATGAGGCCAGAGGGGGGACAGAAGGGAGAGAGGGTGGAAAGGGGGACATGAGCAAAGATGAGGAGGAAGAAGTGCTGAATAGAGAAGGAAGAGAAGAGGAAGACAAAGAGAAGGGAGAGGGAGAAGAGACGATGAGGAGGAAAGGAAGAAGGAAGGAAGGGAGGAGGAAACAAGGAAATGGGAGGAGGAAAGGGAAATGATGGAGAGAAGAGGGAAGACAGGGAGGAGAACGGGAAATTGAAAATAAAGTTTACGCTGTGAGAGCTGGTCCTCTCGGGAGTTGAGACAGGGTGTCTAGAAACATCCAGTAAGTGGAAATTTGCCCAATTCTTAGGTGTGCCCAACTGTCATGGATGAAAACTTTCACCAGTAACTGATATGAACTCACCCACACCTTCTCAGTCTGCAATCCAACTTGGGATGCCATTCCTGCATATCAATATCCTGTCCCTGTAGCTAGGCTTTCCACCCACCTGCTTCTGAGCATGCTAGTAGAGAATCATCGTTAATTATTACCATACTAACCCCCCACCTCCTCAAGTTGTGTATAGCCACACAAATCCAGAGCCCACTAAACTCTGATATTTATTTGTGTCAAGATGGAGATACACTGATCCAGGTGTGGAGACACATAGTATTGATCCCAACGCTTGGGAGGCAGAAGCAGAAAGATCATGAGTTCAAAGTTAGCCTGGATGACATAGAGAAAGTCTGTCTTGAAAGAAAAAAAGGAGGGAGGGAGGGAGGAAGGAGAGAGAGAGAGAGAGAGAGAGAGAGAGAGAGAGAGAGAGAAGTTTTAGAAGATATGGTTTTCTAAGAGTCTCCCGGTCTCCCGTTTCTGAGCCACATAGAGTAGACAGTGACTGCATCACAAGACACTGTGCCATTTGGAAGGGCCTCTGTGTGGTGTCTGCTCAGAGCACTTTGCATTTTTCCAGGAAACGTCTCAGTTAAATATGCAAGCATGTTTAATTGCAGGGGCTCAGGCAACTTGTTTATCTTCCTTGCACACCGCCAGGGTGGCTCTCGTTTGTTATCTGGGGTGTGAAATGAACGCTGACAACAATTAATACCTCCACCCAGGCAGCTCGGCGGCGCTCTGACTGGAAGCTGTGTACTTCCGAGCAGGCAGCTGAGGAGGTGGCGGGCCTGACTGTCACTCAGGATCCGAGGGGCAGCAGAGTGACAGTGGCAGCTGACAGCCCCTCCCGCCGCCTCCAGAGAGGCCCCCATGATAAAGCGTCCTGCTTTGTGGTGTAATCAACTTGCTTTACATGCTTACTTCCTAATGAGCGCCGTGTTTAAACAAGTGTAGAGAACACATCTGTCCGGGCCTTGGGACTCGAGGCTGTGTGACCAATTTCAGCATCTGAAAGTTAAATTAATGGTAAAGGGTTTAATTGTGAGTAAACAATACCACATTAAGGGGCAGTAAACACAGCAGTGGGGACCCACCGACTGGCTCTGGTACCACAGATGTGGCTGCCTCCGTGTGACCATTAATAGTCCTCCCCGCCTGGACTCTCTGACAGCGCCTGGAAGCCCATTTGTCATCTAAATGGTCCGTCCCTTCTCAAACATACTTTTGGCTTATGGTCCATTTGGGGGGCTGGTAGAGTATGTTCCTTGGAAGATGGGCCAAAAAAAAAAAAAAAAAAAATTTTTTTTTCCAAGCAAATGGGAAAAGTTCCAGTTTCTCTGTGGAGACATGGGAGGCACCATGGCTCCTTTACTCTAAACCAACATGGATCCCAAGGACTGAGTCTGGTTTAGACTGCAGGCTTTGATGGCAGTGATTCCAAAACTGGTTTTTAAACACCCTAGGGTGTCACTAACTAACAAAGGATGCCTCAGAACCAAATTAAGTTCCCTTAATTAAAGATCATAAAATACATTACAGAACATTCTGTTACAATAGGGGGAAGGAAGCGACTGTCACATAAAATAAGCAAGGTCCCGAAATCCAAAAAAGAAGAGTTACATAAATGGGCTCAGCACCTTCCTGAGTTGTTGTTGGTTATTCTCACTGCCACCAGGGGAACCAGGCCTAGCTACTAGTGTGCTGGGCAGACTGGGCTAGAGGGACACTGGGACTCTTCCCCAGTCAGTCTCTCCATCACCCTTGGTGATAGAAGACATCTTGGTGACCAGGTGCTGGGGAGGGGTCACAGGAGCACAGAACTCCAAGGAGGTCTCACTCTGAACAGTCAATGCTTCTGTCTGTGGAGGACTGTGGTAGGTGTCTCAGCTACCTTTTTCTCCCTTGCCATCCCCTGTCCCTTATTGGGCAAAGAAGGTATTATTATCTTCCCAGAGTGCTGAAATTGTAGTCTGCTGGGATGAAGGTTCACTGTAAACAGAGAAACCCACTGCTCCAAGGAAAGGGGCCTCAACTGTGGTCAAGATAACATATCTAAGGTTCCCATCAGCGCTCCTCCTTTAAATGTGAAGGTCTCTCTGTGGCTTCAAAGGAAACTAGCCTCAGGGTTAGATTCTGAATCCCATCTTGAGCATCAACATACTACTCTGTGAGATGGGAGCATAGAATCAAACCCCTTTATGGATAGGGAGGGCTCTGGGCAGTGTGTGGCAGAGTGAAAATTCCATAAATAGCGGCAATCTATGACAACACCTCTTTAGATAAACCTAATGAAGCCAACAGGTAAGACACACATAGAGAAATTTGGGGCCTCCATTGGGTCAAAGTAGCAGATAAGCTGAGCAGGCCAATATGTGTTCTGTATTGCTTGGCCTATCTGCCTTGCAGCCAACAGCACCCAGCACCCAGCACCCAGCACCTCTGGGTATCAGCTGTTGGATTCGGAGGTGAGTCAAGCACAAGATGGCTGCTCACAGCTCCTGAGAGTGAGCTAGCTCATGCCGGCTTCTGTTATCAGGGAAAGACACTGACATCTCTCAAAGCCAGCTCCCAGTCAAAACCAGCTACTGAGAAAACTCTCCAGAAAGTTAGTTTCTATCATGTGCTGCAACACCGGTAAGCATGTTCGTAACAACTTCTGGACAGAGGGGATGTCTATATGTCGACTGTGAGACTCCCTGCAAGTTCCAAACTCTCAAAAGTAGGAAGGGTCTCTTGATTGCAGACTGACAAGGAGACAATCCGCTGGGGCCTGAGCACTTCCATATCACAATGGCTTGGTCAGAAGGTGAGATGAAGCCTTCTCTTCCTTCCTCAGCTGTCCATCCAGGATGACCCTTTGCTCTTTTGGCAATGTCCTAGGTTGTTTTCCATTGCTGAGACAAACACCTGGACCAGAAAGCAACTTGAGGAGGAAAGGGTTAATTCTAGCTTCCAGGTAGCAGCTCCTCATCAAGGGAAGCCAGGCAGAGACCTGGAGGTGGAATCTGGAGGAATCACAAAGGAAAGTACTCTCAGGATACTTTTTTGTACACTTCCCAGCATCACATGCCCAGGGTGGCCCTGCCCACAGTGGGCGTGGTCTTCCAATGACAACCATCACTCAAGAAAACTCCCCCCACAAACTTGCCTATAGGCCAATCTGATGGGGGCATTTTTGTCAACTGAGGTTTCCTCTTCCCAGGTGACCCAGCTTGTACCCAATTGACAACAAAGAACAACACAGGGGCCAATGCCCAGACGATGTGATCTTTCAATAGAGTCTCATGTAACTAATGCTTAGCCTTGCCACACAGACTGGGCCATGTAATTTTACCACCACAAAAACAAGCAAAACAAAACAAAACACCAAAAAAATTAGTGTGTTTGTATCCTGAGCCTTTGCTGTCCTTGTCTCTTGGTTTTCAAGACCTTGTCTTGTGGACCCGGCATATGGGTCCCCTGGGTCCACTCATCCCTTGGGTCCCTGAGATAGAGACTAGCTATGCTAAGCCATACATATTGCAGAAGCATCCTTCAGTGTCAGATGAATGATAGAACTGGCACTTCCCAACCCCTAGGCCTGGCACATTTTCTACCCTTGCCAGGCCTCTGATGGCCATGGGAAGAGGGGGGAATTAGGCCAAGCCAGCTTTCCTGTGGTAGCTGGTAGGCATTCGCCAGATGACAGAGCCTATCCAAGGCAGAGGGAGACTTGGAAGCCCTCTACCTAGTAACCTCAAAGCATTTGTCCTTGACGTGAAATTCCAACTTCAGATGAAATCATTGAAAGGGGCCCAGAGGAGCTCTGTTGGGACACAGAGGTGGGATCATGTGCTTGTGGCCTGACCCTAATTTCCTTTCTCTCCTGACTCTATCTGCTTCAGTTTCTCATAGGAGAATAGGGTAAAAACTACTACACCTCATCTTCACTTTACTAGTGAAGAAGATGGTGGCCCAGAGAAGTATCCAGCCTTACAAAAAGTAGCACAGCTATCGGCAGAGATTCCATTTTCTAAAGAAAAAAAAAATATACACACACACACACACACACACACACACAAATTCACCCCAGATATGGTCAACTTCATTGTTCTCTGCAGTCCAAAGGATGGCCTGGCCTCAAGTCTAGCCCCGATGGACACCCAGGCCTTCTTTAAAAGAAATCTACTTGTGTTTTCTTACCTTCATCTGTGTTAAAGACATGGCTGCCAGATCCAGTCCTAAATAGCCAGGAGCAATGTAACCAGCAAGGGAATGGAAGTTGGCCCCTCGCCGTCTGCTGTTTTAGTCGCCTTTAAAGCCTATTTTCACCTTTATTGATTTTAGTTTTCTGCTGGTCTATGACTGACAACTTGAATTAAGACAATGTGGGCTGAGAAGCCACCAGGCTGAGCCAAACAGATACCCAGGGCTTCGAGGATCCTCTTGGGGAGCTAGGGCACCCAGAAGCTCCCTGAATGCCTGGCATCAGTCTGCCCAAGTCTTTTACAGAACTCCAAGGCATAAACAAACTGGGACATTGTCGTAAGCTGCCCTCCTTGAAGCCTCTTTGCTGACCTGCTGTTTTCTGAGGGGCTGTGTATTTATCCCACTGGACAGTAAATGCGCGCCTCATCTAGCTCAGAGACGTGCCTGGACCCAGGTCAGGCCAGAAGCAACCATTCTCTTCAAAGCACCTTGCTTTGGACAATCTTTTGCCAGGCAAGACGTAGTGTTAGTTCTTTAACTTATCTGTACTGTGAAGGAAAACTAACATAACACTCACAATCTAGAGCATGCACGGTCACAGACATAATAAGGTAAGCAATGTGCTGGTCTAAGAACAGCCAGTGTGGCCCCCACTGTTATCACAGACACAAAGGAAATCAACCAAGACTCCTAACCAGAGGTGAGGCACCCCAAGAACAGAGCTCTGCCATTTGACAATTCTAAAGTTGCTTAAAATGATAATGCTAACAATTACGTTCATGAAAAGATGTTTTGTAGAAAAGACAATAAAATTGAGAAACAAAATAGATAGTTCCATTCTAAAATACTTTAAAAGATCCCCAGGAAAAAAAATCGTGATTTCAGACAAAAACAAGCTGGGCACAGGAGTGCATGCCTGCAAGGACAACTGGAGAAAGGACCAAGAGGTATAGGCTAGCCTGAGCTATCTATCAAGCTCAAGGCCAGCCTGAGCTACAAAGAAAACATATCACCCTAAGAAAAGAAGTGAAGAAAGGAAGGAAAGAAATTGAGACATGTTAACATTTGTGGGATTTTAATGCCCTTTGGACTTATTTCTAAGTACATTAATTTATAATCAAGTAAAAGTAATACTATTTTTATGGTGGACTTGTATGACACAAAAAGGTGACCTTGAGGAGTGCTCCAGGCTTCTGAGGTGCCCCAAACCTGTTCTGTCCGTGTCCTCTCCACCATGACAACAGCTACCTCCTACTCTCTGCCTAATTCCAATACCTAGGAAGGCCTAAAGAAGAGATGATTCAGAAGCCCCTCCTCACAGTTACTTTGGAATAAGGAGGTTGTCAGTACAGTAAGACTGGGGGGGGGGGGGGGAGAGAACTAGAGAGTTCCCGCAAACAGTGCACCAGGAGTGAAGGTCATCCTTGTGGCTTTTGTCCTGGATCCAAACCAGCGATTCTGATGGGGTCAGAGACAAAGAAGTTTCCTCCACAGAAGAAGCTCCCGAAAAGAGAGTTCTAACTCTCTTAAAGATCAAAGACAATTTTGGAAATCGAATGGATGGTGTGTCTTTATTCTCCTCCAGAAATATACAGTCTAAATAACTGTTTTTGCACATTTCTGGGGGAAATTACAAGTCATCAACCCTGAACTTCCATGGTGACCCTGGGTCAGGAAGTCACAGCAGGCTCTGTTCTGCCAGGACTGACCCAGCTCTGCTTCAGGGGAGACTTTGCTTCATCCTCAGCCCCTTGAGCCAGTCACTGAGGTGTAAACTCCTCAGTCACAGAGCACTGAGGCTCCTGTTCAGGCCATATGCCAGGGTTTTGAGGGAGGCGGTGAGTGGAAGGGAGGAGCCAGCCAAGAGTCCATGGAGACTCCCCTTTCTTCAGATAAAGAGGGCGCCATCTTGTAACCAGGCTGCTTGGGAGGGCTCCCCCCCAAAGCAAGAATATCTAAGTGTTTTGTAAGAGTGTTAAAGAAGGTAATTAACGAGTACCACATGTCAGACCTCACACGCACGGCACGCCGTCCTTCCAGACTCCAGCCTCTCTGATCCTCTCAGCTGCTACAGAACCCCGGCCAGTAACAAAAGGTGTTAATAGCCCCGATGAGGAGACCATGCTGATAGATGACCCATTATGGTGATCGCTCTTGTGCGAATGGCAACTAGGTTTGATCAATTAGATTTTAATGTAAAGTAGGGCCTGGGGGGGAAAACAGCAAGGGGGCAAGGGAAGACCCTTTGTTACTAATGCGTCTGAAAAAAGCACTTAATTGAGGTCATAATAATATTAGCAGTTCTCATCATCAATAATTCAGCCTTATTTATTACTACCGATAGGGAGCTGTCAGGTGGGAAACGCAGGAACCTTTGTTGAAGACAGGATGGGATGCATCTCTCCCCCCTCCCTCCCCCCGTTCTCCCCCCTCCCTTCCCTCCCTCCTCCCCCCTTCCTCCCTCCTTATCTCCCTAATTCTTTAATTTCAAAACACCTTCTAGGATGAAATCTATTTGTGGAAATAGCTAAAGGATTAAAAATAAAAGTTCACAATAAAAGCATCATCTAGCCTTCTTTGTATCCTTCTTCACTCATTCTTTAAAATAAGTCATTTCCTCTTGAAGAATACCTAATTTTGCTTTTAAAAAAAAAATCTATCAGGAGGGGAAAAGATTCCTACACTGTTGTGATTTAAAACCCTGAAAAAAATGACACATTTAGTCATGTGTGGTTTTGTTATCCTTTAAAGCCAGAAGAGAGGGTGCCGGCAAGTGTGTGCTAAATGAATGTGTAATTGCACAATTAAAGATGCTCGCCTCCGTGTTAAAATTTAAAATGTATTAGTCTCGTAAAACCGCCTCATTAGTCTGTGTCTTAAAGGACACACTTGTCCATAATGAGGCAAAAGCAGGAAATGGTCCAGGGGTGACAGAAAGGGAGTGGAGGCACTTTGGAACTGGCTGCCATTTCATTTTTTTTTTTCTGGAATGGGGGGGTTGCTTAATAAAGATAATTGGGCTGGTCCACCCTGCTCCCATCTGGAATAGAAACAGACAGACCCCAGGGCAGACAACTGGTCATTAACCAGGAAAAATAACCTATTTGGAAAGGATTTGTTTGTGTTACAGATGATCTTTCAAAAGTTTTTGCCGGTTTTTTTCCCCCAGTCTAAATAGACGTTAAACAGCCCTTTGATGATTACTGTCTGTTAGGTTAGAAAACAGCAGCCTTGGGGGCAGGCCAGGCAGCACAGGTGGAAGAGGCTGAGAACAGAAGTGGGCCTGAGGTGAGGGAGAAGAGTGGTGAGCTCCAAGCTCAGCCAGCGATGAGCCCTCACTGTGGAGAAAGCCGGCTGGGGACAGGAGCTGGGAAGAATTAGTGGCCCCACTGGCCCTGGCCAAGCCACTGTGCTCTCCACACACATAGGTGGGGCCTGTGCTCAGAGAACTCATTCATCAATTCCAGTTGGAATCCCAGAGATTCCGGCAGGGGAGAAGCCCAATGCCTTATCCAGCCAGCCTTCTGGTGATTTCGAGAGGGAGTAATTACCGTAATTAGAAACAAGGGCTCCATGGCAAAGCTCCTCTGATCCCACTATTTCCAAGGAAGGTTGCTCAGCTGCTTAGCAGGGCGTGTGAAAGTGGGATCTTCAGAGACAAAGGGGATGGGAGGAGGGGACGGATGAGGCAACCTGCCTTTTAAAGAAAATTAGGACTCCAGGCTCTAGAGGAGGCCCTCTGGACGGCTGCTGTCCTCGGCCATGGCCATGGTGACTCCCAGGAAATACTTGGCACGTGGTTGTCACAACTTAGAGTAGGGTTATCACTGGAATCTAGTGGATAGAGAGGCCGGGGATGATACAGCCGTGTCCCACCTTCTCTCTCTCTCTCTCTGTCTCTCTCTCTCTCTCTCTGTCTCTGCTTCTCTGTCTATGTCTATGTCTATGTCTGTCTCTCTCTTTTTCTCTTTTTCTCTCTGTCTCTGTCTCTCTTTTTCTCTCTGTCTCTTTGTCTCTGTCTCTCTTTCTCTGTCTCTTAGTCTCTGTCTCTCTCTGTTTCTCTGTCTATGTCTCTGTCACTCTGTCTCTCTCTTTTTCTCTCTCTTTTTCTCTTTCACTCTCTTTTTCTCTCTCTCTGTTGCTCTCTTTTTCTCTTTCTCTTTCTTTTTCTCTCTCTGTCTCTGTCTCTCTCTCTCTCTCACACACACACACACACACACACACACACACACACACTCATTCCCTCTCTCCCATGCAATAAAGAACTACTAAGACCCAGAGCCTATGTGTCAATGCTGGAAGAAGAATCCCTGTCCTCTCACATTCTATTCACTCTGTAAATCCAGTTTGCTTTGTCTCAGAACTCAGGTCCCTGCTCTTGTCCTTTCTCACCCATGCGACCCTACAGGTTAGCCCAGAAGAACAACCTACCCAAGTTCTCCAGAAAGACAGTCCAAACCAAGACCTCCTCCAGGGAGCCAGTCAGACCAAGCCCAGAGCAGAGGAGAAAGGGCTTCTGCTGCAGTCTTTGCCCTTCATTTCAGGACACTGTGTCCCCTGTGAATCACACTCAGGGACCTGGGCAAGCCCTGTGGAGTTGTGTCAGGTTTGTGGACCCAAGCTTAGCTTCAATGCCACCTCCCTGAAATGGATGTAGTAATTATGCTGCTTTGTAGGGTGTGGAGGAAGAAATGAGAAAATGCCTAGACCAGTAGCCACAGTGCTCAGGAAGAGCTGTGGGAGATTCTTTTCAACTGGCGTCAGGAGCCACAGTAGGTAAAGATGGCGGCATGGCTGCCCATCATGAATCAAGGTTGTCATTGTCTAATGCTGAAGCATGAAGCAGATGCTCAAGGCTCTGGCTAGTCGACACCCACACCATCCACACGGTCTAAGCGTCTGCCCAAGCAAAGCTCTAGCCGCCTTGCGGCCTTTCCCTTGTCTCTCCACATGGGTTCTGGGAGGAGCCGGGAGCCAGAATGGCCCCAGCAAACCTCTCCCTGCTCACCCCGATTTCCTCCCGACAGCATTTGAGTGTGCTCTATTATTACCAGCAAAGCCCGTGTCATTCCCAGTGTGAATTTCAAATCACACTGATCCACCCTTCTTAGCTGAAGTCAGCTTTATCAACCACAAGAGATGTGGGATTTGAGAGAGATCTGAGTAAATTCACATTGTTTGGATAAACTCATTCAGGGAGCTCAACAAATCAAAGCCGAAATGGATATGTATTCCAGAGAGACAGAAAGCTGCTAGGGGAAAAGAAGGGAAAAGTTACTATTAACATTTTTATTTCTCAAGAAAAAAAAACAGGCAGCAATTCCCTTTTAATGAGAGTGTTCACAACCTCTTTTTGAACCTCCAGCCGAGCTCCTAAGGACATACCAGTTGAAGTGACAGGATCCTCCAGATGGTTGACAAGGGAAACACGGTGTCATAGAGCTACGTTGCCCACTGGCCCTAACTCCCAGCTTTGGCCAGCAAGAGGGCTATCAAATACGGTAATGGGTAAATTATGCACTATCCAATAATTTGAGGAACTGCGTTGTATCATGTATATTTAAAACAATTTCTCTGTAGTTTTAATTATCTCAGTCTGCAGGGGCAAAAGGGAAACCGGCAGGCAGCTCCTTTGCCTGGGACCAAAATGAAAGCATTTGCCTGCTGACAGCTAGCTAAGACGGTTGTCCTAGCTGGTGAGATTTCTATAAAATTTGCATTGGAAAGGCAGCTTTAAGTATACTTAAAATAAAAAGGGGGCATTTGCATCTAATTTGCTACACTTGCAGTATTAGAGTTTTATCTGAATAAAGACACGTCAACTGGATTTATATAGTTCAGCTGATAGCTGGGAAAGTCAATACCAAAAACGCCAGCTAAATTCAGCAAAGTGGCAGAGAACCTAATGGTATTTACAAATTGTTGTGGGTGTTTTTTTTTTTTTTCTTCTTTCCTCTGCTGATGACTTTAAAACTGTAGCAAATCATCTGCCTTTTACGCAAGTCTGTTAATAACAAGGTTTTGATGAAAGGCATCTTTATGGATAGACTTCTTTCCCCTTTGCCCCTAACCCCCAGCACAGCCAAGCGTCCTACCAAACTCCGAGGTTATAAAATGAAGTGGCCCATGGTGAATTGCAGCAGCTTTGGGCTCAGACAGATCTGCCCCAGAGCTTTGACAGTGCCCCTTCCTGGTTGTGTGGCCTCTTTAGCCTCAGTTTCTTCATCTGCCAAATGAGGATCATGAGATCTATTCCCCCCAAATCACTATAATTGTGCAGTCTGTGAGGTGCATAACTGCCCAGTCAAAAAGTCCCAGAGAGAACTGAGACCAGGCCCTTTTTGGGGGGACAGAAGCCAGGGCTCTCTGCCACCTCCTCCGAGGGAACACCATGCTAGTCACCCAAAGGTGCTGTCCAGGGTGATTTGGACTAAGTACCAGAGCAGCATGTGGAAGTGCTCAAAACATCAGGAACAATATTGACAATGTCAATTAACCTTGTAATTATACCACAAAGAAGTTTCCTGTTCCGGAGGACTGCCTCAGTACTATCCTCACGTGTCCCCTGAGAGTCACTTCTGGGGTGATGGGCTGCAGGTGACAATCTCCTTTGGTTCCATAGACTGGCCCCAGGTCAGCACAGGACGGCAATGTGGATGACATCTTTCCATCTGGAATGCCCTACTTCTCCCCACTCTGGCCAGCTGGAGAAATGCAGTAAATCCCAGCTCTGGTCACAGCCTCACACAGCTGGGAACAGATTTCTACTCTGCATGCTTGGGGCAGTCTCTGGGGTCCAGCTCCCCTCTCCTCTTTCCCAGCTTAGGAGGAAACATCGCCCAAGAAGGGGACATAATCCCCCTCTCTGTGTTGGCCTCCCTGCCTGCTGTTTTAGGAAAGGCCCCACCCATCCACCCACTGCCTTGAGAGATCAGGTCCTGGACCTGAGCTGCTTCATTCAGGGATCTAGAGGAGGCCAGGGAGCCTCATGCTCAGCCCACTCACAGACCCCCATCTCTTCCTTTGCTTCCAGACAATCCTGGTTTCCAACGAAGCTTCACTACTCACTACCAGGGCACCTGGGGTGGGCCACTGTCCCTCCTCTGTGAAACAGGAACAGAGAGGATTTGTTTCTTGGTGTCTCCGTGGAATGTGAAGAAATCGATCAGACAGAGAAGAAAAGATGGCCACCCATGGACCAGTCTCAGCCAGTCAGATTAGATCAAGGCAAGTGCAAGCCAAGGCTCCCTGAGCATCAATTCCTGAGGCAGGTCATAGAATGATCACCCACCCCATTTAGACATCCATGATGACAGGAAACAACGCATTGTCCCCCCCGCCCCCCCAATGCTCTAAATGGATGGATGTTCTCTTGTCTTCATTGGGAAAAAAATGGGAAGAGGCAAAAAGAAGTAGCTGTTGAGCGTCTTCTGTAGCTCCCCACTTATGTGTCTCTTTCTTGCTTGCTTGCTTGCTTGCTTTCTTTCTTTCTTTCTTTGTTTTCTTGCTTTTGTTTTGTTTTGTTTTTCTAAAGAGTCTGTCACTGATTGGCTAGGCTGACCACCAAGTCCCTGGGACTGTCTCCACCTTCCAGCTCTGGAATTACAGATCCATGCCCACTGTCACATGTGGGTTTCTTGGGTTGTTGTTGGTTTTTTTTCACATGTGTTATGGATATCAATTCCAATATTCTTGTCTCACACAGCAAACTCTTTACCCTCTGGGACATCTCTCCAGTCCCCAGAGAAAAGAATCTCAACATCCCTTGCCATTTGTGGAGCAAGATCCACAAGTCAAAAAACCTACAGCCACCCAGCTGGCAGCCTCACCACACACGGAAATGTCTCCAAACAAAAGGGTTCTGTGTCTGAAGAACGGTGGGCAGCGTAGTCCCAAGGCAACAGCCATTCCCCAGTAAGTCAGCATCTGCTCATCCTCAAACCACTGAACTCCAAGTCAGAGCACCAGTCAAGCCACATGTAGAGGGAAGGCCAGCAACAGGACGGGTGCTGAGAGCAGACAAGTGAAGCATAGGCTTCCCAGGGCAGCCTCTCTCCTCCTGTCTAGCATGGGGCCGCCTTGACAATCAGACCCTGAGCATGGAACATGGTGAGCATGTATGGAGGGTGACCTTAGGAGGTCCAAGGGGCTGCTAAAATGTGTCATAAAAACAAAGGTGATTCTTTTCAGGAAACACTCATGGGCGGGTCACCAGGACTGTGTTGGTGGCAACCTTCTGAGTCTATTGACCTCACATATCAGGGTCCTACCAAGGGTGACAAAGTTTGTCCAGTAACACCCTCTCCATTACACTCCTGGGCTTCACTGGGTATCAGTCTTTCTTGGGATTTTAACTTCCTAGACCATTTTTTGTTCTTCCAGAGATTGGAAAAATGAGAAGAGAGGGCTGGTGACCTTTCAGCAGGGCCAAGGGAAAGTGGCCTCTGAGGCCTAACAGTATCTGCTATATTCTCAGAACTAGTTCCTAATAGCATCTTCTGTTCAAACAACTGTCCCTTGGAGGAGTCGACAGCAGCCGAGAACTGGGATCCTGGCACATACCTGCCCAGTCACCCGGACACAGGCCAAGGAGATGCAGGGCCTCAAGTCCATGCTTCTCTGTCTTCCTCGGCATATGTCAGGAGTAGGCATATTCCTATGTCAGAAGTCATTTAGTCCAGATGGTAAAAGGAAGCCACACACTGGGGTCTCAAGACTAGATGGAAGAGTGGAGCTGGGAGAGAAGACGAAGCAGTCACAAGGGTCTTAAGATACTCGGAGGAAGGAAGGCTTGCATTGTAGCATTTCTGGGGACTCTGCAAATCTGAGCCATTGCTGTGCTCAGAGGCCTTCCCTTTGTACTAATCCAAATGGCCTGATGTACGCCATCCACCCATGTCTACCTCCCCTAAGATGCTGAATTCTTGTACTAACTGAAGATGCTCAGCGAACACCACTTTTCTGTGGGCTCATCTTTACCCCTCAAAGAAGGCCAACACCACTGTCTAAGGCTGTGCTCAGCCCACCTGCAAGGACCAACCACTTTGCTGTCATTTTGCATTGCAGGCCTCATCTCTGGCAACAGACCAGGTCTCTTGATAATGGCCAGACCCTGAACCACATAACACCCTGACTTCATAAATTTCACAGCGACATCTAGTCTCTGGAATTGCTCAGCCTTGTTTTCAACTCTGCCATTGTTTGTATCATCTGGACAGCTGCTCTCTGAACCTCAGTTTCCTCATCTGTGAAATGGGGTTATTTCTGGTTATTGGTCTCAAAGTTCTGCTGGGCAGAATGAAATGAGACACATGGCAATCAAGAGCTTACCTAACTCACTCTCTCTCTCTCTCTCTCTCTCTCTCTCTCTCTCTCTCTCTGTCTCATGCGTGCACCATGTGCACACACATACACAAAAATGTTGGATAAAAGAATTTTAATGCTTGGGGGAATCTGGCAGAATAAGTGAAAAGCAAAACCAGAAACAGATGAGTGAGTGTTCCACCGGCATTGACCTAGGAACAGCTGCAAACACCTGGCGGGCCACAACCTTTGTTTTTTAGGTCTCTGATATGTGGAGGGGAGAAGACAAAGCTTGAGGCATTGGCAAAATTGATATTTAGATTAGGACCCCTGAACAAAGGCAGAAGATGATCTTCCCTCAACAATCAGAGGGCTAAAGAGCATGACTCTGCCTGCCCCACGTATCAAAATTACAAGAGGAAGAAGCCCACTCTGAGACCTGTGGTGCCTGCAGGAATGCAGAGGAACAGAATCCCAAACCAAGTGTGTTTAGTATGTCTTAAGAACCCAATAAGGCTGGGCACAGTGATGTATACATATAATCAAATTGCTCAGAAGGCTGAGGCAGGAGGATTGCAAGGTGGGAGCTGAGATACAAAGTAAAATCTGACTCTTAAAAAAGGGGGGAGGGGAACTAGTCAGGCATGCTAGCATTCATCTTTAATCCCAGCACTTGAGAGGCAGAGGCAGGTCAGTCTCTGTGAGTCAAGGCCAGCCTGGTCTACACAGTCTAGACCAGCCAGAGCTACACAGTGAGATCTTGTCTCAAAAAAAAAAAAAAGAAAAGAAAAGAAAAGAAAAAGAAAGAAAGAAAAGAAGAGAAAAGAAAAAATTGGGGGCAAGAAGACTAAACTAAATGAAGCTTTTAAAAGTAGTTTCTCTATGAAATATTGATAAATTTCAAAAATTTGTAAGTGAGTAAATGCAGTCACGTACAAACTAGAGCATCCTCCAACCACCCCTCAGGATCAGGATGGGGGATCTATAGCCAAAGGATACATCCATATCCTCTCTATAAAATGCTTATGTATAAATATGCTACCCTCTTATGTACTTTCAATCGTCTCTGCACTACTTTCAATAACTGATATGATGTAACTATTGTGAAACTGTAATGATACTCTTAAAGACTAATGGAGGGAAAATCCCATACTAGCAAACAAAATGTTCAAGTATTTTCAGTGGGCTGTACTTTCAACATGTGGGATCAACAGATACAGAAACTGCAGGTACAAAAACACAGCTATCTCATGTTATCCTATGTATGAACAACAACAAAGACAAGACCATCTATCTTATCAGAAGGCAGAGAGAGGCTTCTGAGGAGAAGGGAGAGAAGCAGGACTTCCCCAGGGAGCTGGCCATGGTGTGTTCACTCATACATTCAATTCGGGAGTCTCCATCAAGTCCTGTGGGACGGTCTCTGTACCTGTCTCTATGTGAGACTTCAACTCAAGAAGAAGTGACTGAATGCATGAGACACAGCTAAGAGGAAACCCATGCCCTGGACAACAGGGATGATGAAATTGGAGCACAGCACAGTGAGAAATGGATGCAGAAACATCAGAGGAAGCAGAGGGGAGACACTTAATGCACATCTCATCGAGTCCCAAAAAGAGAGAACGAGACACTAGGGGCAAAGTTGTATCCAGTGAAGATGATGGAGAAGATTCCATACGTGATAGACATCACCCATCTTCAGGATTAGGATTCTAAGCTGAATAAGCCAATGTCTACATTTAGCCAGACCTCACTGAAAGAATCCCAAAAGTGGAAAGCATAGCATCTTGAAATAAGAGGAAAGCTATCTACAGAAACTGGGAAAGGAAGTGAGACTCGGTGCCACCAGAGTAAGGGCACACAGCGAGACCCTTGTGACAGGTGCTTGTCATAGTGCTAACAGTAGACATATTGATCTAAGGGCATTGCCATTGGCTTATGGGATCTAAAACAAGACCCTTAACCACAGGAAGCCTTCATTCATTAGAACATGGTTCAGTTGTTTGGGAACGACTCTAGTCACCAGGGCAATAGTGCCTAGAAGAGGGCCTGGCTTTATGCAGCAACCAATCTACAAGTGTTCGTTGAATGAATAGGCTTGAGGAGCACCATAAAGTTAATGAACACTTTAAGCTTGGAACCTAGAATTATAGGAATGGCTAGAAATCCACTCAATAGGAATCTCAAACAAGAGCTCTATTTCTCCTTCAAACCCTGCCCCACCACACCCTGAGCAGGGTTTCCCATGACTGGAGAGAAAAAGAGAAAGAAGGGGGGAGGCAGACACACTAAGAGACTAAGGGGATCGATTCAAGGTTGTGGCCACCATCTTTTGCGTGTCATCTTTGCCCATTCTAACCCCACTCCAGGAGCGGAAGAAGCAAGGTCATCAGAATAACACTGTCTCTAAAAGCCACCTCTCCCTTGTAGTTGTTTGACACAAACTCAATCTTGGTGACTCTTCACAGTGTATCTATGACATTCTAAGGGACAGAGAGCACAGCCCACTGTCTTCCCAGCAGATGCCAACAAGCAAAAGGCTTTAGCAATAAACTACAGCTTGGGCCACCAAGGAAGCCCACAGGACAGGAAACCAAGGTAAGTACCCCAGAGGCCCTGTTTACGAAGCTCTTCCTGCTACCTATGAACTTCACCTCAGGACTCCACTATTCCACCTCTGTGAGTCAGGGAGGCTGCAGGAGGGTGGAGAGAGAGGAAGGTGATGGCAATGTATTAAAATAAAAAGCGAGAATTCAGCGGTGTAAGGTTGGTCACACATGTGTTGTTAAGTCAAAACCATGTCCCAGTGTTTGTGGGAGGTGGAATTATCTCATTCTTTTAGCCGGCAAGGCTCTGTGATCCACCATTCAAGTATGTGATTGGATTTCGGCTCAACAAAACCTTAAATTACACACCTATTGTGCCTGAGTTAAGCCCAGCTTCACAGTGGTGGAGGAGGCCTCTGCAGCTTCCCTGGCCGAGTTCGATCCAGTGTGGGTTCTCATCGCCTGTTGATGAATGAGTAATAGGATTAGAGCCTTGTCTCGGGCCACACTGTAATCTTCAGGTTAGGACAAAGGCTGCGGTGATGGATAGGAGCTGCATGGTTCAGACAGGCCTGCTCCTGCAGTGTGCCATTGACGTAAGGGACGGTCCAGGGGTCTCTGAGAGGATAGTGCCAAGTCTTGGGAAGAGGCCTGTTTATGTTAGTTAATGGTCTACCAGTCTAACAGAACACAGCGCTCACACAGAAGACCAAGGCTTGGCAGATGGCCCTTGAGGTGACAGAGGGGATGCCACTTGGGTTTTTTTCTTACCCTGCCCAGTACCCACTCCCCACTTCTGGCCACTAGACCATCCTGTTCCATGCAAACTCCCTCCCATTCCTACTTTGAAAGGATACATGGAGGGACTGGCTTAGCCTCCAGCTTGGGGAGAGGTCTTGTAACAAGACAGGCCATTTAGAGCTTCCGGCATTTACTGAGCAACTACTGTTAGGGCTTGCTTTCAGGACCCAGCACCACATCAATGTGAGCTATAAGGAAAGCAAGGTCAGCCAGGGAGTAAGATGAGAGGCAGGAGGATACCTACATTGTCTGTCAGAAGCAGGTCCACCCCTGGGACTTTTTAGTCACTAAAAGCCAGTGCATTCCCTTCTTGGCACAAGATGGCTTAAGACAGGTTTTCTGTCCATTGACTTCTGCAACATTTTGAAAATGAAGACTCAACACTCACAAAGGTTCTGCCACAAGCCCAGAATGAGACAGACCTGGTACTCAACAAGACCAGGCTTTTTATTTCAAGTCTACTGTGCTTTTCTGTCCTTTGTCCCTTCTTGCCAGCCAGCTGGGAACCTATATTGTACCATGGGTCTCCAAAACTGACCCCACTTGGAAAGGGACAGCCCAGCAGCCGGAGAGAGCCAAGGTGTGTTTTCAGACTAGGAAGGCCCAGATAGGTTTCCTCTTCCTATTAAAGCTCCATCTAGTCAGCTGTAGAAGAGGTCTGGAACAACAGACACTAAGTGTCGGAAGATGGGTGGATCTTGGTTCAATTCCCCTCTTACCCTAGCTATGTGGCTGTAAGCTAGGACCTTAACCTTTCTGAGCAGAAATAGAAACAGCTCCCTGGGGTAATGATGAGGATTAATCAGAAAGTTCATCAGTTTCAGCTGCAAATAATCCCACCAAACAAAGAGATTTGGGTATATTTTTCTCTAACAACAGCATGTTAAGTCAGGTCAAGCCATTTCCAGGTTTATCTCAGTGGCCTGACATGGATTTGTACTTCTGCTTGCTGTTGTAGGGTGGGACTGTAATTGCAGAAACTGCCACTTGAAGCGATTGTATTCCCAGACCTATCCTGTTTTTTTAAAAAAAAGAAAGAAAAAGGCCCAGTATACCTCTCATCACATCTCATTGGCCAGAACTAGATCACGTGACTACTCCTAGCCACAAAGGCATCTGGGAAAGCTTACCAAAAGTGTTTTGGGCTCTGTACCTCAAGTATCAGAACTTGTGGTTGCCATGGGCACGCTGCCAGGGAGAATACAAAATCGTACAGCTGCTCTGCAATCGTCTGGAAGTCACTCTAAGTTTCAATAGGGTCACCACAGGTCCCCGAAATTCCTCTTCCAGAGACAAACCAAAGGAGGGCTGAAATTATGTCCCAGAAAAAAATGTACACAGAAATGCTAACTGCAACAACGTCCATAAGAAACAGAAACAATCCAGCTGCCTAGCTCTTGGTGACTAAAGACACAGGTGCATTCCCTCCACAAGATCTTAGTCACCCATGGAGAGCAAGGAAACACTAGTGCATGCTGCAGATGGGCCAGCTGAAAATGTCATCCATGCAGAAGAAGCCAGTCACCAAAGACTCCATATGATGGGAAGGTTCAGCTAGAGAGCCAGAATAGAATGGAGGTCAGTGACAGAAAGGGACTGAAAGACTGCAGGGAACGGGCTACTGGGTAGACATGGCATTTCGTTCTGGGGTTGAAACCAGTTGAAAACTCTTTGGGGGAGGGTGATAGGATCCGGCAGTGGTGATGGTTGTGTTATACCGTAGATTTGCTCAGCACCACTATTGTCACCAAGCCTGCTGACCTGAGTTATATCTCCAGGAGCTACAAGATGAAAGGAGAGAACAGACTCCCAAGAGTTCTTTTTTTTTTTTGGTTTTTCGAGACAGGGTTTCTCTGTGTAGCCCTGACTGTCCTGGAACTCACTCTGTAAACCAGGCTGGTCTCCAAGAGTTCTTATCTGATCTCTATATATGCACTGTATTATGTGAGCATGTGTGTGCGTGCATATGTGTGTGTATGTGTGTGCGTGCATATGTGTGTGTATGTGTGTGTATGCCTGTGCACTTGAGTGCACACACACACACCCACAAGCACACACACACTTAAGGGGCCTGTTTGTGACATGTGGAGAATATCTCAAGACACCACCACACATTTTAAACCCTCCCCATCTCTGACTGCCATAGGAAAGGAATCTTTTCCTAGAAACTGGTGGCACCCAGATGCTTCCTCTTCCCCTGGCAGCCCAGACAGAAAATGCTCCCAGAAGTCTTGCACTGCCTGCTGAAGAGCCCCCAGCAACCTGCAAGCCCTGACATCTGAAGAGGGTTGGGGTGAGCACCACCAGGGCTGCTGCTGACAGCCAAAGCCTTCCCTGCACTTTCCTCCCTTCTGAGTTCACTGCTTGACAAGGGAGCCATGCTAGACACTTGGCATGTCCTTGAGAGGGACATTAGTGTGGAGACTGCAGCAGCAGTCTGTCACTGGCCAGTGTTGCTTGATTGTGTGGTCCCTGGGGGAGAGAAGAGGAGTCTGTAGCAGCCACTGGGGACAGTGAAGGTGGCTTTTTGTCACAACCCCTGCCCCCATCAGAGTCATCACACCTGCATGAAAAGTCATTAAGGGGTTAGCATGGGCAATTATTCTCCTTTTAAAGATGGATTCTAGTGACCACGCTGGACTGAACGAAGTGACTAGCTGGGATTTTCCTTCATGCAAAAGAGTTGGGAGGGACATGCCAGTGAGTCTTCAGCCAGGCTACTTTTCGAGAAAACCGTTTAGCTGGAGATGGAAGCCATCTTTGCACTCCCCCAGCGTGTTACACGGGGCATTTTGTTCTGCATACCAGTTCCTACACTTAAGGTGGAGGTCCATCCCCCACAACACTTCCACACATGTCTTTGCAAAGACTCCCTGCCTTTGGTCCCACAATTCTCAGGCATGCATGAGGATCACCCTGCTTTCTCTGGGCTCTGAAAGCCTTATGGGGACAGCTAGGGTAGGGAGGGGGATTCTCGTGACTTCTCAGTTCCATAGTATCCTGGAAGCAGGGACTAAGACAGTTGGGCACTGTATTGACCTGGGTTGTTTCTGAAGCTAAGGTGTGATTGTGTTAAAAAAGATCAACAGGGATCTGTAGGGGCCCCCAAGCCCAAAGTTGCTATTCTCAAATGGGACTCAGAAAAAATTATGGGGGACAAATGAAGCACATTCTAGAAGCTTTCCAAGCAAAAGGAACGGTTAGCACCCCTGGACATGGCCCTGCTGCCCACAACAGGGAAGAACATTCACCAGAGACACAGGGGAATCAATGCCCACTGGCCTCTCTAGCACATAGGAGAAAGGGCCAGGATGGAGGCTGGAAGTATAGACCCTTGACCCTGTCAGGAGCTACTGTGAGACTTTGGTCTTGAGAATGACCCTGTGATCAAGGAATCTCATGCAAAAGACAAGCTCTCTACCTGCCAGACACACTCACAAACTAACAGGAGTGAAGATCAAGATCCCAAACAGGTGGAGTGTGGCAGTGAATGCTCAGAGAGCCGAAGCAGGCAGCTGGAGAGGGCAAGACCGGCAGATCCTATCTCAAGAAAACATCAGCTCACAAAGAAAGAAACTCCTCCCTTTCCAGAAAGGCACCAAAAAGACAGGACATGCAGAAAGAAGAGGACATTTGCAAGACTCAGGGGATGTTAGGAAACCCTTGGTGTCAACTCAGTCCCTTCTGGGAGTTTGTATCCCTTGGGTTTTTTGTTTGTTTGTTTGTTTGTTTGTTTGTTTTTTCTGTTTCCTAGATGGTCTAGAAGAAGCTTTCAGAGATAACGCAGTCAGATACCCAGATACCAACTGAGTCGCTACACTTGTAAGCCCGTCCATTTTTCAAGCACACACCCCATGCCCACACAGAGCTACAAATCTGAGTCCCCCCAAATCTTTGTTTTTAGGGACTTCTCCTTCCAGCAGGACAAAGGAACAATAATATTTTGTCTTTAAAGGTGACATTTCTAGGACAGAAGTAGAGGTCCTGGGGGGGATGCTCAGGTTTTAGTGGGGAAATAACCTTAAGTACCATTGGAGATGTGGAAGAAGAAAGACAGAAGATAGTTGTTACCAAGAGACTGAACAACAAGTAGCTTATCTTATTGGGCGATATGGGGCAAATGGTACAGCACTCTAGCCTGGCTTTACCTGTCTGTACTACAGAGGCAATATGGCTGCCATCCACAGGACTGGCAGAGTTAGGTAAATAATATGCAGTGTTGAATGTTCAAACAATTGACACTGTCTCACTCCTTGTGAATGACAGCATTTACCATCGGATAGGAAAAGACAGGGTGCAGAATATGGATTGTGTGAGGAGATCTCTCTCCTGGTGTGAGACCCACCATTATAGTTGCCACCAGACTTTGTTTGATTCTCACCCGAAAAGTCAATATGGCTGCCACCTGACTAACCTCCACCTCAGGAGGCTCCTCCAAGTCTTGGGAATTGTTATCCCCCTTAAAGTAATCCTCAAGGGCAGGGGTGTCTTATTTTCTTTGCCTACCCATTACCTGCCCAGAACTTGAGTTGTGCATCTCACCAAATGGCTGGATTTAAGTCCTAACTGACCCTACCTCACCTCCCTGGGTGTGCATCTGTGCCAAGTCGCACCTCACAGTTTCTCCAGCCCACTCCCAGAGCAGGTGGCCTGGAAGCCATGTAATGTGGTCAAGCAATCGGTGGCCAAAGAATGTGACCAGGTCAGTAAGGGGTGCCTCAGGGAAGACAGGATGTCACACACACACACACACACACACACACACACACACAGAGAAAAAATTCTTCGTGATGTTCGTGGGGGTGAGAAATTGTCCTGGGGAAATTCTTTCAGGAGGTTTCACCATCACCAGCTGGTATTTTCTGGCAGCTAAAACAAGATAATAACCATGTTGAAATGGCACCCACGGCCTTGTAGGAACAGGGTATGACTTGTTACCTCCTCAAGTCTCTGTAGCTCCACCTCACACTCTCACATCTGTTTGGAGCAGTCTATGGCAGCTCACTCCAGGACAGTCCAGATCAACACCAGCCAGCACGGCAGTGGGGCAGAGGGGGTCTGATGTGAGTCAGGCCCTGGTCAGACACTAGGAGCCCACACAATCGACCAGAAACCCCTGAACGTCATCACACCCATCTCCTCCTGCAGGAGCCCCTCCCACACTCATTCCACCCCAAGTGTACTTAGGCACATTTCAAAGGTCTGTTTAATAAATTACCACCTCTCCCTGACCTGACAATAACCACAGATAATCCAGGGCTATTAGAAGGCTTGTTTACAACTCATAATTCTAGGTTGTGCAAAACCCAACAAGTTGGGAAAGGTGTCAACCTTCCCCCTGTGAATGGCATAGCTTGTGTTTACAAATTATATGTAATTGATCCAAAGATGTTACAGACATTTGAGAAATAAAGGCCTCCTCTCTCCCAGCCTCTCCTCTTGGGAATTTACCCTCAAGGAAATCACCTTGAAAAAAAAATTAGTACGGGGGTGTTGTGTATAATAAGAACTTTAGAAACAACCTAGGTGCTCAACAATAGGGGATTAGTTAAATAAACCTTGGGCGTGTATACAATGGGATTCTAAGAAGCCATTTAAAATAATATTATATAGGAGGCTGGATCCTGCCATGGAAGGAATGTTAATCGTCTGTTGTTAAGTGAAGGAAAAGAAGCAGGCTCCAAAGTAAAGGCTACAGTTAATGTCATTAAACTATTTTATATTTATGCATTTATTTGACAGTGCTTGGGTGGTAAGGTGTGTGCTGTAGGCAGAGAGACAAGCTTTGAGGCTGGATTTTCTTAGCTGTGTGTACATGACCTTGGGCAAGCCACGTAAACTCACCCTATGTTTCAGATTCTTTATTCATAAAATGCAGAGAGAGAGAGAGAGAGAGAGAGAGAGAGAGAGAGAGAGCGAGCAGCTTTGTGGGCTGGCTGTAAAGATTAAACAAAATATTCTTGTAAAGATCTTCACTTTGTATTTGTCATAAAGTAATTGTCCAATAAGTGGGGATTATTGTTTCTGTGAAGTCAAAGTGTGTGATTCTGGGTAGCAGATGTGAAGAAGTCCCCTCTTTTTATGTTTTGTTAGGGTTTGCTTGACTTGCTCCTGGCCAGTACCATTAGTAATAGCTTCACCCCAATGTTAGTTAACCACGTTGCTGGAGCTGGAAAAGAGGCTGAGACTTGTGAAGAAGTGAAGCTTGGGTGAATTACACTGAGGCGTGTTGGGGACTCACCCAGGTTGGGGATGAGAAGCTTTGAGGAAGTCCATAAGCTAGGAGAATGCTGGACCAAAGGGGAGCCACATCAGAAACAGGAGCCCAGAGAAGGCAAGGGAGACAGAGCTAAGCATAGCAAGACAGGCCCTGAGCGCCTGGCCCTTCCCCCGCCCTGAATGGCTCCCAACTTGCTCCTCATTGCATGTAGTTGTCTGATCCTGGAGAAAGCACTGGGTTGAGGAGTTATTAAGAAACATGTGAACTTAAGAGGCACTTGCACCATGGTCTGGGGCTTATAGAGAGGCAGCAGGGTGGTTTCTAATGAAGGAGAATGACAGAAAGAAGGTAGGTAACATGACTCAGGATGTTCCACAAAACCCTCATCTCTACGAAGGGTCCCAAGATTTCAGGAGTGTGGCCTCCAGACTCCTTGGCAGCTGAAAACATTATACATTTCCACATGTCCCCTGGCGTGAGCCACTATTTCTTAAGCTGCCTTACCCAGAGTCAGAGCACTGCTGACCCTCTCTAACCCAACTCCATCTTCTAGATAACTGGGTGTAGCAACAATGGCCAGGGGGTGGGGAGGGGCCTTTACATCTAAACACAGCCTCTACCCTACATTGGCTCTAACTGCCTTCCCAGGAAGAAAACTAAGAGAGCTGTGCCCAGACAGGCATCTTCCCTGGGCCTCCAAAGACTGTGAAAGAGGAAGACATGGGAGAGACTAGGTCCTTTCTGGGTAGTTTGGAGGTGCCACCTCTCTAAGTCTAGCCTGGGTCTCTTTACTCCCCAAAGCAGGAACTCAGCATCAGACAAGAGGGGACCCACAGATCTGCTACCAGACACTTTAAAGACAACAATATGGTGGCTGAAGTGAGGACCCAAGAAGACTATCCCACACTTACCTTGGCCATCTCTGCTCTTCCCCACTCAAGGAGGAAAGACAGACCTGGGGTTGGGGTCCTTCACCTTAAGGTTCCCAGCTCTGATGACTAAGGTAGGCTGGGCTCTAGAGAGGGAAGCTCGGGTGAGAACTTGTGGGTCACTCCTGAGCATGGCAGCCCTGGCCAGGTTGGTCACTGTGACTTCATCTCAGGCATGTGTTCTATCTGACTGGCAAAACTAGCCACCATGTGCCAATGGTGGAACATGAGCCATGACGTCACCTTCCTGCCTCTTCCTGCTTGACTGCACAGCCCCAAAGCCAGAAGGCAGTGAGTGCAGAGAAACCGGAAGCCTTGGACACTAGTGTGAACACAAAATGCTGCAAACTGCAATTTCGGTTAGCTCAACAAGTTCAACACAATATTACAGTACAGCTTAGTGACTCCACTCCTGCAGATGCCTCCAGAAAAGTGATTATACAATGGCTCAAAATGGAATCTTCATAACAGACAAATCCCAAGGGCACCACAAATATCCATGAGTAGGCTGATTTTTTTAAATTTATTTATATCTTACGTATGTGTATTTTACCTGTATGTGTGTGCCTATGGAAGTAAAAAGAGCGTACCAGAGGCCCTGGAACCAGAGTAGCAGGCTGTTGTGGATTACTATATGGGTGGTGGAAGCTGAACCCAGGTCCTCTGCAAAAGCATCAAGTGTTCTTAAGATCTTTAATTGTATCCAGCCAATCGGATATTACCATCATCTGGAGGAACCTGGCTTTACTGCATACAGAAACAAGGATGAACCTGCGCGCACCATGTCAAATGAAGGACGCCAGACACAAAAGGTCAAGTTACGATGCCTTTTATTCAAACTGTCTAAGGTAAGGACATCCTTACAACAGCAGGCAAATCAGTTTCCACGGGTGTGGCGGGGATAAGGGACGGGAAGTAGTTGCTTCTCGGCTCCTGGGTTTACTTCAAGAGTCATAACAATGTTTGGGAACTAGACAGAGCGGATGGCTGTACAACGTTGTGAAGGTGTTGAACGACGCAGAATTGGGAGGTGGAGTGGGGTGAAATGGTAAGGGGTTTTATGTGAATTTCATCTCTAAAGAGCAATAGATCTGTAATCAAAAGTTGCTGCTTGCTAGGCCATGTGCTCCACATGGTCCCCTGCATCTGTAGAACAGGCCTACCCAGCAGAGATTTACTGCCCCACTTGGCTGATAAGAAAAGTGAGGCTCAGGAGGTGATCTAATCTGCCCAGGGCTGCATATTCAGGCTCTGCTCCAGGCCTGCACAGAGGCTGGCTCTGAACTGCCCAGAAATTCTTCAGAGTTGAGTAAGATGTCTCCTCAGGGGCTAAGGATGTACATCCTGACCTGGGAGGCAAGGGAGCCAGAGCTCAAGATCCCATGCAGCATCTATGCTGAAGTTCCAAGCTGGAGAGCCTGGGACCCAGAGATGGATACCTAACCCATGCTTAATATGCAACAGGGCCCATGGAGGACTGCCTGGGGCTGGGGCTGGGGCTGAGAAGAGGGCTGGAGAAAGAGAGGCCTGGAGAAGCTGAGGCCTTTCATTCAAAGAACATAGTGACAAACTGTTCTTGAGCCTTCAAATCCATTCTGTCATCACCCCAAACCTCCTCCCTTGGGATGAGGCCATGGGTACCATGCCTGGAAACTATGAGATTACTGGCTTTGGTACCCTAGGTATTAAGATCCACTAAGAACTCTCTATGTGTCCCTCACTGGCCTAAGCACTTGACCTGGCTCTCTACGATCCTGTAAGATTTAAGATAAATATGACACCATCTGACTGCACCTGCCTCCCCTGTGTCCCATGTTTAAATTACACTTGATAATGTTGTCCCCTTATTTGACAAGGAGACTCAGAAGGACATTTATGGGGTCTCCTGAGGAAGAAGCATTTGATCCAAAGAAAGAGGTCCATCCAGGCAGAGCTTTCCTCCTATGAAGCTGTCATATCTGAATATGGTGCTGGTGGACATGGCAGCCATCCTTCCTCAACATGAGAGCAAAACTGGTATGAAGTCAGCAGAGGAGAGACAGAAAGATGACAGACAGAACCACTGACGTGCTGGGCTGGCTCCACCAGTCACTGGAGAGAATGAAGATCAGACCTGGGAGCCACTGAGAGCATAAGCCAGTAGGCTAAGAATCCATAGTCTGGCCACAGAACTCCACCCTTCACCCTTGTGAGACACTGTGGGCTGCACAGGATTGCTACCTCTGCAGATGGTGAATCAGGTACAGTGGGAAGAAAAATAACTACTTAATAATAAGAAAAAAAAATAACAAAGTGTCCACCATCAAACATCCGGGTAGAACCTTGAGAAAAGAGAGGGTGCCCAGGCCAGAGGCATGGCCCTGAATTCCAGCCCCAGTATGCTGTCCCTTGAGCCCAGGCTCTATAATCTTCACTCTCCCTTCAGCTTCTGTTCCCCAGGAGTCCAGGTTTCTAAATTTTGCCCAGCTCCCCGTCTCTCTGTTCCTGGTGGCTTCTGAGGCTCACCCACAGTACTGTGTTCCCAACCCAGCAGCCAGTTCACCTCCCTTTGCACACTTCAGGGAGTGGGGAATAAGCTGCCAATCCCTACAGCAACCAGAAGGATCTTACAAAGCTCACGACACTCTCCTGCCCCAGTTTTGTTTTCCCCTCTTTCTAGTGAGCCTAGAATCTCAGCAAATTACCAATCATGGCTAAGCAGGCCATGTGCTTCTAGGCCTGTCTGGAGCCACACCTCGACCTCAACACTTCCACCCTGGTGCCATAAGTTCCTGAGATACACACTCTCAGCCTAGGGCTTTTGACCTTGCTGATCATTTGGCTTGCACAACACTCTTCCCACAAGGTCATGACATTTTATGGTTCCTTAGAGAGGTGCATCCTGGCGCTAGTTAGACACCTATTCATTTTCTGTGAACATCATCTGCTTCTTTGACATCACTTCTGATTCTTGAGCTGCTTCTTTCATTATTTTCCATCTCACACACACACACACCACACATACATACATACACCACATACCACACAGACACACACACACACACACCACATATACCATACACACACACACACACACACACACACACACACACACACACACACACATACACACACACCTGGGAAGAGCCCTCCATGTGCTGGGTGCTGTGTCAGTGCAACCCACTGCCAACCCCCAGCATCCAGAACAGAGTTGGACACACAGTAGGTACTCAACAAGCATTGGTCTAAAGGTTAAGTCTCCTCCCAATGAAGCTGCCATGTACTCACTGAAGAGGATTATTGAGCCTACTCTCACACACTCTCAAGAGCCTTACCACAGCTAACTGTGCTCACATGGAGTCACCAGGAAAGTAGCACACTACAAGCTTCTGTGTGTATGCCTCAGTCTCTCAGTCAAGTGGGTTTCACGGAGCCCTTGAACTTAGTGAGACAGATAAAGAAAAACTATATTGTCATTCAGCACAGTGTTTGGAGTATGATGCATCTTCAGTGTCAGGATAGAAGAGGGGAGCAGGGTGGGAGAGAACAGGAGAAGGAGGGATGCATGTTTTAGCTGCACATCCTGTGAGGGAGCCTTGTCTACAGACACACCCCAAGATGCCTATCCTGGTAAAAGAGGATCACAGGGATCTAGACAGACATATGCCTAAACCTTTCCCCAACCTCAAATGGTTCTCTGCTAGGTTTGGGCATTGTCAACACCCAGAAGGCCATGCTTCCCCCAGATTTAATCCAGAGCAAGCTTTGAGCATCAGGAGGGATAGAATGAATCCACTCTAGGTCATGGATCTTCCAAGTCCCCAAAGCTCCTACTGGTGGGCAGCTGCTGCAGGGAGCAGCTCCTGCCAGACTGAGTTGGGCCTTAATAGCTGCTAATTGGTCGTAAGGTGAATGAATGAAGAAAAGGTATTAATGAGCAGACCATTTGGCTCCAAGTGAACGGGCCATAACCCCGAAGGATTTTATCAGGCTTTCTACTTTTTAAGAGTTTTCATTTCAAAAGTGTCTTGGCCTTAAAATGGTCCACTAAGACCAAGGCTTTGAGAAAACGAACAAAATATTGAGCATCATACATACCCCACAGCCCCTCAGCCACCCTTACCCGTGAGCCGCCCTGAGGCTAAGACCAAACCAGCTGCCTTAAGCTACTCACTTCCCACTCTAGACACTTATGGGGGGGAATTACCTGCACCCAAACACTAGCCTGTTTTGGCATTGCTCAAAAGAGTAAAAGACTGGGATCATTGTCTTTAAAGGAGAGATCTGCATAGGCACATGTGGATTATCAATCATCCTTTGTTTCCATTTTAAATGTCTTCTTCCCAGAACAGAGAAATGCCTTAAGTGGGAAGTTTCCTCCCAAATCTAACTGGTCAGAAATAACCACACCCAACATCGTGATTTATAGCTCTCTGATTAGGTCATTCCACCCCCGCCTATGCTTTTGCTTTCTGTGGTGTCACCCCAGAATCATCTGAGGGAGTCTCAGCTGAGAGGTTATTGCCCGAATCAGATTGGCCTATGGCCATGGCTGCAAGAAATTATCTTGATTGATGAATTTATGTGGGGTGTGCCAACCCACCATGGGCAGCCTCATCCTTAGGCAGGTGGTCCTGGATTGTGAGAGAGCCAGCCAGAAAACAAGGCAGCAAGCAGCAGTCTTCCATGGTTTCTGCTCCAAGTTCCTTCCCTGACCTCCTGCCCTGACTTCCCTCAGTGATGGACTCTGACACAGAAGAATAATAGGCCAAATAAACCCTTTCCTCCCCATGATGCTTTTGGTCAGAGTGTTTTATCACAGCAACAGAAAAGATACTAGAACACATAGTGTATCCTGATCTGAAAGCATTACATGAAAATTTACAGAAATAATCTATTCATAAGCTTTAAATTGTGCATTTGGAGGACTAATGTGATGGGATCTCACCCTGTCCCTCCCCTTTCCATCGGAATGCCAATCATCCTTTGGTCCAGTGCATCTACAGCCAGTGTATCTACACTGTATATACTATACTTCCTTTAGACATTTTAGCTTTGCGTTAGAGCAGCTGTCAGTATCACAGGTCTTGTGTTCGAGACACCATTATCGTAAGCCCTCAAACCAGAAAAGTAAAGATGCTAGCAATTTAGATATAGCAAAGAATTTCTCATAAGAGTCCGACAGGTGAAAAAGAAAGATAAAAGCTCTTAACTACTTTGCTATGGGGACAACCACAGAGAGAGTTTAGTGTTGTTTATGGTTTCAGACGTCCATTGTGAGTCTCGGGCTCACAAAGGGCTGGAGGAGGTAGGTAAACAATATGTAACATTATTCTACGGAATGTTGCCTTTAACAACTCAGTTACACTGCCATCTTACCCACCTAACTTCCCCCACTTTGCTTTCCCAGAGGCCCCACAGTGTCGAATTGTAGCGCGATGTGTTTGTTCCTTCTGTTTTCTGTCTCAATATATAACTCTACCACTGCTTAGTTATTTGTTATCTTGTTAAAAGGTCCTGGAGTCGAAGATCTTCTGCTTCATCGGCAGTGCTGCAGTGACCCTTTGCCATCTAAGTCTGTATACACACTTGTGCACATCTCTCTGAAGAAATGTCTACTTCACAGGATGAGCATCTTAGATTCTACTAGACACTCTGTTTCAAGATGTCTGCACAAACCAGCATGCCTACTATCGACTATAAATCGGCAAAAAACATTTTGAAGAATAATTAGGCAATCTCTACACACGCAGGAAGGTCTCTGTGGTGCCACATTTTTGCCAGTGTTGTCTGACGGTCAAATATTTGCCAATCTATTGGGTGTGGATAGATACTTAGTGGCTGCATTAATTGCATTAACCAAATTGAGCGTCCTTTGTGTGTTCTTTGGCCTTTCTAATGTCCTGCTCTGAGATTTACTTGTCTGTACCCTGACTAATTTTGACATATAGATAATTAGATAGATAGATATATAGGTAGATAGATAGATGCATGGATGAATGGATAGATAGATAATCGATAGATGATAAATAGATGAATAAATAGATAATTAGATAGATTTATAGATAGATGATAGATAGATAGATAGATAGATTTATAGATAGATGATAGAAATGGTTCATAGATGATAGATAGATAATAGATGATAGATAGATAGATAGATTTATAGATAGATGATAGAAATGGTTC
>JADRCH010000063.1:5795856-5817685 GCA_019843965.1 Rhynchomys soricoides | reverse complement strand
ATGATAGATAGATAGATAGATTTATAGATAGATGATAGAAATGGTTCTTTGAACAGTTCGTAAAACAGCAATCTATGAACCATTTCCTAATATAACAGATCTCTTAGCCCACAGTCTACATTGTATTCTGCAAATGAAGCCTGACATCGTATAAGCTAACAATTCCTTCTTCTATTGTCTTGAAATTATACCACAAGTGCACCACGGGTTACTGTTCTCTTTTTGTCTCATTATAAATAGTGGATTCTGTACCTTTTAGCCACAGTCATAATGTTTCTATGGAAAATGGACAATTCTTGGTGAGCTGCAGTGATACTTACCAAAAAAAAAAAAAAAAAAACCAAAAACAAAAACAAAAACCAGTAAAAGGTTCCCAGCCACAATCCTTCTTTTAATAGCTCAAAGGGCGGCATGGGAGTAACTTCTTAGGAAATATGTCTGGCAAGATCTGCTAAAGCTAAACACGCAGGTACCTATGACCCAGGGTTATGTTCCTGTGGACGCATCCAACAAAAATAGGTCTCCATGAAAAGCATGCAAGTGTTCACAATAGCTTCATTCATAAGGCACATAAATCTGTGTGCTAATGGCCAGCCCAAGGCCATGGGCAGATCTGAAGACACAAGGAAACCAGTCTTGAAAGAGAACATCTTCTTTCATTCCATGTGCTTAAAGTCCAGGCATGGGTAAGACTAATGTGCATTAGTCTTGGTTAGAAATTGAAAATTAGTTAGAAATCAGAAAAATGGCTGGAAGTGATGGCACATATCTATAGCCCTACTACTCAGGAGGCTGAGGCAGGAGAATGACCATGAGTTTGAAGACAACCTAAACTATATGGTGAGACTGACTCAAAATAACAAAATAAGGAAATAAACAAAGGAAGGAAGAAAGGAGGGAAGATAGTTAATCCCTCTACCCAAAGCAGATAGGTTCAATTAAAATTAAAAGAGAAGTTAGATCCAAAAGTTATGAAATTCCAGTAGAGCAGAGAAAATTAATCTAGGAGTTCTGGCAACTACAGTATCACTGGAATACTTTTGGGAGGAAATTTTAAATGTTCTCAACACACACACACACACAAAGAGAGAGAGAGAGAGAGAGACAGAGAGAGAGACAGAGAGAGAGACAGAGAGAGAGACAGAGAGAGAGACACACAGAGAGAGAGACAGAGAGAGAGACAGAGAATAACAAATTAGCTACCTTATTTGTCATTCTATGCTTACATATATCAAGCATATACCATAAATAGTTACAATTTTGTCCGTTAAAATAAATAAAAATAAACTGGCCATGGTGGTACAAACTTACCACCCCAGTACTCAGAAGGCAGGACAACAAAGAGTTTGAAGCTAGCCTAGGCCACATAGCAAGACCCTGTCTCAAACCACTTACACTTAGGTGATTCAAGTCATGAGGATACATTTTTAAAATGTACATACAAGTTTTTCCTTTTTAAAAAATGCACAACTTTCTCGTTATTCAGTTTGGATTCTGTTTAACCAAACGGCAGATTTTGACTGAGCCTGAATCACTGAGCTAAACATGTCATAAAGGTTAGCCAGCATAATTTTCCTAGTGAGCCTTATGGGGCAGGTGTGAGTGTCCCTATACTCATATATGGAAAGCAAAGCATTCAAGGTGTAAGCAGTTTATCTAAGGTCCTGACTGTATTCAGACTCTATCAATAACCTCTGAGTCACAGCTGTCATGGCTGCTGCTCACTAAGCACACAGTGTGTCAGACGTTATTCCAACAGCGTTTACGTGTATTATCTCATGTCATCTGCAAGATGATCTCATGAGACAGGCGCCATTATTATCTCCATTTCACAGGTGAGGAAATTACAACAGTAAGTCTCTTCCCCCAGGCCTCATGGCTGGTCAGTGGAGGGCTGTGCTCTCTCATTTCTATGTGGCACATGCCCCAGTTCTGACTTTTCTAGCCCTAAGACTATGCCTGGAATCTGCCTCCGCCTGATGGCTCCAGGCTGTGCTGCTGTGGACTGTGGCAGCTGTTGACTTTGTTCCTGGGTCTTTTAATGGAGGCTGTGTTTATGTGTTAGTTTGTTTTTCACACTCCCTGGTCTGTTGAGAGATCAAAACACAAAGCCATCAAGCATGCAACCCTAACCATCCCCAGATAAATTAATGAACAGTTTCACCAAGGCAGAGAAGCTGTGGAGGGGTCTCCATTGTTTCCCAGGGCCAGACTTCACCTTCAAAGATCCCAGAGGACTCACCCCTCATGCTCCACTCCACGCCGCCATCAGCTCAAGGTCTGTGGTGACATGACTTTTTCAGAATAGGTACCACCACCTCAGGACCACATTTTAGTGGAAAAATACAGCTGCTGGAGATCAGCTTCAGGGGGTTAGGAAGAAATGACACACTGACACAATAACCAGGCGAAGAAGGACCAGGAGGGGCCGAAGGGAGGAAAGATGCTTGATCTGCCATCAGCTTCCTGTCCACCAGAGGCCTGGACCATACTACAGCAGTACACCAGCAGCCTACCTAGGCTGCTGTCCTTAAGTCACAAGGCTTCCAGATGAAGCTCTGCTCCACACTTGCCAGGTTACAAATCACTTTCACAAAGAGGCAGAAGCACTGAAGGCAAGCACCCAGAGACCTCTGCAACATGAGCAAAAGACAAGGCCCAGGCTACTTTCCCCATACGGCAGGAGAGTTCCCCCAAAGGGCCTTGGAAGAAAGAAGTTGGGCTGGATGGAGAGGGGAGCAAGGCCTCAAGGAAGCCACTGGGAGTGCAGGCTCATGAACCACAGAAACAACAAACTTAGCAACCAGGAGCTTGCTATGCATATACACGGCCTCTCATCCCTTCAGTGACCCTTCAAGGCATGGATGTTAGTCAGCCTTGTTCCACAGAAGGGGAAATTGAGGCTCAAATCAGGTTAAGTAATCAGTGCTCAGAGTCTGGGAGGGTTGGCTCCATGTGTAAGGCCCTCACCCCCTCCACAAAGGAGGAAGTAAGAGAAAAGAATGGGGGGGAGCATTGTCACTTGGCAGTCTAGTCTGAGGAGACTGCAGAATGGGAACAGCCCTTGACCATTTCCCACAGTGAGGAGCCAGTCCAGCCCACCCTGGTCTGTTTCTCTGCTACCTTGCTCCAATTTCCAGGACAAACGATTGCTCACAGCCTTTCCCAGAAAGGGAACAATGAGGGCAGAGGCCAGTGTCTAAGAAGCGCAAGGGCAGCTGGCTTCAGGTTAGGATCAAGCTGTCCTGAAGCCATTGGAGAATCCCGAAGTGATACATTCAGCAGGTAGGTCTGCCTGACCTGGGAAAGGAAGTTATTTCCTTCACTGGGAAGGGCTGATAGCACTCTGGGTGTCAGCAGGAAGCCCTGGATTAAAGTGACAGGATTACAGTGCTGTCTGGTGATCTAAGAAAAGCCAGGATTCATGGCTTCCAGTCAGGCGTGCCCATCCAGACCCCCTCAGCCAGGGATTATCATTCTCTGGCTGTACTACAGCCCAGCTCTGAGCAGAGTGGGCTGTACTGGGTGGCAGCCTGGAGTCTAAGCAAAGCCTTTTGCTCCAGTCCCTGAGGGCCAGCACCTGCAGAAGCCACTCCAGAGAGTTCCTGGAGGGGATTGCCAGCTGTTCAATTGCCTGACGTGAAGAAAGAAGCCCCTCTGGGAACATAATTGGGAAGAACTCTATCAAGCCAGAAGGAAGGCAGCCTTCTCTGTGCAGAAATGCTAAATGCAGAACTGTTTACAGGCAGCACTCTCAAATACTTAGCAAGGTCAGTATAGCCGTGTGCTGTCCAAAGCTTCCCGATCCCGAGCAGAGCAGGTGGAATCAGAACCCTGATTGCACTAACTATGCAATCCGAAGCAGATGCTCAGCATCAACCAGTTCCCATCCATCCTCACCTTCTCCCCCCACCCCCAGCACTCTTCCGTCTACTTCACCTGCCTAGTGACTGGGAATGGCTGGCGCTGAGCTGCCCAACCTAAGTGTCTGAGACTTAGACAAGAGTCACTAATGAATCACGGGTGACCAAATGGTCCAGGCTGCTCATCTTCTCTTCATGCTCCTAGATTTTCCAGTACAATTCCAGAACTAGAGAGGTTGATAAAGGGAGAGTGACAAACTCAAGGCCTGAACAACATAGTGAAACCAAAGAAATTCAATGGGCGGGGAGAGGGGAGGACATGAGAGGTGAACAGAGTAAGGGAGAGAAGGGGAGAGAAGGGACAGTTATTGGAGAGAAGAGAAAGGGGTAGAAAAAGATGGGGGCATAGGAGGAGAGAAAGGGAGAGGAGGAGAGGAGAGGGAAGGAGAGGGGAGGGAAGGAAAGGGGAAGAGGTCTGTTTCTGGGCTCCTCAGGTCTGTGCTGGCTGTTGATCAGCCTTGACGGGCAGCACACTGGAAGCAAGGGCTTGGGTTTTACACGAGTCCCAGCTCCCTAGCTCCTCTGCACTTCCAAGAGAGCATAGCTGGGCTCATCACTAGAAGGCTGAGGTGTGTGGACCCATGCCACGTTCACTTGACCCCTCCAACTGGTTGAGAGTCTATCCTAAGCTACCTGCAGTCACCCAGCTGACCACGGGCTAGTGACAAAGCCCTGCCAGTGAGCTCTGAGCAGTCACATAGTAAGCACAAATAGCTGCTCACTGTGATAGCCTAAGCTTCCTTCATGCAGACATCCAAGTCAGAAATTCTCCAAATGTTGATGCTTTCTGACGCCACAGGTGGGGAATTCCAAACCTGCTCTCATGACACGGGACACGGTCAGACAGCAGGCATGCTACGAAGATCACACCATTACCTTCAGGTGGTGTGCTTAAGGTAGGTCTAAAACGGAAAGGGACTCATTCAGACATGGGTTTCGTCCACAAGATGTCTCATTACAGATGCATGAGAAATATCCCAAACCCTGAACTCTGAAATGCCTCTTATCCTAAGCATTTCAGATAGGTCCTGTCAAACCTGCCAGGTGTGATGGTGCATACCTTGCTCCCAGCACTCAGGAAGCAGAGGCAGGTGGATCTCCTAGTTCATGGCCAGCCTGGTCTACAGAGTGAGTTCCAGGATAACACAGAGAAATCCTGTCTCAAGAACAAAACAAACCACCAACAACGACAAAGTTCTATCAATCTACATGCAACCTTGAGGTATCTGTAGTTGTCACATGCCACACACTCTCATTTTGGTCAGAGAAAACTAACAGTTGTTACACAGCTATCAACAGACCCAGATCTCCTGGTTTCAAATCCTGTATTCAGCTGTGAGATCTTGGGCATGTTGTTTAAATTCCTGGTGCCTCAGTTTCTTCCACCCCCAAAAGGAAGGTTTTTAGTATCTGCTGATACTAAAAGAATAAATACCAAGATGTTTATGTCAGTACCTGACTCATCCTCCAGGCTAAAAAGATATTTGCCATTAAAATGCTACCTTCCAATAGACTATAATTCCATTTTTATCTATGTCCCACTCTCATTCAGGACACTGTCTAGATAATTCCTGCCCATCTATAATGAAGAGGAAGGGATCTTTTCAAATTTCAGACCCCATGGCTGTCACCTTTGGCAGAGCTTTTCACTGAGCTGAGGGTGGCCTACACTCTGAAGTGATCAGACCCTGCCTGCACCAGACCCTGTTTAATCTCCATCTCGTCTCTCAGGCAATCAGCACATTACAACACCAAGAACAGTCACAGGCTCTGTATTGACCACTCTCTCTGTGTCACGCCGCGGCTCAGAATGTATCTCTGAGTGCTTGTGACCTCCCTGTAACCCCCATTTCACAGATTAGGAAACTCAAGAGTGGCTTGCCTGGGGTCAGCTGGCTAATAAGCAGCAGAGGGAGGAGTCAGAGCACATCCTGCTCCCAGCTTCCTACAGGACCCAGGCTGCTCTGAGGCAAAGCAAGGTAGAGACTCCCTCACCATCTCCCTTTCCGTTCCATCTTTGGCCCAAGGTCGTAGCCCCATTTTGGCCACACACTCCAGAAGGCATGGAAAAGTAGGGTTTCCCATGGTTGAAGACTTAACAAAACCACAGTTAAGAATCCTTATTCCAGAAGGTACAAGGAGCCTGAAGGGTCAACAGATAGTCACAGAGAACAGCAACAGCCTGGCTGAGGATAGCAGAGCTTCACTGAGCCTCACACCCCTACCCAGGCCTCAGGCTGTTCTGTGATACCTCGCAGATTAACACATACTTAGTGACCATTAAGATTACACTTAAATATCACCTACCACGCATCAGGCATCTGTCTTCTTGTCACACAGATCTGCAAAGTCATGCAGTGCTAACTGTCCCTGTTCCACAGATGAGAAAGAGGGGCAGAAACTTTGACTAAGCCAGGTTCAAGCTCCGAAAGTCTAGGCTCAACAACCCATGCTCAAAAGCCACTGCACTGCTGCTCCTCAGAGCAAAGAAGGTTACAGAAAGGCTCCATTCTGGGTCTTTCTGTGGGCTCCTCAGACAGAGGAATCAGGATTAAGAAGCTAAATAGCTCTCTACAGATCACCAGGATCCACTTCTCTTCCCTTGGATACATGAAGGATGGCGATTCCTTGTCTTTGTGACTAGCCAGAACTGGAAAATTAGGAACAGACTCAAGTCACCAGATCCCTCTTCCCTAGGCAAGAATGTCTTAAAGCAGAAACACCCCTGGCCTGAGGTGGAGCTTCCCCCAGCCTGAAGCTTGTGCTGACTGACTCCATGGATTTCTCTCTTCCCCAGCTCTGGCTTCTGTACTCACCGACATTGGTTAATATATACTTGTGAAAAATAAACCTGAGCTCAGAGCCAATGGCCTTTGGGGCTCTTTGTTACATCATCCCATTCTCATCAGTCCTGACTGGTGCAGGTCAGGCAGTGTGAGAAAGAACAGAACATCAGGCCCCTGACAGGCAGGCGCACTTCAAGGGATCCATGTGGTAGGTAGAGAGAAGGTGAAGAACCCTCAGAAACCAGACTCTTGTCACCTGGGTTTCAGTGAGAACGTTTGCTCCTTACCAAAGCACTGTCCAGATGCTAAGATCAGAGATGAAATTAGCTACAGAAAGAAAAGGAAAAAAAACTCACAAAATGATCCAAAGGTTGAAGTGGAAGCCTCCAGTTGCTTCCATGGCCACTGCCTGGGTAGAGGTTGACCTGGCTCTGACATCATCACCCTGGAGCTGGCAGCCCGGTGTTCTGGCACACTCTAGGTTCCTTCACCTACCAACACCAGGGCCCTGGCTTGCATGTCACCTGGTGCCATCAAGCACCTCACCTTTATTCTCAAAGAGAATAAAGAGTTGGCTAGGAGATGCTGGGCAAGGATGTAATCTGGAAGGCCACAAAGCCCTTCCTAGAGGTACCAACACCTAGGCTAAATCTTTGAATAGATTTGGGGATTTCTAAGGGGGGATCCTCTCTCTCTCTCTCTCTCTCTCTCTGTCTCTCTCTCTCTTTCTTCACCTGTGTGTGTGTGTTTGTGCATGCGTGTTTGTGTGTGTGTGTGTGTGTGTGTGTGTGTGTGTGTTGTGCTTTTGGTTTGGTTTGGTTTGGTTTGGGACAGGATGTGGTAGTTTGAATGAGAAAATCCCCCATAAGCCCATTTGTTTGAATGCTTCCTCCCAAGTTAGTGGAACTGTTTGGGAAGGATTGGGAAGTACAGCCTTGAGGTGTGTTACTGTGAGTAGACGGTAAGGTATTAAAACCCCATGCCAGTTCTAATACCTCTCTCTCTCTCTCCATTCAGATTTCCATACAAAGCTCTCAGCTATTGCTGCAGCACCATGCCTGCCTGCTTCCCACCACGATGGTCATGGGCTAACCCTCTAAAACTGACAAGCATTTTACGACTGAGCAGCAACCCTCCCCAGCCCTACTCAGTGGTCCTCACCATCCTGAGCACCCATCACCAGCAACCATCTTCCATTCTATCCAGAACCTCTTCCATTCTTCCAAACTGAAATTCCACAGCCATTAAACAGTGGCAACCATCCCCACCTTGTGCTGGTCCCTGGAGGGTTCCCCACCCATCCAGGTCCCTTACCTCTACACTTTCTGTTCCTGTGTTTTCCTTGATTTAAAGGGACAATTCAAAGAAGAATTGATGGCCGAGACCCTTGTTCTGATATGGTTCTGACGGACATGAAATGGGAAAAATACAAGCCAGTTTGCTCTGTGGGACTTGCTGCCCCTATACCATGACTGGCCTAACCCCTTAGCACGTATCCCTCAAGTTGAAGATGCCCCACTAGTGTTGCTAGGTTTCTCTCTCAAGATTGACTTTGCTAAAAGCATGTGGCAAGATCTGAATCTAACCCAGGGCAGAGCACAGGTAGGACAGGATTTCTTTTCATGCTCTCAACACTGCTGAGAGAGAAATGATTCCTAATTGATTGAAGAGGGTATGATATATCTCAGCAAGATAGTAATGTCCCCAAAGTGACACAATTATCTCACACCAGGGCTTGTGGCTCTAACCTCAAGTCTCTTCCCTTTCAATTCCACCATGCACACATGTCCCTAGGGCAAGTTGCAGGAGCAAAGCCCAGAAATATCCACAAAGATGCTGCTCTGTAAATGCAGTCTACACTCAGCAAGCTGACTCCTAACAAGCTAATCAAAATAAATTGGGATGGCGCATGCCTGGGAAACACTCTTTTCCAGTGCGTAAATGGCCCTGTCTTCTTTTTTGTCCATGTGACCACTAAGTTGGTCCTTTAATGAATGCACAGGAGATGCTGACCACCAAGAGGCTGTGCCCCTCTTCTCATCTGAGGAAGCCCACCCAGCTCCTTTCTAGGTCTTTGCACAGCAAATGGCTATGCATACTTGCTTAGCATTTGGGCATGTCTGCCTCCACAGGATGCTGATACAGATAGATTTGATATGCACAAAGCACCCACACACACACCTGAGCACCCTGACTATGGATGGGCTGGCAGCATACTCTCCAGATTGCTTGCCTTCATCCTGTGTTTGTTTAAATATCAGTCAGGTAGAGAGAGACCTTTGTTAAGTATCTCCCAAGATGCCGAGATAGGAAATGTTTCCCTAAATTCCACCCCACCTTATAGCTGATTTTGTGTTTGCAGTAGCTTGCTGCTCCCTGGCTGGCCTCCATTAATGTACAAGGCTGAGAGACAGCCGTAGGCATGAAGTTCACATATTAGTAGGAGTCTTCTGAATCTTCAGGCTGAGGGATACAGCCATGTACCCAGCCTGACCCTCACTGCATGCATTTGCGTTTATGCTGTAGACTTCCTCAGTGTGGAATCATTTGAATGTGCTGCCTCAAAAACATTACATACACAAACACAGTCATCACCAGGAATCCTAATGGGTATAAATAATACACATAGATTCCCCTAATGGGGAATCCACAACCCATCATCCCCACATGCCAAAATTCATGACTGATTCTGTCTCTTATAATAAAGCTATACAGCGATTGGATGTAACCCATGACCATCCTCCTATAGACTCTACGTTGCCTCTAAATATGATTTTAAAGCCTTGTACTCTGTAAATTCTAGGGAACACACAGTGTGCTGCTGTGCTGTGTATGGAATGCTGAGAGAAAAAAGAGTGTCCAACATGTTCAGCACAGATGAAACAGGTTTTCAAATATTGTTGATTCTGAGCCACCCGAGCCCACCACGGATATGGAAGCTGACTGTGCCTCAGAAAAGACTTTGATCATTTTTGTAGCTGGAGAGATGGCTCAGAGGTTAAGGGCCCTTTTGTTCTTTCAGAAGACCTGGGTTTGGTTCCTACCACCCACAAGGTGGCTTACAATCAATTCCAGGAGATTTGACGCTATCTTCTGACCTCAGCTGGCACAAGGTATGCATATGGACACATGGAATTTAATCATTTTCTTGTTTTCCTGAAGTTTTTGTATTATCTTTGGTTTTGTTGTTATTGTTGTTTTCAAGACAGGGCTTCTCTCTGTATCTCTGGCTGTCCTCGAACTCGCTTTGTAGACCGGCTGCCTCTGCCTCCCGAGGACTAATGTTAAAGCATGCGCCATAACTACCCGGCTTGTTTCCTTAGTTTTAAAATTCTTGCCTTTATTTGCTTCTTTTGTGTCTGAATATATATGTGCCTGTCATGGGGGAGAGGCATTGTGTGCCACATCTGTAGTACGGACTTGCAGGAAAAGTTATGAGTTCTCTTCCTCTACCATGTAGGCCTGAGATTAGAACCCAAGCCATCAGGCTTGATGGCAAGCCACCCATCTCTCTGGCCCTTGATTATTTTCTTAATAAATAAATCTCCCATTGCTTCTTCTCTTATTTGGAGTCAGAGTTTTTCTTACTGTAATGAGGACTTAGTGACTTAAGGGCTAGGACTTGTCCAGGCTCATGGCCAGCTGTTGAGAGCAATCAGGCTCTTGGCTAACCCATCAGGAGATCACCAGTGGGTGGTTTAAGTCCTCAGGAGGCTTCAGGTCCAAGTCTGAAGGCTCAGGGTGCCTGGCATAGATGGAGAATGACATTATTTACACCTATCTCTGTCAGAGGTAGAGTCTCCCCTCTTCTTAGAGACTGCAGCAGCTATGCAACTGTCTCCTCAAGCTAAGGAGCAGGGACCCAGGCCAAGGTCTCTTTCTAAGGCTGTCTCTTTTAGAAGTGTGACAAGGAAAAAGAGAAGCCATGTGAGCCTTTAGTAAGGTTGCTGATACCCTGACTTGCCAGATGCCATGGCGGTCTCCATGGAAGCCTTCCTACCAGCCATCCTGCCACTTGCACTGCCTGGGAGCTCTTTGCTCTTCAAAGGCTGTGTGTCTAACACTCTGCCCAGCATCAGCTGGACAGTTGTTTTCCCAGATCCCCTTGCAGTCAGAGCCAGTCGGGTGACTTTAATTTGATCAATGACACAGAAGAGAACAGGTACTGGCTAGCTTCCAGCCAAAAGACTTCTAAGCTGCTTCCCATTCTGTCTTTTGTCCACCTGCCTTTGATCTCACAGCCTTTGTGTGTGTGTGTGTGTGTGTGTGTGTGTGTGAGAGAGAGAGAGAGAGAGAGAGAGAGAGTTTTTCAAAAGAGGCAGAGGAAGCACGTGAAGGAGGGCTGCCATGAACACAGAAGAAGCCTAGGTGAGCCTACTGGAACTCTAAGGCCTTCCAGACTCTGGTGGATGAAGTGAACATCTACAGTCTCCAGTTGTTGACTGACCTTACATTTTGTTCTACTATTTCTAGACATTATCGCCAGACCTGCCTGTAGCTTTGGGAAGAGCCTCAGCCCCCTGAAATTCCAAGAGAATGAATCAATAGCCTTTCTTTCATAACTCAGTCGTTCTAACACAAGAGCTTCAAAAACCAGAGACATCCCCAGCCTGGGCATCTGCACCAGTGAGCAAGCTCCAGTTGTCTATGTGGGAAGCTCCCATTAACCACTGTCTGCCCTGACATCTCTCATTCAGCAGCAGTAGCAAGCTACTTGATTCTCCCTGTGATGTTGTTTCTTCAGCTCCAAAACTGAGTACTGTGACATCTCCTTCACAAAGTTCTTGACTAGAACTTTCTCCAGGGACAGCACAACCCGAAGGATCCCCTGATTAACTCACTGGTTTCACAAGTCCCTACCATCATGTAGCACCTGCTGGATTCCTGAACCCTACTGCTCTATACACGCCCCTCTGAACCCAGCTCTCCTGAAGGTCTTCCAGTTACTCGGACACCACTCTCTGACCCCCTTTTTGTTCACAAAGGTCATCTCCTGCCTAGGACAATGACTTTCCTGCCTCCCCTTGGAAACTCTGCTGGACCCCACTTACACAAGCACAAGGACACACACACAAACATGTGCTGTGCACACACAGTTAAGGACAGGGGAGGTAGGAGATCAGCTCTGAGGTCCCTTTACCTGCTCAATAATCTTACTGATCTGTGAGCTCTCCAAGGGGAGAGGGCATATTCCCAGGGCTCTTCATTAGCCCTCTAACACCTAGCAGACCTAACCTAGAGGAAACCATCCACAACTATGTACTTATTAAAAGCAAAGACAAAGCTCAGCTCTGAGAACACGATAAACTCACAGCTTCAGAGAAAATCCACAGCACCACGGTTTAGATGTTCACCTTGCATCCAGTCTGTGAGTAAATGCTAGCTGAACCACGTAGCAACTGTGTGACCCTATGCAAGTCCCCTAACCTCTGAACTTCCATTGTCTTGCCTACAAACGAGAATCTGAATCATAACAATTTAATAAAGTTGATGCGAGAATTAAGTAAATTGATAAAAAAAGATACATAGGGGTAACTCGCTTGTGCGCATGTGCGTGTATATGTGTGCGTGTGTACATGTAAAGACCTCACTGTATAGCCCAGGCTGGCCTTGAACCTGAGACCCTCCTTTCTCAGACTCCTCAGTGCTGAGATGACAGGTCCCTACTAATGCTAGCTAATTTTCTTATACTCATTGTTAGGGGTACCATTATTCTGGCAACATTCGGAACGAGACCTGAAACATGCAATCCCACTTTGGATAAGACCATTCAAGTTTGTCCATCTGACATCCTGCCTCATCCCTGGATGCTTGCTCTAGCAGTCTCCTTTCTGGTCATCAATACCACTGAGGCAAAACTTGTCCTCTGACCGCTTCCCAGCTCTCCTTTGCTCTCCTTCTGAACTACCAGCGGTCACACACACACTCGCTTGATTGATAAAGTCCCTATCTGGTCATTTACGATCTGGCGGCTATAGAGGCAACTCCTGCCAGCTCGAAAAGCAATTAATCTGCAAACAAGCTGGGCAGCAGCAGGCCTGGGCATTTCAGTCTCGGGCCGGGCCACTCCGGAGAGCAGACAAGACTGCAGCCGGCTATTTATTGTACATTTTAATTAAGTGCTTGTTAACGACAGTTATTTTAACAGTCATAAAATTACTGTTATAATGTATTTTGTTGGAGGGAGAATGGAGGGGCCTCAGGATTTTATGAAAGCAACCACAGATTGCCTTCACTTTAAATCAAAGAATAAATTCTGAAGAGGAGGGCCGGTGCTGTGGTCCAGGCCCAGACGCTAATGGTTGTTTAATGCGCTCATCAGTGTTTGTAAGTCCTGAGCATACGGCGTGGACACAACAGCCCTCCAGACCTCTTTAACACTTATTTGAGATGACAGGAAAAATGAAACCATTTGTGCTTTCAATGGAAAAGCAATCATTGGTACATTATATTCGCCTTGCCCTATCAAGCTAATGCACGGTAAAAGTGTCACCAAATGTATTTAAGGGCCTGATGGACTGCTAACGTTGGGTCCCTGGTACTGGACTGATTAATAAAAATCTTCAATTTGTATGTAAATGCAGGGAGGCCTCATATCATCGGCATACCTGCGCCCTGAGAAAATAATAAACTGAAGTTTAATGCAGCAATTATCAGCATTTATGGGATTCTTAAAGTGGTTGGCGGCAGTCCTTGGAAGTAGGCACATAGCGAGAAGCCAGGGATGGGTATGGCATTCCTGCAGGAGCTGTGGGCTTCTCCCAGGGGACAGCACTGGCAGAGCTGGTAACACCACATGGTGGTACCCTGTGCATGACCAAGGAGTAGGCCAAGTGCTGTGATGCTGGATGATGCTGGATGATGACTCAGGCTGTTGCCAGAAAGAAAGATGCTCCAAATAAAACAGTTGAGCATCTGACACTCCAAGCTCTGATTCAGAGGAACCCTGCAGAGCAGTCCAGTACAACCTGCTAGACCAAGCCATGTCTGCAATAACAAGGACACCCTCTAGGCACCCCCAGGAACCTTCTATCTTGGTGCAAGTGGCAATGTCTTCATTGTCTACTTGTGTTCATTGTCACAGTCAACACTGTGTTGCTGTGTGTCCAGCCCAGGGCTAAGAACAGGGAGAAAGGCATGAGCGTGAGCATGGATTCTCAGATGAGGTCACTCTTCCAAGAATGTGTCTGCCAGACTAAAAGGAAGTCTTTGAGACTTTGCCCATTGGTAGGTCACTGGTCTCTCCTCAATGAGTCTGACTTCATGCGCTCAGTGTTCCAACACACTAGAAGAATGTGCTACACCACAGGAGCATGATGGGATAGCCAACAGGCTAGCCAGGCTCCTGTAGCAAGAGACAAGAGGCACAGCACTATGTCTGTATAGCAACAGTAGCTGAGGGCTGGCTATTAAGAGGTAGACAGGATTAATATATGCTCCTTCTAGCCTTGGCCTCTACAGTGTCTCATTGCATGTCCTTTCCATGTTCACTGTTCTCAACTTGAAGTAGACAAGACACTTATGAACTGAAAAAACCAGAGCCAGAAAAAGGCCTCATCCAATGCTTAAAGACATGTTATCACCCTGAAAGACCACCGCTTAAGTGAGGGTGGGGGACAACTTCCATTAATTACAGCAAGCCATCGATTGAAATTGAGGGCCTTCCTATTATAGCAGCTAAGCCTTAGCCCAGCTGACATCCTATCAGCAGAAGGCAAGTGTTTAGATCTCCATTTCCCAGTAAGAGCAGGAACCCAGACAGATCAGCAACTCTGGTAGTCATATGCACTTCTTTAACTCAACCATTCTTTTTGTTTCCTGTCCCAAGACTTTTCTGACACTGTGGGGCTCCTTTGGCTAGTAGGAATCCATTTAGCCTTCATCAGACATGTGCATTTCAAGTACACAGAAAGGTCAAATGCCTATAAAGCCATCTCCACAGACAGGCTGGGAAGACACAGATGAAATGTTTTCCTGTTGTCCCAAGAGGACAGTAGAAACATTCCGTCATGAACCCTTGTTGGCTTCTCTCACCCATTTTGCTCCTTCTTCCTAGCACCCCTCCATACCCCTCCCTCCATACATGGGCACCTGCTCCCTCGGGTGCTTGCGAAAAAATGTCCTGCACACCAGTCTCTGCCTAAGGATCCATTTGGGGGAGTGCTCAGCTGAAACAAGGTTGGAATCTAAAACAATCAACAGTTGCCACTGGCCCAAAAGGTCTGAATGAGGTGTTCAAGTAAGGAATAGATATCACTTGGCAGAGAAAAATGGGATGAGGGACTTTGGAAAGACAGGGAGAAAAATGAAGCCAAAAGAGAAGGAGAAGGAAAGGGGGGATTTCAATTTGTAGGTTAGCACAATGCTTCCCTGACTTCCTAAGGTCCAAATTGTCTTGCCCAGATTCCAATCAAGGCTGCAAGCAGCTCTTGCCCACCTCAGAGTCTCCCACCCACCAGCATGGGGTAGAGAATCTCATCAGGCATTAACCAGTCAGCTATGAAAAAAAACTAATGTAGCCCACCTGAGATGAGGGTTCCTCTCATTCTAGGAGATCTGGGACTAAGCCACTTGAGTGGAGCTTTGGGGGTGGGGTGGGGGGACAGGACGGAGTCAGAGGGGTGCCTACCTACCCCTCCCCAACACCCAAACCAACAGGGAACCAGCAAAACCAGCTTGCATGTGATAAAATAAGACATTCGCATTTTCCAAAAGTGTGATCGGGTGACTTCTGACCCACTTCCTCTTCCTCTAGGAGGGCAAGGAAATGGCTACGTCGATTGTGTGCCTTGCCTAGCAGAACTGAAACTCCTACTGCTGCTCACTGGCTTCCTAAACATCTCCACCACCCCACACGGCCAGGGCATGAGTGAGTGATGTAAGCGTTGATCTTGGCACCCATAGTACACAGAATAACAGCGAAGACATTTGGGGCTTTGCTGTCTCTTTTTTCCTGGAGCAGAAGAGGTAAACTTTCCTTTTTCTTTTTAGATATTTTATAGATGTGTGTGTAATACTGCATGTATACAGTATATGTATTTTTTAGTGTGAATGTATATACACATGCATATAGATACACATGAGCATGTTACCTGTGAATGTGAAAATGCTATGTGTGTATGGGGTCCAGAGACTGATCTTTGCTCAGTTGCTTTCCCCGTCTTAGTTTTTGAGATAGGCTCTCTCCCTGAACATAGCTCGGCTGCTCCTCAGCGTGCTATGGGGCTCCATCTGTAGCCACCCCTATCCCTGACTTCTCAGCACCTGGGTTATGGGTGCATGTTGTTACACCCAGATTTTTATGTGGATTCTGGAGATCCAAACACAGGTTCTGATGCTTGTGTGACTGGTACTTTACTAATGGAACCATCTCTCAAGCCTGAGGGAAACATTTTTCAATATTTTTTAAATTGATGATAAACAGCTACCACATAAAATCGCCCCTCTTAATTGCTTAAGTGTTTTAAACATGCTATTCACCATTAAATATTCACCTTGCTGAGTGAGCATCAATCACCACCCAGGACCCTTTCCACCGTGCAAAACCTAGAAGCCATTTCTTCTTTCTGTCCCCAAGGCCACCGACTGGCTGCTTTCTGTCTCTGTGGCTGTAAAGACAATAAATGCCCCACATAAGTGGACTGTCAAGATGCAGGGGGTTTGTGTCCTCCGGTCTAGCCAAGCTGTGTCGTGTATCCGAATCTACCTGTTCTGTTTATCTAGTCCCCTTGGGTTGCTCAGACATTTTTGGCTATGTCGCTGCTGTGCACGTGAGCATGCAAATGCATCTTCAAGATGCTGCTCTCAGTAGGGAGGAAGGAATATTCCTAACCCTAGTGGCCCCTCACTAGCCTGGGGGGAGGAGGAGGCAAGGCTGTTCTTACCAACTCAGATTTTGTAATCTGACTGGACTGGTTTTACATCTTGATTCCCACCTCGAACTCTACTCTGGCAGAGCCGTGAGCACATGTGGGGCTCTTACCACATGCCAACTGTTCTTCTTATCACTTCATACAGGGTTAGTGCTCACAGCTCAAACTGAAATTATCTAACAGAGGTGTTATTACTCACCCTGCTTCCCAGAGGAAGTTAAGTGGTTTATCTGGAGCCAAGATGTCAATGCGGACAATCTTGTCCCAAAGCCCATATGACTAGAATGATGGAGTGATGGTCATCAGGGCTTGAGTGAAACCTGGCCCTGCTGAAACATCCGGGTGGAGAGTTGACTCCTCCGGACCTAGCTGCTGTCGGAGGAGGTAAATGTATTTATAACCTCTCCTTGCTTTCCTCTCTCAGAGACCAGATTTCCTAATTGTTCCATAGTGTGCTCCATGTCATGGGGTGAACAAGAAGAGAACCTGGGGTTCCAAATTCTGGCCTTTCATCAGCCACGCCTCATGGCTTCTCTCTTGGCCAGTGATCCCTGCATGAATCCCTTTGTAAAGAATGAGGAAGGGCTATGGGCAAAAATCTCTCTCAGGCCTCAGTCCTTCCAGTGAGCTCCTCAGCCAGAGCAGAAATTCCAAGGACATCTGGCAGCGAGGCAATCAAGGAAGACCTGTGGAAAGGAGGAAGAGGAAGCTGGTGGAGGCTGGAGAGGAGTGTGTGCCTCCGGCTACCACAGGAAATGGGAGAAGGAAGAGAGGTGTGGGGGAGGAGGAGGTGTGGGGGGAGCATCTTTCTAGAGATGAATCTCATCCACATTAAAGCATCCCAATAGGCACAAGTAAAAAATTAGAACCCATTAAAGATTACAAATAGTTTTGATTTTAGACTCTTCCTGAATATAGCACTGAGGTAAAGCTGGCCCACATGGGGCTCAGTTTGTATTTGGGTTAAGCCAATTGAGAAATATGATTTTTGACGGTTTGGTTTAAGCTGGACCTGGTGTCACAGGCCTCCAGTCCCTGCACTCACAAGGCTGAGGCAGGAGGGTCACAAAGCCATCCTGGAGGACATAGCAAGACCCTGCCTCAAAAACAATTTGGTTTTGTTGTTGTTGTATTTTATTTTATTTATATTTTTTCTTTTCTTTTTTCCTTTCCTTTACTCTTTCTTTCTTTCTTCTTTTCTTTTTTCCTTCCTTTCTCTCTCTGTCTCTCTGTCTCTCTGTCTCTGTCTCTCTCTCTCTCTCTCTCTCTCTCTCTTTCTTTCTTTCTTTCTACACTTCTGTGGTTCCAAGCAATAACTATGACAAAGATGTTCCTCACCTTGGGCTCCTTGGCACAGACTCAGAAGCCCATCAGAGCTGCTAAAGTCAGGGATGGAACCAACTGGGCATATGGCATTCACAGTCTACCTCTCCCCTCCCTACGGGGTCTCACTGTGCATGGATGTGCGTGTGGATGTTAAACTCATGTATGGCAACTCTCTTCCTCCACCAAATCTACTTTTCTTAGTGTCTCCTTTTATAAGCCATATGGGGGAATTTCTTACAGGAGAAGCCCAGGCCCCCTGTAGAGCGCGGTCTGCAGCCGCTCAGCTCCTCAGATCCTGGGCTTGTCTCAGCCCTGTTCGCCCTACTCGAGTTCTCAGCATCTTCCTGCTCGGCTGCCTCCTTCCTCAACCATCATTGCCCCTTTAGTCCTCACTCAAGGAATGTACACTTGGGATGTCTCCAGGGCTTACATGTTTAAATAGCTGGTGATGTTGTCTGGGGGAGGTCATAAGACATTCAGGATGCAAGGCATATTAGTGGAGCTATGATCCACTGAGCCCTTTCACTTCCTGGTCATCACCTGGAAGAAGCTACACAGTCAGCTCCCACCACCAGAGAGCAACCCCTCCAGTTCCCACCACCATTGACAACCCCCTCCAGTTCCCACCACCATTGACAACCCCCTCCAGTTCCCACCACCATTGACCCACCCCTGCAGTTCCTACCACCATTGACCAATCCCTCCCAACTCCTACCACCATTGGCCAACCTCCTTTAGCTCCAGTCACCATGATTCCCTCACCATGATGGGTTGCAGCCTCTCAAACCATGATTCAAAATACCCTACACACACATACACACACACACACACACACACACACACACACACCCAAGCAGCTGTTTTTATCAGGTAGCTGGTTCTGCCAATATAAACGTGACTGTCACAGGAGTTAGAAAGTACCTTGCTTCCCACGATGGTGCAGCCTTCCATAATTCTCCTGAGACCTAGAGAGCTGCCAAGTTACTGCTACGGGAATGAAGATTTGGATGGACTCTTGGCTACATGGCACCAAAGTGGCTGCTGGTTAACTTCACAGTCCACCCTCCCTGTCTACCTCCTCCTTCTTAGTCAGTGTCTGTCAGTCTTTCAGAAGCTATCTTTTGCTGGATGTGGTGGAGTTCATCTATAATCCACTCAGGAAGTGGAGGTACAAGGATAATGATGTTCAGCTTGGACTTCATAGTGAAAGATCTTGTCTCAAAGAAAAACAAAAAGACAAAATTCGCCTTTTTATTTTCTAATAACACTAAGAATATTTCATACACATTATACCAAAAAAAAAAAAAAATTAGAAAAGATGGAAAGTTACCATTCACCTCTTCTGTTTAAGGATAGTTATAATGAGTTGCCATTTTGGTGGCGTAAGCCTGTGAGGGTTTCCCAAGCTACAGATGCAGACACTGAGACACAGGGATGCCAAGGAACTGCTCAAATGTCACCCATACAGGAAGGGGTGGAGCGTGGGTCCAGGTAGCCTGACTCCACAGCCCTGGTTATGGACCCTTAGCTCACTTGGCCTTTTCCTGTTCCCTCATGACTCCAACCACTAGGCCTCATGCAACAGGTAGAGGGAGTCCTTTGGGGAGGTGGAGGGGGAGACTGTTCATCAGGATGGCTTTGGGCACATGCCCCCTAGCTTTCGCTCTGTGTGAGCATCCATCAGACATAGGCAAGAGGCTCTCCCTTCTTAACCCTAGAATACCCCTATTTCTAGCCTTCACACGCCAGGGCCTGCAGCCACCATACATGTGTCTCCACCCACCTAAGTGACTATAGGTGGAGAGCAAGCCTCCAGGGAAATCTCTCTTCACACTCAAAAGCAGATCATTGGATGGTTCCATATCCTGCCTCGGCAGGAATTTAGAAAAACACCAGAAGTCTTCCTACCTCATGGTGGCCTCGCAGCTACTCAGATCCAAGAAAGTGCCATTCTGTAGAAGGCAGATATAGGAGAATTGCCACAAGTTGCAGGCCTGCTTGGTCTCCATAGCTAGACCCAGGCTAGGAAGTGAGACTCTTGTCTCCAGAGAGTGACAGCTAGATGTTACTTTGGGATTTTAAATAAATTGGCTGAGGGGTGGCCAGGTGGGGCTGGGGACTATATAACAGATCTGAGCTATTAAGCTCATGTCCTGATTCAGGCTCTTAAAGCAGATTCTGTAAGAAGATCTTGGGTACAGTGAGCTTACTTGGGAAAGGGGAGAGTAATCCCAAAAAGCATGAAATAAAGTCAAGCACCTGAGCAAAGTCAGTAAGGTTAACAATGAATGACTTACCACTGAGAACAAGGATGGCCTCAGACACCTCTCCTCCCCCACCCAAGGAGCACGATATTCAAAGTCAACCCATAGAGAGACAGGAAGGCAGAGCTGTCTGTTTGAAATGCCCACTCTATACCTTCTAACTAAAGATCTAAACATGAAGGGGAAGTATCCAGCCCCTGTCTTCAAATAACTACGTAGCATGGATATGTCTGTGTTCACTAAACACCTTTATCCCTTGCTGACAAATGGCTGTACAGAATCGTGATCTTTGGGGTTTTATGTTGGTCTTTCTTCTCTCTTAAAAACTCTAGTGAAAAGGATGTAGACCTGGTATATTACATCAGCAGTAGTTCCCTGGGCCTGGGCTGATGTGGTGACAGATCATCAAAGCACAGCCCAGATGACCCAGGGTCACAGCTTGATGACCCGACCCAGGTCATAGCCCCATCCTGCTCACCAGATCCAATCCAGCTGGGGCCTGGGCTAAAGGATTCAGCTTCCCTCCCAAGGGGATTTGAAGTACAAGGGCCCAGCACATGAACACCCTCTCCTGGTAAGTGCTCTTCCTTCCTTCCTCTGGTTTACACAATGGAGAAAGCTCCAGTGTCATTAATCACCACACTGCAGGACTTCCAAGCCTTGTAAAGCCCCATGGAAAGCATAGTCCCTGTTTGGGGCCTGATTTGCTTCAGAACCAGGTTCAGAACTTTTAAGTGTCAGACAAAAAACAAAGGAAGAGGCAAAAGGCTAAAAGGAAGCTGAGTCTGGCCCTATATCACTGTTGGGGAATGTTCTAGAACACAATTTCTTCTCCCCTCTTCCCAGATGAGGTGATGAATTTTTCCATCTTCAACTTCCCAACAGGACCAACTGGAAGCATGGTATGTCCTACAGCCTCCTTAACTCAAAAACTAAGACTTCTAATCCAGCCATAGGCGAGCATGAAAGCACTGTGCAGTCTCATCCACTCCCAGGGCCAACTGTGCTTGGTGGCTGTTTCTAAGTCAATAAATGGACACCCATGACACCCTCCCTGGGCTCCTGCAGCACCTTTAGCCCCTACTTGAGCCTTTCCCATTCCCCACCACACTCTGGAGATAACTTTTTAAATCAGTTCATTCTTGTGCAGACCTTGAAGAGTCTGGGAGGCTTAGAAAGAGCAGGAGCTGGCTGGTTTGTCACATAATTCATCATATCCAGAATGCTCTTTCAGGGTTTGATCACCTAGTAGTAGCCTCACACAGAGAACCCTGGCTCTTGAGAAGCTAGAGTCATTCTTGCCAGGAGGAAACTGTTTCAACTCTGATTGAGCTGAGTTCTTTGCTCCAAGGCTCATTCACAATGTCATAGTAGAACCCCAACGTGATGAGAATTTTGTTTTGTTTTGTTTAAAAAAAAAAAAACAGTTTCGTTATGAGATATGCTTGTGTTTTAATCCCAGGTAGGGGCTACATAGGGCGACTTCAGTTTGTCCACGGCCATTAACTACGTATGTCTCATGCTCTAGAAGGAGCATGGTTTCTGCCTGCTGCAGATAGTTTAATTCTGGGGACTCTGGAGAGAGTGTAAATGAGAGAGGCGCAAGGGGGTCTGCTGCTGCTGCTGCTGCTGCTGCTGCTGCTGCTGCTGCTGCTGCT
>JADRCH010000063.1:5765955-5795846 GCA_019843965.1 Rhynchomys soricoides | reverse complement strand
CTGCTGCTGCTGCTGCTGCTGCTGCTGCTGCTGCTGCTGCTGCTGCTGCTACTGCTGCTGTCCCTACTGCTGTGGCTGCTGCAGCCCATGAAGCTGCTGCTGGTTCCTGACATTGGGTTTACTGATTTGCTATTGATAGACTGCTGGATATTTTGACAACAAAGATTGGATTTGCCACTAGGAACTCAACACCCCTAACCAGCAGGAAGTAGTCTAAAGAGGTCTACTCCCCTTTCCTCTCTAACATTCTTTCTTTCCTACCCAGTGTTGGGGGTGGGGGGTGGGGTTAGAAGGGATTAAGGTGGAATAAGGGTTACAAGGGTGGTAGATAAGAGAACCCAATAAAAGAGCTTTAAAATAAGCCAATATCCCATATCTGAGCTCGGAGCTCTTTTTGAAGGAACAGCACAGCCTACTGAAATGACAGAAAAGTGGGATACTTAAGCAGACCCCATAGATAAGCCCCTGGTGGGTTTCTATGGTCCTGCCTTTTCCTGGGGCCAAGTGACTTGTACTACTTTCATTGGATGGTCAGAAAGAGAAATCACTTGAGAGATGCCCAACTTCTGCTTCATTTCCCAGCCCTAGTAGTCAATGTCCCACTAACTGTGGGGCCACATCTACAGCTGCTAAACGCAGCACGAGTCCCAGGGTCAGCTGCCATGGCCACTGAAAGGCATGAGGCGGGATGTGCTCACCAGCACTAGAGAAAGTTCCCAAATGTAATCCAGGGTAAACACTGAAAGTAAGTAGAGCCCCACGAGGCAGTGGGAGTGAGAGGTCTCCAGCTCCTGCCACCATGCAGGCCATCACACAAACATGTAATGCTGAACCACAGGTGACAGAAGCAGGGGGGAAAAAAGCATCCCATGGCCCCATTCCCACAAAGAGCAAAACCATGTGGTGGGTGAAAACTGAATGAAAAGAATAGCAAGGGCTACCCAGGAGCATCTGCCTCCTTTGTGTGGTCACGTGGACTCGGTCGTACAAATGTATATGCTCCATGCTTTGGGCCCACGCACTTCATTTACAGAAAGATCATTAAGAAACTTTAAACTTTCCTGGGAAAGAAAAAACAACCCCGAGTGTCCAGCAAAACTGGAATGATATGCATCAACAAAGCATAGTGGTCAATCTGCAGACTCTCTGGGTTCCTGAGTGTGAAGCCTGGCACTCTCACTTTTAGTGGTGTGACCTCAAGTCATCGACTTAATTGGATTTAATTGCCCGGAGCCTTGGTATTTCTGTTTTGCTTTGCTTTGTTTGTTGCTGTCTATGAGAAGGAGCAACTGCCCCCTAATTCATTGGGTTGTTTGAGGTTTAAATGAGGTAATATTTGTAAGGAGCTTAAAACCACACCTGGCACACAGTGAGTGCTAGGTGCCTATTAGCTTTTATGAATTGGGAACATGATGACGGAGACACTTCTATATCCATACATAATAATAATGGGAAAGACAGTTTTAAAATACATAAACTGCACACTTACTGAGCACCTAATTACCTGTTATTAGCACTTTACAGGTAGCCAGTCACCTAATTCTCAAAGCATTTTACACATGCAGGATCTGAGTCATGCAGAGAGGCCAAGCTACTTGCTCAGCAGTCCCCGGACAGTACAGTGCTGGGAAATACCAACGTGTTCTTGCCCTGGCTCCCAGCCCACACTCAGAGTCTTAGTGGCATGTGGCTGACACATAATGTTCACTGGTGCTCAAGAGCTGCTGAGATGACCCTTGTCCCCCCCACACACACACACACACGCGCACAATCAACAGTTGGACTTAATGACAGAAAGATGCTGAAGTTCTTATGGTGATGGTCTAGAGAGGAGTCAATGGGATGTGGGGGGGAGAAGAGGAGGAGGAGGAGGAGGAAGAGGAGGAGGAGGAGGAGGAGGAGGAGGAGGAGGAGGAGGAGGAAAGCCATCAATTAAGTTTTCAGGAGAAAATCCTTGAATGTAGATATCATGAGCTGGCATGATTCTGTAAGAGCCCGGCTTTGGTGTTCTGCTCTTGTTTTTATTTTTCTCTTTCTTTTCCTCTAAGGCACAAACAACTACGAGAAAGGAGGGGGTGAGAAGCCCACACATTTCCCAGCATGCAAGCCTGTGCCTACTGGGCAACTTGACTTGTCTATTGCTTTGAAACGGCTGGAAATGTAGCAAACTGTCACCAGTGATTAAAGCGGGATCTCCCAAAGGTTCTGACTCTTCCAACATTCAAAGCCTCGCACTCTTGCAGAGAAAAAACAAAACCATACAAAACCAAAACAAAACCAAAAAACCACATTCTCTTAAACATATGCATTGTGGTACTTTGTCCAGGGATGGACCTTCCTCTTCGGGTTTTAAAGGTGTGAAGCAAGGGCAGACTTTGCTGCTTTGAACACGTCTCATTCCTGGTTCTATCCAGTTGAGCCACACAGAAGCTCAACCCCCAACCACACACATCACCCTGTGTGCTAGCTAGAACTTGATACAAGCTAGTTATTCGGGAAGAGCAAATCTAAACTGAGAAAATGTCCTCCCAGATTGACCCGAGAACAAGCATGTGGCACCTTTTCTCCATTAATGTCTAATGTGGGAGCCTAGCTTATTACTAGCAGGACCACCCTGAGCAAGTAGTCCTGGGTTCTATAAGAGAGCAAGCTAAGCAACCCTTGAGGAGCAAGCCAACAGGCAGCTCTCCTGTATGGTCTGGCTTCAGTTCCTACCTCAAGGTTCCTGCCTTGTATTACCTGACTTGCTTGGGTGATAGACTACAAGCTTTAAGATGAAATGGACCCCTTGCTCCCCCAAGTTGCTTTGGGTCATGATGTTTTAACACAGCAATACAGACTCTTACTAAGACATCTGGGTTATAAATTATGATGGTGTATCTGCTACACAGGCCTGGCTAGATCCACCTCATGGACTTCTGCTAGTTCAGTGCAAAATAAGACCTGGAGCCCTCTTCCAAATGTATTAAAAGCTGTCACAATGGTGCAACAGCAGAGTAAGTTTTGCAGGAAACTTCCAAGCAAAGAGGCAGCGTACAGTGCCCTAATTTGCTTTCCACTGCTGTGAGGAAACACCATGCTATGCCGAACACAACTGAGAAGGAAAGGGTTTATACGGTTTCCACGTCACAGTTCAGAAACTGTGATGAAGAAGCCAAGGCAGGAACTCAAGCAAGACAGAAACCTGAAGGCAGGAACTGAAGAAGGGGCCATAGAGAAACATTGCTTACCTGCTTGTCTCTCATAGTTTGCTCAGTTCTGCTTTCTTATACATCCCAGGCCCACCTGCCCAGGAGTGGGACCATGACAGTGGGAAGATTCCTTTCACATCAATCATTATAGAAAAAATGCCACCACTGACTTGCTTATAGGCCAACCAGTGGAAGCATTTTCTCGAGATTTTCTTTTCTCAGATATGTCTAGGTTTATGTCAAGTTGATGCAAAATAAATAAATAAATAAATAAATAAATCAGCCCAACAGGTCACATGGCCAGGAAGCTAGCCCCATGAGCCCCTGGATCCATACAAGATCTATTGCAGAAGACTGGGATCTAATAGCTACCCAGTCAATACACTGAATGCAAAACTTAGAACCCAGTTGATGCTCAGTCAACAGATAAATCTGGCACCTAGTCAGTGGTGAGTCAAAACAGAATGTGTACCTCACCATCACCTTACTCTCTGAACGTGTGGGTTTGGGCACAGGAATCCTAATGCTGTGCCATTTGTAAATATTTATGAGGGGCAGGCATTACCCCTAGCCCCTACCATGTCACCTCATTCCCACTAGAATGCTAGAAGACAGGATGTATTATTGACACAGAGGAGACAACTGAGATGGAGAAATGTCTCTGCTAAGGTCACACAGCTGGTAAGACATGCTTCTGGATTTCAACTCAGGAGACCTGGGCACGAGCCTACTACTGAGTTGGGGTAGAATGTCCTCAGGGAATCAGACTGTCCCTCGGAGGTCAGGACCTGTCCTTGCTCCTTGTAACCTCCTCATCCCCTACCCACCCCCCAAGAGGAGTGTTCCTTCAACAGAGACAGACATCTAAAGTTATTACAGCACCAGCACTTCCAGTATGACCATAAACCAATATTGTTTATGGTCAGGGTGGGAAGCTTGGCTCTGGACTGGACAACAGGAGTTCTTCTCCCACATTCCAAGTCTGGATGGAGGGACAGATAGCGAGAGGTGTGGCATGTGCCTTGGGGCAACCTGCAAAGACTCCATCAGTGGCATGGCCACTCAGAGCAGATCTCAGAAGCTTAGGAAACCCTGTCCTACCCCCAATGAACCCCTTTAGGTACTGGATTATTTATTGTGTGAAGAAGAGGATGGGACACTTGGGGCTCAGGGACAGGAGGACCCAGCCATCATGATCATGCTTAGACACTGCAGGAAAAAAATGGCCTTGCCCCCTACTCTTCTTATCAAAGTCACAGACCTCTCTGTTGTGTTGCCAGGAGTACCCTGCTCACTCCAGGCTCACAATGGGCCTTTATAGCTATGAACACTGGCCTACAACAGCATGGATGGGACCCCACTGGAGGAGACAGTGATAAGTGATACAGAATGAGAACAGCATTCTGAAACACAACTGAGACCTGTACACAGTAGGCTCTTAGTTAATGCCTATTTCAATGAACGCGAGTAAAATGAGAAAGTCTCTTCCTGAGGGGATGCGGGAATACTGCTCTAGCTTTGGACTTCATTGTATCAATGATTAATATGTGGACTATATGATCTCTTCCTGCAACTACCAGCAGCTACTTCTGCTCAGGTTGTATAAACGTAGCTGAGACAATAAATACATGCACCAATGGGCATTGCTAGCTTCCAGTAAAACTTTATTTACAGCTGGGTGGTGCTAATCCCAGCACTCAGGAGGCAGAGGCAGACGGATCTCTGCGTTTGAAGCCAGCCTGATTTACAGAGCTAGTTCCACAACAGCCAGGGCTACACAGAGAAACCCTGTCTCAAAAGAACCAAAACCAAAACAATACAAACAGACAGAAAAAAAAATTTACAAAAGTCAATTGAGGAAGGCTTAGGGATCCTAATCCACTACCACCTTATTACACACAAACTCTTACTAAGTCACAGTCTCTGAGTCAGGCATCTAGCCAAGTGAGACTTAGCTAAGTCTCTGGCTTGTAACTCTCACGAACTTGCAGTGAAGTGAGCAGCAAGAGGGTACAGTCACCTCAAACCCAAGGAGGGCTGGGGAGCCCACGGGGATTAGAAGCATGCAGCACCCCTCTTAGCTCAGGAATCCACATGGTGGGGGTCAGACTTCTGTGCCTCCCATGTGGACCACCTCACACTGCTACCTGCTATCCGTGTGATCCAAAACATCGGCCTGAAAAGCCAGAGGCCCTCTCCACAACCAACATGTGAGATTAGCATCTCACTGCTCCATCAGAAGCCAATCTGGAGTCTTTTGTAATAAAACAAAGAAATAGAAACACAAGGAATGAGTAACGCTTTAGAAGAGTGATCCCAGTTAGAATAAGACAGATTTATAAGGCCTAGGGAGGTGGGTTAGCCAGGAAAGTGCTGGGCATCCAAGCAGAAGACTGGGTGCAGCCCTCAGATCCCAGGAAATAAACAGCTGGGTGTGTTGGTGTTTGCTTCTGATCTCCCAACATTTGGGAAGGGAAGACAAGTGGCTTCCTGAGTTCACTGGCCAGCTACCTTAGCAAGCACCAGGCCAGAGACTCTGTCTAAAACAAAAACAAACCAAAAACTAAGGTGGATGGGGCTAAGGGATGATACCAGAATTAATTTATTCTCTCTCTCTCTCTCTCTCTCTCTCTCTCTCTCTCTCTCTCTCTCTCTCACACACACACACACACACACACACACACACACACACACACTATAGCCTTAAAAATTCAAAGTTTAAAGGAGCCCTCAGAAAGCAAAAGTCATGAAGTGAGCACGGGGTCTCATCTTCTTCATTTGTTTTCAATTATCTTCCAAAGAATCTAATAGCATATTTTAAACACTTTCTCTTCCTTCCACCTTCTGCCCCATCCACCCTTCTGGCCTTGTGCCCTCCCACCCCCAGTAGCCTCTTTTCTATCTTTAAAGTCACAAGCCCACCACCCCTTAGCAAGTCCAGCCTCCTGTGGGCTCAGACTCAGGGCTGCTAGATTGGCTTCTCAAGAGGTTTAAATTAAAAATTGAAGACTAATAATGTAGCTCAGTGGTTGACCGCTTACTGTGAGGCTCTGGGTTGGATCCCCAGCACCTTGGAAAGAAAGGGGGAAAGGGTGGGAGAGAAGGAGGGAGGGAGAGAGAGAGAGGAGGGGACAGAAGGGGGGAGGGGGAGAGAGGGAGGGAAGTTAGTTGAGGTTGAGATCTCCTATTGAATTGCCAGTGTTTTAAGTAAGGGCAATGGTGACTGAGACTTGCTGCTCAGCAATTGATCCCCTGTGGGGCTCAGCAGTGGGTTCTGTTGCAAAGGCTGCCTGGGGGTATGCATATATGGGGGTGCCCAGGGGGCAAGCTGGGAACAGGGGAGAGCCAGGATGCCTGAATACTGTTATAGGATATAGCCTCTTCCTGGGACCTTCCCAGGCTCCTGTGGCTGGAATCTCTGAAAAACTGTCCCTGAGAGTGGAGGGAACAATCATCTAGCTGCTTCCTTCCCCTGTTGCCATCTTGTGTTCTGCACCTGCATGTGGTCTATGTGTGAGGGTCTTGCTGGTACAGGAAGCCAGAGGATAGAGTGATGTCATCAGCTTGGACCTGCCGCCACCTCGCTAAAGCAATAACTGGAACTAGAGCCAAAGGGACCAGAGTGTCACAAAGGTGTCCACAGGGTTGACACCCTCCCTGGAGCAAGTGAGGTATGCCCACCCTGTGGACCTCACGCATGGCCCCATGATGGCTTTGACCAATGAAATGTGAGCAATGGGAGCCTCATTCACACTCAGGTAGAGTGTTCAGATCACCTTTATCCCTCACAAGACATCCAAAGAGTGACCTTGTGTGGAATGGAGTCATAGCCAAGAACATGCAAAGGGAGGGTGGCCACCATTAAATCTGAGAACCATTTGTTACAGCCAGCCCCAGCCCAGACTGGCAGCTGAAACGACCAAATCTACATAGAATTCCAAAGCCATATAGAATGACCATACCCAGGAAAAGTGAGCTTCAGACCATCACCATGTGACCTCCATGGTAACTGGGCAAAAGTCCAGTTTAACTAATGAATTAGCACGGCTCTTGAAGTTCACATGCAAGCTATAGGCTTGGGAGAGGAGTCTCTTCTTTGCTACACAATCACATAGTCTTCATGCTAACCCCTCAGTAGACCAGACCTAGGGAGCCAGGCCCAAGGCCAAGTCACAAGCACTGAAAATTACGTGGTAGAGGGAGATGGGTTTGTTAAGCAGAAAGTGTGGGCCTGCCTGCCTTCCTCCTCAGGGGTCGGGTCAGGTCTCTTAAATTCACTTTGGCCCTCGGATTGGTGATATAGTCATGTTTCCATTTTCAGTCTGAGCCTACTCACCTCCCCTGGATTCAACTCGTTCCCCAATCAGTCCTCCAGGTTTGCTCACATGCCAACCCAGGAAGGAAGACAAGCATCTGAAGCTCCATCTCCAGCACGGATCCATTACACACATCCTGCCTTTTGTTTGAACAACAGACACGCAATGTGGGCCAAAACGCAATTTTAAACTCATCAGTAACTACATTTAGTAATATTTACTTTTTGTGTGTCTTGTTTTTGGTTTTGTCATGTTTCAGAGACAAGATTTCATACTGTAATCTCTGTTGGCTGGGAACTCATATATAGATCAGGCTGGCCTCAAACTTAGTGATCCTCCTGTTTCTGACACATAAGTACTGTGGTTGTATGCAGGTGTAACTATACCTGGGCTAGCAACCATATTTTAAAAGGTAAGAAAGTTAACCCTCTGTGTGTGTGTGTGTGTGTGTGTGTGTGTGTATGAGTGTATGTCTGTATGTGTGTCTGTGTGTGAGTGTGTATGTTTGTGTGAGTGTGTATCTGTGTGAATGTGTTTGTGTGTGTGTGTGTATGTTTGTGTGTCTATGTGAGTATGTATATATGTTTGTGTGAGCATGTGTTTCTCTGTGTATGTGTGTATATGTGTGTGAGGGTGTTTGTATGTGTGTGTGTGTGTGATGTGTGTGTGTGAGTGTGTATCTCTGAGTGAGTATGTATGCATATGTGTGTGGATGTGGATGTTTGTGTGTGTGTGTGTGAATGTGTGTGTGAGTGTGTGTTTGTGTATGAGTGTGTATCTCTGAGTATGTAAGCATATGTGTGTGGATGTTTGTGTGCGATGGTATGTTTGTTTACAGTATAAAGTGTATGCAGTGTTGAGGATGGAACCCAGAGTCTGTGCATGTTAGACATTTGCTCTACCACCAATCTGCTTTATCAGGCTAATTAATCTTAATAGCACACGTTATTTAACCCACTATATGCAAAACAGCAGCACTTGGACATGTGGTCAGCCATTTAGAGTCTAGCCCCCAGCCTCCCTTTCCTCACTTTTCTTTGAAGCCACTTATGTGTCTTACAGTTAGCTCATTTCTCAGCTTGGTAAACCCAACCTCTGCCTGTACTTCTAAAGTCAAGATCTTCTACCTTCTATCACCCTGCCTACTGGGTCCCAAGGCTTCTGTCACTCATGGTCCTAGGCTGGATGGATGAAAATCACAAATGGTTTCAGAGAAAGACAGCCCCACTCTCTTTGAGGCTCTGAGGGGAAAGAATCCTTTCTTGCCTTTGCTGCTGTTGGTTCCTCCCTTATCTGGTGGTTGTATGCCTTAGTCTCAGTCGCCCGTGGTTCTTCCTCACCTGTCTTCCATCTCTACATAGGATACTCACCAGATTGCGCCAAGATCGTTTCCTCTTCAAACATGAGACAAAACAACAGCAGTGGGCGGGGTACCCTAAGTAACCCTGTCAGTCATAGCTTCCAAACAGCCTTCTCTTCTGTTGTCCAGGGAGGCTTGGGGTTGGCTATGGCTCTAAAGCCGTCTTTGGCTCTAGCCAATGTAGAAGTCTGGTCCTGGTTCTTTGTTCCTGCCTGGTGCTTTCAGAACTAAGACTCAGACTCAAGATAATTTACAAATACCTTGGCTATACAACTCGGCTTTTCTCTGAGGAGATGATAACTTATTGTAACCCATTTACTCCAATCCACATCCTGCCTGTGGTGGTTACCTGTGCTCAGGTACTATGCATCTGGTCCTCACATCTTTCTAGGTGAACCTCCCTTTAGTCCCTCATTATTTCCCAGAATCCTCTCTCTTCCTGCCAGTGTCTCACCTCCCATTTCCTGCATCAGCTCATTGGTCATAGACTTTTTTTTTTTTTATTGTCAGATGTTGCTTAAAAGAGATTCTCTCTACAAGCCAAGGGCTGCCATCTTGAATTGTCTTACCTCTTTCCTGATTTGATTCCCCCACTGAAATACAAGATCATTCAAGCCAGACTTTAGGTAGTGTCTCCACTGAATGCCCAGCTCTTGTAAACAGAGAAGGCTTTCTGTAACTCCTTGTTGCAAAGGAAAAGGAGAAGGAGGGAAGAGAGTGAAAGAAAGACAGAGAAGAAACAGACTTTCATGAAAGAGACAGAACTCATCTCTAAGATGGGTCATGAGAGTCAAGACAGGCCTGGGCTAAGGGGCCATTGGGAGAGTTAGGTTCCATCATTCCTACTGGGCACTAGCCTTCGAGGCTCTACTAGAAGCTCAGGAATCATCCATAACACAAGTCTGCGGCCACCTTACAAAAGGACATAGCTCTGAACCAATCAGACCTCAAGCTTATCCTACCATAGGTAATCAGCCCCTAGCAAGGCAGAGAGGCCAGGCAAGAAAGACTTCCTTCCTGCCTCTGCCTTCTCTGTGGCTTCTTTTCATGAGAAGACTTTTTATAGCTGATCTGATCTGTATTCATAGACACCAAGAGTGGGTACTAACCCTGCTATCTAGAAGTGTCTGAAAAGCCAGTGAGCTGGGGACTGAGCCCAAGAGGGCTCCAGAAGACTCTCCTTAGAGTATGGTAGGGAATGGTATGGGGCTCTGTGGCAGAAGGTCTGCCTAGCAGGAGACAAGGGAAGGGGAAGAGAAAAGGGAAAGGGGAGGGAAAGGGGGAAGGAGTGAAGGGAAGGGCAGAGGAGGAGAGGGGAGTGGGGAAAAAGAGGAAGGAAGCAAAGGAGAGGTGAGGGGGACCTGAAAGGGGGAGGAGGAGAGGGAAGGGGAAGATGGATGAGGGGCATGAAGAACAGGTCTTGTATATCTCAGCCTTCCGGTTTGTCAAGCAGAGCTTGCCTTCTAAGTATTAGGATGGTCTTAAAATACAGCTCAGACAGTGCAATCAACGGGAAAGGAACTATTAAGATAAAGCACAAGACCGTCAGTTTATCAGGAAGAGTCTGAAAGTTTCAAGCAGTGGAGGTGGGAATGAGGAACACCTGGGCTAAACTTCTGAAACTTCTAGCTTGCTCACACACCCATCACTGGGCCTAAAACTGTAGACTCCCCTCCCCTCCTACAAGTGCTATCCTGGCAGAGACAGTGCTGATTCAATTTTTGCTTCAGCTCAGTCTAAGGACTTGATAGAGTGTGAAGAGCTTGGGGAAAAGCATCTGGGTGTCCTGTTGGTCCTTTTCTTCAGCCCAACCAGGGGCTGGTCTTCCAAAATCCCTGCCCCAAGCCTCAAAGACTTCAACCCTCTGTCTGGTCCCAGAGGGAATAGTTAAAAATATCAGCCCCGGCTTTTCTAAGTTTTTTCCAATTTGGCAAAGGCTGGATTGCTTCTCCAGTTTAGTCTAAACCAAGACAGCGTCATACACAATCACGTGTGGCCTCTCAACAATTTCTGCCTGGCGAGGGATGGTGAGACTTAAACGCAAGGCTGCCTGAAACCATTTAAATGAGATTATTTACTAATAATAATTCCGCATGTCGTTTTTGCCTTAAAATTTTCACATTGCAGCAAGCCAGGACAGCCCTGACATCGTTATAACTCATAAGAGGACCAAGGAAGAACCATTCCGTTTTCAGGCTCTTGTCTTCCAACAGTCATTGCTCACATACCCCCAGCGTTTGTTAATTACACAAGAAGCACCTGAACCCCAAGTAGGAAGGGGCAAGGCTCAGGAGCATGGTTTGCTCTTAGCTATGTTTCCTTTCTGCTACAAGCTACTTTTCAGTTTGCAGAAGTAGGAGAAGGATCAAACACTTTCCCAAAACGATGCTTTTGAATTTTGAAAAGGACTCAGTTTAAGGGAAACTCATCAGTCCTTAGCCACAGGCAGAAGACTGAAAGGTTGGGAAACCTGACTCTAGACAAAGCTGCCTTTTCCCAATGCGTTTCAGCCCTGGAGTCCCCGCTAGGGACTTCCCTAGTAGAAAACGAGGGAGAAGGAGTCAGGAAAAATGTCCTGAGGTGGGCTGTGAGGTTTAACTGCTAAATGTGGATTCCAGGGGCCCTCAGCTCCTAGCAAGTGTAACATGTCTTCCTTCCCAGTCCCAAGCAGAGCCTGGCCTGCTTCCATAGAAGCCCTGGGTCCCTTCACCTGAGCTTGGCTAGCCTCGGGGAAGAGCCACCTCTGTTGGATAACTGGGGGGGTTCAGCCTCATCCCGCTGAACCCAAGTCTAGAAAGGAAGTGGGTCCCTGAGAGCCAACTGGCCAGAGTTCAATCTGCCGGGGGCCAAATGATGCCCACCCGCCCGCATGGTGGAGACACGGGTGGCGCAGGGCTGTGTTTCATCCTAAAGGATCATTCAAATTGCAAACAATGTGTAGCCATTAGAGAACACAGCCAGACTCTCCTTCCCAGAACTCTCTAAACAGCGGAGAAGGGTTTTCAGGTCCGTGGACCAGGGACGCGACAGCCGTGCGAGCAAGGCTGGCTTCCCTTCTCCAAGCTTTTAACCCGGGTAGCGACGCCTTTGTGGAAGCCAGAGCAGGCAGAGGGAGGGCAGGGCCCTCCTAGAGGTCACGTCCTCTTCCCCCAGTGGGTTACTAGGGCCACCAGGCCCGGTCCCCACTACCGAGCTCTCTTGGGTCCACACCAACCCTGCCCATTCCGCACCGCAGAGGGAGTCCCATCATTTCCATGCAACAATGCAAACGCACTCATTACCATATTCTCAATATGCATGAAGAAAATGTGCCGCGTTGGCCGAGCCCCATTGCCCTGCTCTGGCCTCCGCATCCAATAAGGCGACATATTCATCTCCCAAGATGGATGAGGAGGGGATGCCGGGGAAGCAGATCCACGGGCGGGGGAGGGGACCGACTGTGGAGGAAAGGAAGAGAAAATAAACCAGCAAAGGAGAGCCTGGGATAGATCAAGATTGAAATAGGGCAGATCAGGGGTAAAAGAGGGAGGGAGAAAAGGGGAAAGATGAAACCGAGGAAGAGGGGGCAGAGACACAGAAGGGAGGCGGCAAAAAGAAAAAAATGAACTTTAAGAAAACGGCCCAGAAAAATAAAAAGGATCAAACAACACACTAGGACTCAAAGAAAGAGGAAAATAAATGCCCCGGAAATCAAACATGCAGAAAGTGGGAGAAATAGACAGGTGGGGGTGGGGTTGCGAAAAAGCTCGGCGCAGGTGGAAACGGGATGGTTTTGCAGAGAAAAAGAGAAACAAAACCACTGGTGCTCTGGGCCACGGTTTTCCTTCCATGCTGGGATTCCGGGAGCCTCGTAGAGCTGGCCACTCGAAGGCCAGTGGCAGGAGCCCTGGTCCGGGAGGTGCAGGCGCGAAGGGCACGCAGGAGAGCCTCGCGCTCCTTCGGGGGACGCAGGGCCAGTTCCGCGGTGTACAAATCCGGCCTGGGGCCCACGCTGCTGCCGCCGCAGCCTTTCTGACCGACGGCCTCTCTTAACTCCGAGAAAGAAGTTTGGAAAGTTTGCCCGAAAGTTTCCCGTAGCGCCTCTGGACCAGGGACAGCCTCCCAGGCCCTGACGGCTTACAGGGCTCAGCCAGCCTTGCACGGCAGACGTGCCGGCGCCCGGCCCGCGCCTCCTGGGATGCTCCGAGGCCGGATTCACAGTCAAATGTGAATTCCTCCCGGTGCTACGCCAGGCCATGCATCTGCAAGTCCGTGTGGCTGCTAATAGCAGAGAGAGAGAATGAGAAAGCGAGAGGGGAGAGAGAGAGAAAAGGAAAAAAAATATTCTCAGCTCAATTTAAGTCTCATGGAAAGGGCTTACAACTGTAATTAAATCATTAAATTCTTGTCTACGCTTCACAGAGCGGAGAGAAATTAACTTCCCACCAACCTCATTTTCTATTTGAACATGAAATAATGATTTTCTGCCCGTCTAATTACAAAGCCAACATCTGATCAAGCCAGCATCCAGAGGGGATTATCGCATGCGCGAGTATTAGACCTCATTACCAGCTTGAGTGCAAAATTATTACATCTTGTAATTGGATGGTGAGATTTATATACAGATCGGCCCGGTTTCTGTAAGATTGTAATTACAAGCTTCGTTGGTTAGCTACTTATCAGAACTTTGCAGGAAAACAAAACAAATGACTGAGGAAAACGAGCGTTTCATTAACCTGTAACCCCAGCTTGGGGGTGGGGGTAGCATACACAGCAGCTTCTGCAGGAAACTGAAGGATGGCCAGCCCGCACCGCCTCTGGGGGACTCTGGGCCTTGGGAGGAAAGGACTGAACTCTGTGCGGGCTGGGAGACCCAAGGCTACAGTGGCTCCCAAAGATGGGGACACAGGCATAGCGGGGAGCTGGACCAGGGGAGGGGGGCTGGTGGCTCGAAGTGTGCGTGCAATATGCTGCTCGGACCCCGAAGCTGGTGGGCCTCTGGCTACACATCGGTCACCGCTTGCAGTCGTCCTACGGCGTGTACAGCTTCGTGCGCCACGTGTCCTAGATGGACACCTTTTCTGTATGCTCCTGGCGCCCTGAGCCCCGACCAGGAGCGTCCGCGGCGAGCGCTTTGTGCACTGTCCTTGTTGGGAGAAAGAGGGGGTGCAGGGGAAGCTTCTGCCGGTCGCCTGCTGTTGCGCTCAGGTCTTTTCCGAATCAACTCCGGGTGCACCTGCTTCTCCTCTCTCCCTGTTCGAGTGTGTCTGTCTGACCTAATCTCCTGGATTAAAAATCCCAGGAAAAGGTTCAGCTATCCGCGGATTCGCGAGTTTAGTCTAAGAGCTGAGTTCCGCTGGTCTGGTCTTGTTGAGGAATCAGAGCCATGCCGGGACTCCAGTCGCTTGGGATACTGAGTCCCGGCATGGAGTGCGGATTTCAGGGCCAGACCAAAGCTCTTCCCAGTTGGTCACGGGGTAACCGGTAGCTGTTTCTACCCTAGGCCTGGGATGCCTGGAGGGATCTAATTAAGCGAGGTTCTTAGGTTCATGTTTGGGTCTAGAGGTTCACCCTCTGGGCCAGGGGCGGCCCCCTGGCCGGCGTGAGTCCTTCCTGAGAACAGCCTAGCTCTTCCGGTGTTCTTTCTCTCAGTCCGCAATCGGACGCAACCAGGTCGATAGCTGGTTGATGCATCGAAGAAGGAGCATCTCAGAGGCTTTTATGGGTTGTTGTGTGATGTTGCGTTTTGTTTTTCTTTCCCTTCTGGAAAAAAAAAAAAAAACGGAATTAAATTTTCACCCAGGCATGTATAGCGAAACCCCTTCGCCCACCTTGGAATCTGGCTCTGTCGCCCATTGGTCTGGTCCAGAACTGTGTAGGTAGGTCGTCAGGACTCACCGTAGCAAGCAAGACTCACTGTACTATACATAGGAAAGATCCTGGAAAATAATGTCACTTCGATTCTACAACCCTAAGACCTTTTCCTGAGCAGGTGAGCCCTGAATTCCTGTGACAGGTTTACCCAGAAACGGAATCGGGCTGGGGGAACGCATTCGAAGGCCTGAGCTGATCTTACTGTGCCTCCTCTGTCCAGGCTCACCTAAAGCCAACCCCCAGCATCGGGCAAGGAGGGCCAGGAAATGATAGAGAAGCTGCACGGATTCAATTTAGGAAGACTCCAGTCACTCATATCGAACTCTAGACCTGGTAGCTCCCCCAACTTCAGTTTGTGTTTTTCCCACTAATTTACCTCCTGGAGCCTAAGGCCCATACGAAGGCGGGTGAAATGCAGCCAGAGGTGGGACATGGGGTCAAAACTGGAGTCCAGGGCCAGAGCGAAAGAAATTCATTCCCTAACTGTATTCATACCAGAGCCAAGCCAGTCTGGGACCCTCAGATCTCTCCAAGCTGCCAGAATTCCGATTTGATTCTTAGATCAGTCAGAGGCCCAGGGGTGGTGTTTCTGCCTCTAAGCTACGACTCTTCGCTCTCCTAAAGAATCGCAACCCTAGAGTTGTCCAGGTCACAGGCCCACAGCAGGCCTGGCCCGCGAGCGCGTGGGTCGCTGCTGTAGCCTAAATCGCTTATCTGGGAGCTGCAGCTATTCCGGGATTTCACTGTGGCTTCCCACTGCATGCCTTGATCCGTGAAGGTGAGCACTTGGACGCTAACATTTCAAGTTAGATTTAGGAAATATCTTACCATAAAACCAAAGTCTTGCTCCCCGCCCCCACAATGCACACTCTTTAAGGCTCTGGGGAATTCTCGCCAAAAGAAAGCACTAGAGCTGGGGATCAGAGAGCGGAAAGAGGGATAGTGAAATGAATGGTCTCAATCGATCATTTAAAAAAAAATCACACCAACATAGAAACTTCTCGAAGAGCTCTCGGAAAGTTTCCAGAGCCTCGGAGGTGAGGCTCTCTGCTCCTCCCCCATCCCATAGCCAGGAGCTCCACCTTGCTTGTCCCACGAGGCCACCTAGGTGCCAAACTCACTATTTCTAGTGAGGAGTCTCACTAAGGTACCTCGGAGGTGTAAATGTAACAAACCGCAGGGTTCCCCCGCCCTTCCCCCACTCTGCACAGACTAGGTCTTTTAAAGCTCAGAGGGGCAACACTCCCTACTCCCAGACAGCACGTTCACTCTTTTAGCTGCAGGCTTAGGCTTTGGAGAGCGTCCTAGGGACCAGAGCTGAAAAGTGAAAAGGGAGCCACCTCAGGGGCGGGGGAAGGAGGGAGCCCCGGAAGCCTGGCTTGGTCTAGGGTCCTGTCCCAACCCGGAACTACCTCTTCGAAGGGGGCTGAGAATTGAGAAGTTGGAAGACAGGAGGGGCTAGGTGACCCTGTACTAACCCGCCACTCGTGGTCTCGGCTATCCCCTCCCAGTAGGGGTAGGAGGGGGCGGGAAGAGACTGAGTGCAGTCCCGCCCCGCCCCGCCCGGCGCTCTGTACTCGAGGGGGAGGGCCGCCTCGCCCAGAAGGCTCCCGGGTGATTGGCGACTCCAGGAGGAGACGCGAGGAAAAGTCGAATAAGAGGGCGCGACGTCAGACTCCAGATTTAGGGAAGGGTGAGGGAGGGGGTGGAAGGGCGGGGACGGACACACAGACACTGACGCGGACACACACCCCCCGCACAGCAGTCTAAGTGTTTTCAACTTTAGGTCGCCTTCATCCAGGGTGCAGAGCCCGGGGAAGGGGGGAAGAGAGAATGAGAGAGTAAAAAGATTTAAAAGAGAGGAGTCAGACTAGGAAAAGTGAAGAGAGCAGAGAGGTGGGCCAAAGCAACCGTGAGAAAGAGAAAGAGGAAAAAGAACCACAGTTTCCCAGCGTCCAGGACTGCGAAGGAGCCTCGGGAGCGGAAGCGGCCAGGGGTGGGGTGAGGGGGACGCAGCGAGGGGAGGGGAGAGGACAGGACAGGAGGAGAGTGTAAACTAGAGGAGGGCGAAAGAATCGAGGCGCGACACTGCTCCCGGAGAGGAGGGCAGAACTGAGCGCCTAGCGCGGAGCGGCTCGCCCGGCCTAGAGGAGGGAGTGCTGTGCAGAGAGGAGGGGCTTGAGGCCCCGTAGAAATGTCAATCAGAGCCCGGAGCCCAGGGAATCTCGGCCAATCTGTTCGGACCTGACCTGACTCCTCTCTGCTGCCGCCGCCGCCGCCGCCACCGCCCGCCGCAGAACAGATCAATAGGCGAACGCGGAGCGCGAGGCAGCGCGGCCCGGGCTCGGCCCAGCCCCCGATGCGCTCCGGAGCCGGCGTCCGGCGCTGAGCACGGCGGCCCGGGGGGCCGAGCCCCCAGTCCGTAGGTGCGCCGCGGGCCACCATGTCCTTCCCCCAGCTCGGATACCAGTACATCCGCCCGCTCTACCCACCCGAGCGCCCGGGAGCCGCGGGCGGCGGCGGAGGCGGCAGTAGCGCTGGGGGCCGGAGCGGTCCCGGCTCCGGAGCCTCGGAGTTGGCCGCCTCGGGGTCCCTATCCAATGTGCTTTCGTCCGTGTACGGGGCACCCTACGCCGCCGCCGCAGCTGCTGCCGCCGCCGCCCAGGGGTACGGCGCCTTCCTGCCCTACGCCACCGAGCTGCCCATCTTCCCACAGCTGGTAAGAGCCGGAGAAAGCCGGGAGAGAGGGGTTGGAGTTGGGGTGTGGGGCAAGGTGAGCGTGCAGAAGAAAGCCGGGGTCCTGGCGGGGAGGATAAAGGTGGTGACGGCAGGAGCTCACTCGCGCTCCCGCGCGCATGTCCCCTTCCTTTTCCATGTGCGTTTAGGGCGCTCAGTATGAACTGAAGGACAGCCCTGGGGTCCAGCATCCGGCCACGGCCGCTGCGTTCCCGCACCCTCACCCCGCCTTCTACCCCTACGGCCAGTACCAGTTCGGGGACCCGTCCCGTCCCAAGAACGCCACCCGGGAAAGCACGAGCACGCTCAAGGCCTGGCTCAATGAGCACCGCAAGAACCCGTACCCCACCAAGGGCGAGAAGATCATGTTGGCCATCATCACCAAGATGACCCTCACCCAGGTGTCCACCTGGTTCGCCAACGCACGCCGGCGCCTCAAGAAGGAGAACAAGATGACGTGGGCTCCCCGGAGTCGCACGGACGAGGAGGGCAATGCTTATGGGAGCGAGCGGGAGGAGGAGGACGAAGAGGAAGACGAGGAAGAGGGCAAACGCGAGCTGGAGATGGAGGAGGAGGAGCTCGCAGGAGAGGAGGAGGACACGGGGGGCGAGGGCCTGGCCGACGACGAGGATGAGGAGATCGACTTGGAAAACTTAGACAGCGCGACAGCCGGGTCGGAACTGACCCTGGCTGGGGCGGCGCACAGGAACGGCGACTTCGGCCTGGGACCCATTTCGGACTGCAAAACTAGCGACTCTGACGACAGCTCTGAAGGCTTGGAGGAGCGACCACTGTCGGTCCTGAGCCGGGCTCCCGCGCCACCGCCTGTGGCCAGGGCTCCTGCATCTCCACCTTCTCCACCCTCCGGCCTAGATCCCTGCACTCCGGCACCGGCGCCCTCCTCCACCCTCCAGAAGCCCAAGATCTGGTCGCTGGCCGAGACGGCCACCAGCCCGGACAACCCACGTCGCTCGCCTCCCGGAGCTGGAGGTTCTCCTCCCGGGGCAGCTGTTGCACCCCCGACGCTGCAGCTCTCGCCCGCGGCTGCTGCAGCGGCTGCAGCGGCACACAGACTCGTGTCGGCGCCGCTTGGCAAATTCCCCGCTTGGACCAACAGGCCTTTCCCAGGCCCGCCGGCCGGTCCGCGGCCGCACCCGCTGTCCATGCTGGGCTCGGCCCCACAGCACCTGCTGGGACTTCCCGGAGCCGCCGGCCACCCCGCTGCGGCCGCCACCGCCTATGCTCGGCCTGCCGAGCCGGAGAGTGGAACAGGTGACAAGAAAAATGTGGGGCACAGTGGGAAGGTGTTGGTGGGGCTCTCGCCTAGGCTAAAGGGAAAGAACGGGGCTTTGGGGGACGCACGGTGTTTCCCTCTTTGCTCCCATGCGGGAACAGCGGCCCTGGAGGCCTGGACCCTGCGTTCTAAAGGCCTCCTCTTTTTCTCCCTGTTTCCTGCAGATCGCTGTAGTGCCTTGGAAGTGGAGAAAAAGTTACTCAAGACAGCTTTCCAGCCGGTGCCAAGGCGGTAAGAGACTCCGAATTTGGGAAGCAGAGTGGGAGACCCTTCGGGAGGGATAAAGAAAACATAGAGCCAGTAGCGGGAGCCCTTTGCCCTTGGGAAGAGAGCAAAGTGGCTGGAAAACTATTTCTAAAAGACCCAAAAATCCACTCTACTGTCACTTCTTGTGGACCCTTAGACACGTTTCCATTCTCGGCTTGGGCACCGAGGGCCTGTGGTACAGAGCTAGGGGAAGTCTGGCCCTTACAACAGGCCTGTGGAGCAGACGGCCTCTGCGTGATGTATGTCCACTTCCTTCCAACCCCGGTCTCAAATTCTGATCTCTTTAGCTCAGCTTACAGTTAAGACTCCCACAGCTAAACATCGGCTCTATAGAGTATCCCCTACCTAAGCGGGCTCCCTGCCTCTAAATCTGTTTCTGCTTCCACTCTCTTCCAGGCCCCAGAACCACCTGGATGCTGCTCTGGTTTTATCAGCTCTCTCCTCGTCTTAACTTTTCAACAATTTTTAAATCGTTGTACTAATTGTAAAAACAAAATCGCTCTGTATAGTGACGAGTTGCAAGCATGTCTGTGTATGATTACCTTAAAAGAAATACTAAACAACAATAACAACAGAAAAGGACGAAAGGAAGAAATAAAGCCAGTCCCCCCCCCACACACAAGTCACTTCCGTATCACTTCACATTAGACTGTGAGGTTCATTTGTTCTGTTGATTTTGGGGGTGGGGGGAGTGGGGTTACGGAACGAACAAGCCTGTCTGACTCTTTTTTGTATATACCGGAAAATGTACATACGTGTGAACCAAATTGTACAAGAAAGTATCTATTTTTTGGCTAAATAAATGAGCTGTTGCCACTTTTGACTATAACTGGCAGATCTGCCACATGGACTGGTTTGTTTGATGGTTCTTTGGTGTTTCTTTTCCCCCTGCGGTTGTTTAAAGAACCTACAGGAAAAGATGAACGTGGCCTGAGGACAGCAATAGCAGAAGTCGATCCGGCTTAGGTAGCCAGGCTAGAGTCTCTGCAAGAAGGGGCGATGGGAGTCGCTGGGCAACCGAGAGAAAGGGCAAAGACCGAGGAGAAAATGGGGTTGATTCCTTACTAGGAGCTGGAAAACTGGGTTCTGTCCCCGGGTCCACAGGAGTAACCATGGAGCCTGGGGCCTTCTCTGATGACTTAGCAGAAAGACTTAGGGAAGCTTCCAGGAGCTCAGGGCGTGGGCTAGGAGGCTCTCCCTCCCTGCTCCCTTCTGACCGGGCACGACTGAAGTTTCTCAGCTCGGTGTATAGGGGCTGTGCACGCTCAACTTCGAGGCCTTTCTCATATAGGTGCAAAGGGCGTGGGGGAATCTGCGTGAGAAGCCGGAGTGTTCAGGTTTCCCGCTTGGTGGCGTGTGACCGCGCTGGTGTTGGGAATCCAAGGCCGAAGCTACACAGCGTTTGCTCCCTGGGTGCTTATGAGCTTTCTACCCTGAGTGCGAGGGAAGAGGCTGTTTTTAGAAATCATGCGTGGGTCCGAGGTCCAGCCCGGGAACCTTTGGAGCTGGGATTGTGTCAGAAGTTCGGTGGGCCGGGGGCGGGTAAGAAAGGGGCGAAGGTGGCGTGGGGGTTGGGGGGGCGGACACCACAGTGGGGAAACCTGGGGCTGGAGCTCCCTCTACAGGACGAAGGGGACGGTCGGTGCCTGGCCTTCCAGGCCTCTGGTCCCTTGACTGCCTGGACACTGCCTGCCGGGCTTGACCAACTTTGATTCTAGGAAGTGAAGAGTCACATTCAGAATAGTGACGCCCTGGGGTTCGAAGTGGGGGCAACTTTGAGACCCTCCTGTCTGACCCTTTAGATTTTCGGGATAGCCTGGCACTGTGCATCGGAGCTGCAGAGCAGGGCTCCTGACCATCTTGCTCACTGTTGGAAGGTAGAAAGAGCTAGTGCTTACACCCTGGGGGATCCGCTTACAGTTAACATTGTGTGTCTGCATGAGAAGGCCGCCTGTGTGTACGGGTCCACGAGGTGAGGACATAGCTGCCAGAGCCACGGGCGACCTGGGACTCTCTTGTACGAAAACGGGTGTTCAGATAGCGAAACAAGTCCCCAGAACAGAGGCAGACCGCTAGCAAAGACAGGGGCAGCAGACAGCAGGGGAGTGGCCTGAGATATTCGAACAAACACCTCCTCTCTCTGTTTGTGAAGGTGCGTCAGGGGTTTGAGGTCTCTTCTTTGTCATGCCTGTGATGTCAGTACCCCAGAACAAGGATCAAGGCTCTGGTTAGCACCATGAGTGTCTGTACAAGGGTACTCTAATTCCTACCTCCTGGGCTTAACCCACATTTACTTCCCGGGAAGTCAAGGCAGAGAATTCACTTCAGTGGGTTCCTTTTTGCCAGCTGCCTGCTTCACAAGGTGAGGGTGAGAGAGGGTGTCTGCCTGTGCTCATTCTTAAGTAGGGGTGTCCAGCCATTTGCAGAGGCTTAAACTAAATACCCTCAGTTCCCAGGGGTACCTGCCTCACCCCTTCCCATTTCCCAGAAGAGTGAGATGGCTTCCTTTCGGTGACTCAAGAGACTGCAACTAACTTCACCAAGGAAAACAGGAAACTTCCCAGGGGAAAAGTGATCTTGGTGGCCACAGCAGAAGTCTTCTGGGAGGAGCCCCCAGAGAGGAATTTCATCAGTGGGAGAGAGATGGGTAGACATAGGGTCTCTCTCCAGTGAAGTTTCTGGAGCTGCCCAGCCTGTCTATCTTGAAAGTACAGCAAAAAGAGGGACCAGGGGAGCCAGCCCCACCCTGGGCATGGCTCATGCAGTGTGTGCTTCAGACTCCACGGATCCCAAGTCGACCTCTGTATGCTAACTCATCCAAAGCAAAACAGAATCTTCCAGGTTCCCAACGAAAGGGTCCCAAGAACTCCCTCCATCCCTTACTATTGATTCCTAAAATCCAGGAGGAAAGCTAGAAGACATGGTGGCAGGGCTAAGAGGTGGAGTACATCTTGCCCTTGACGCTGCTCCAATCAGAAGTGAAATATATCAGCTCCACACTAATAAGTGCCTCTGCTGTTCAGCTGGTTACTCAGAGCCCTCCAAAGTATGTGTAGGATCCACTCGGTTGGAGACACTGCTTTCCCCAATATCTTCACAGAACTGGGAGGGGATAATGCCTGCCAGGGCCAAAGAGCCCAAGGAGAATAAAATTACCCTCTAGGTGACTGTCCACCAGCATATTAATATTTTCTAACTAAATTGTTTTCTGGGGGTATGGGGACTTCAGGCAGGAAGAAATACAATTCAATCCCAAGATGACAGGAAGAACCAAGGGTTAGTGCATGAAACACCACTCACTTGCTTCATGCCAGGAGTGAAGAGGGGACAAATCCCACCTACTAGATAGTATTCTCCAGGCACCTGAAGGACAGAGAAGCCCAAAGGCACATCAGTCACTGGCCTGTCTGTTTTGGGGAAAGGTAGCCAGAGAGACTGATGCCTGGGAAAGAATTTTGTGTCAGATATCTTCTGTTTTGAGTTTATTGGGAGGTTTTGCCAGGACTCTCTTTGGGACTGAGTCCTTCCAGAAACATCGTCTCCTTCCTAGAATTCTTGTGACATGTGCCCCCATGAAGCAAAAATGGGCAACTACAAGTCTGTAAACATTGTGTCTGTGTTTGAAGCTAACTCTTACTTGAGTGAGGACAAGTCTCATACTTAGGTCTCGCTTTGAGCACCCAGGAAAGGTGGATTTGACAGACTTAGCCACACTTTCTTGCAAATCCATCAATGGTTAGAATTGGGCCTAAAAAAGAAAAAGATAATTGTGAGGTAAGAATATACCACCAGATGTTCTTTTCTGATCTGAATTAGCCACTGTCATCAGATCCACCCATGCAGCTTAACCGCATTAAACATGTCTACCTGTTGCGTGATTGTTCCCAGGAACAGCCTTAGGCACCTCAGAAGGTGAGGTCTTTGGACAACAAAAAGAAACAAACTCCAAAATAGGGAACAGTAGGAAAAGGCTTCAGCACTGCAATCCCCAACTAAGCCATCTTGTCTCCTGGGATATTTGACAATGTCCTCAGAGGAGTAAGGGAGTAGAACCGGGGGAATAGAACTGTCACCTCGGGCACAGAGGCCAGAAGCACTGTGCAAGGTCTTTGTTGTTTTTTTTTTTTTTTTGGACACAGGAAGAATGAGCCAGGTGAATCTGTGGCACTGACTCTAGATGCTCTTGTGAACCGTGGTGAAGCCTGCTGGTACTGGATGTAACTAAGACACCTGCCATGCTGGTAGTGCTGAAGCTAAGGGACAGTGGAGACAGATGACAAGGTGTCTGTGGTACTCTCAACAGTTATCTTCTCCCAGAAGCCACAGTGTCTTGAAGGAAATAGTAAACCAGACTGCTAAGTGGAACCCCTCTGTCCTTTAAAGGCTTTTGCTGTTAGGAAAAGACATAGGATGAGAGGTAACCAACAGGAAACGAACTGTACGAGCGTCAGAAAAAAACAAAACCAAGAGTGGGTCTTAGGTCAATGCTGGATGAAGCCTTTCTTCAGTTAAGGTGGCAAAGAGGAGGACCATCCAAGGAGAGCATGGCACTAAAAAGTTGGAAAATTGGAACTTTTCCCTTGTAGATGCTGATGCCAAGAGTAGGCAACAAGGTGGTCACAGCGCAAAACATGTAGTTTGGGCCTAGTAATTATGGCCTCTCTTCAGCCACCACTGCGACGTCTTCCAAGAACAAAAACAAATCTATTTAGTTATGTGCTTACTTTCCCCTCCCTTCCCCCCCCCCCAGCTATTGGAGGGAGAGAAAGATAGACAGACACACATACACACAGATAGAGAGACAGAGACAGACACAGAGAGACACTGAGAATACACACGTATGTGTCTCATGTCAGAAAACAGGACAAAGACAAAAGGTAGGGTCAAATCTGACTCGTGGCCTGTAGCCTAGCCTGGCCTGGCCTGGCCATAAAGGCTGTGATGGCATGTCTTTTGTGTTTGTGACAGTCCTACATTCTCTCACTATACTAGGCCGCTAACAAGTGGGCCACAGCCCTCCAGGGCCTTTAGCGTGCACTCATGGTAACTCTGCTGCCCCCAGACACTCAGATTTATTTTGCCAAAGTTACAGGGCAATTATGGAAATGTGCCCTTTGAAGCCAGCCTGATTTCCCTTTATTTTCTTCTCCCTGACAGAGCAGAACAGAGCTTCTCCGCCTCTCTCTCTCTCTCTCCCCTCCCCCTCTCTTCCTAATAACTCTTACATAGTAGGAGCTTCTAGGAGCAATGTTGGGGGAAAAGCCAAACTTCTAAGTAGTGTCTAAATTGTGTGGATATGAAATAGCATCAATTTAATTTCCATGCTGTGTTTTGTTTTTAAGTAGGACAATGATGGTCATGAAAAGGCAAACGAAATGTGGAGGGTGAGAGGTAAATGCTTCTGCCTAGCTGCTGGAGTTTGCCCATGTCTCAAGCCTTTACTTATAGGCAGGCAAATGACCCACTTGACCCACTGGGGCAGACTGATCCCCTACACACCCTGTTCTGTTCCCAAAATCTTAGCTCCACAAAACACAGCAGAGGGCTTTTGTTCTTGTACCTAGGCAAAAAGACATCCCTACGTTTTCTCTTGTAGATGCTGATGCCAAGAGCAAGCAACAAAAAACGTGGTCGAAGATGCCAATGTAAATCGTGTAGTTGGGCCTAGCAATTATCATTATCCCCAGCTACCGCCAGGTCTTCTAAGAACAAAAACTCACTCTTATTCAGTAGCCCCAGGTTTCGTGGCTTTACAGAATTGTCAACAGGACACGGAATCTGGGGCCTCTGTGTGAAGTGACCCCATGTGTTTCTGGCATTGGAGTGTTGAATGAAAAGTGTCTGCAGTTAAACGGTATGGATGGATGGGCTCTGGGGATGCCTGTGAAGGGTCATGATGGAAGTCCATGACTGGGATTGCCTAGTGTCTGGGGCCTCCATTTCTACTCTTTAGAAAGTGACTTTGAAGTTTCTTTGTCCATGTGGTTGCTTGCTTCTTCCTTCCTGCCCTCCTTGCTTCAGAAGGATACAGAATGACCTGACCACTAAGAAGCCCACCCACCCTTCCCCCACTACCTACAGCAGAGGCCACTCTTGAGCTCACTGTCCTACTTTGCTTTTTTGTTTTATTTGCATTTGCTATTGACATGGGGCTTCAAAGTATAGCCTGAGCTGGCCTCAAACTTAATATGTATCTCGAACTGCTGATTTTCCTGCCATTACCTCCCAAGTGTTAGGATTACAGGCTACCTTGCTAGCCTCCTGCACTGACTTTCCAGACTAAAGTAATGTTGAATTGAGTAAGTTGGCAAAGGACTTCTCAGGTAACATCCAGTGTATCTCAGGATACACTCCCAGTGACCTCACCAACTCTCACCCCGCCTATGCTTAAAGATTTATGGGCTCCGGTGGTACTGTCAGCTTCAAAGGAGCTTGGAAGGGATGTTTAAGATCCAAACTACTACAGGCTCAGCCTGACAACTTGGGTGTGGTGCCCAGGACCCCTCTAAACTGTCTTCTGACCTCCACTCGTACTGATTATAATATACTATTCTCTATAGTTAATTTTCTTATTGATTACAACAACTGCCTGATGTAATGGGTGCTACTGCCCTCATTTTGTAAACTGACGAATCCAGACTCAGCCACTTGCACAACATGGCCAATAAATGGAAAAGCCAAATCCTGACTCGGGGCTTCTTGATTCCAGAACGGGACGCTAACACAGTTCCTTGCATCTGGGTTTGGATCAGATGGGCTCCGCATCTATGAATCCATGTTGGCCCGTTCCTTCCCACTCCATGACATATCTGATGTTGGTGGGCCTAAAGATCTTGATAAGGCTCCAACCCCATCGTTCTCACTGAATCCCACCCACTGCAGTAGAAGACCCCTCCTACCCCTAGATTTGCCATTTAGCAAGGGTCCCTGGGCCATCAACAGTGTGTGGAAGCACAGGTGAGAATTACGGATGCTCAGGTCACTCCCAGCTCTCCTAAGTCTGAATCTGCCTTTTCATGGAGAGGTCTGGGTGAGTATCACAAATGTATATTAGCGAGCCCCCCCCATCTAGAAGCTCCCCAATAAGACATGTGACCCCACCAGCACAGAGCTGAGCTGGGATTATCCCTGAGACTGGGGCCTCTCCAGGAATGCAGCATGGGGCTGGGATGGAGGGAAAGCTGGATGTGGGAGACAGGGAAAGTCAAAGGGATGAGGGAGGTCAGGGGAAGGGTCCATGAACCAGGCAAACTGGCTATACCAGGATCAGATGTGCTTTGCCTTCCTGCCTAGCTTTAGACGCCTCTGTGGGTGGCTGTGAGCAACACTGGCCGGCCCTGTGTGCCCATCGCCTCTGTCACTGGAAACATAAAAGCCTTCCAATGGTTTCTTACCATATCAAAGTGGACATCACATCTGCACTAGAGTCAGGGGGAAAAGGGAGAAAAGACAGGAAAAGAGAGGAAAAGACAGGAAGGGAAGAGGAGAGGGGAGGCTGTCGTTTGAGACTGATATAAAATGGCAGGAGCCCTAGAAGACAAAGATCATCTCATTTGCTCCTTTTAATTCATTCATTCATTTATTCAACAATAGTTACCAAAGAGGACCACAGTGAACAAAGCCTGACCTCCTACAACTTTCTGTCTACTACAAACAAACAATTTTTAAAAAAATTATATCATAACCCATCCTGGATTTTCTGGGCTATGAAATACACCAGATGCTCTACCCATGCACATCCTAGGGACCTGATCAAGATGGCAGCTGGGTGGTTGGTAGGACATGAAGAGTAACACACTCTCCTGTATTTGTACCACGGAGACCTGCCCCACAGTGAGATCCAGTCACTCTCTAGACCTGTGCCACTCAGGACAGCAGCCACACCTGCCTATTGAGCACCTAAGCGCGGCTTGTGAGAGCTCATCTTGCCACCTTGATTGTATTGAGAAGTACCTAGGAGACAGGTAAGGTTTTCCAGAGAAGATGAACTAAGTGGAGAACACCCAAGAGGTGACCAGCACCATTCTATAGGCTGGAGGAGACTGGGAGTGTCCTGCTGCTTCCTGTCCACCATCCCAGGAGCTGTTCTTTATTGTGCCATGCCCTTCTGCATTAAGAGCCAGAACCTCTGAAACCATGGACCCAAAGAAAATTTCCCTCCTTTAAGTTGTTTTGCTCAGGTGCATTGTCACAGTGCGGAGAAGCTGACTAACACAGGGCTGGTCCCAAGGGGGAAGTAGAATTAAATGCGGTGCACTGTAGAATCCAAAGACTTAGGCATTAAGAGGCAGAATAACACAAGTATAACAAACATTTCACAGGTTTACATATCAAGGTTTTGAACACACCAGGTTAAATAAATATTGAAGTTGATTTTGTCTGCTTATACTTTTCAAGGATAGTAAGAGAGTTTTTTGTTTGGTTTTTAGCATCCATGGTTCTCATTGTATTTCTGGTAGGCAGTTGGGCCCCCGGGCCATTGAAAAGCCAGGAATCCATGCCCAGCGCCACTGCTCTCCACCAAAGGCCCTCGAGAGTTTTAGTCTACCCATGCTGAGCCTCGGGATCTCCCTCTGTTATACTGGTGCATGGATCTCACAGAGCAGAGCCTTCCTGTCAAAGCACATGCATCCATTCATCTAGTCTTCAAATGTCCTACGAGGTAGGTATTGCAGTTTTGTTTTTTTTTTCCTTCTTAGAGACAGGGTTTCTCTGTGTAGCCCTGGCTGTCCTGAAACTCACTCTGTAGACCAGGCTGGCCTCGAACTCAGAAATCCACCTGCCTCTGCCTCCTAAGTGCTGGGATTAAAGGTGTGTACCACCACTGCCCAGCTGGTATTGCAGTTCTTATCATGACTTTTTAATATGGAGAAACTGAGGCTCAAAGAGGCATAATTCTACTAATGCACATTCCCAGAAAGTGAAGGAGACAGAATTTAAGCCAGACAGGTTGGACCAGAGCTGCCTTTGCTGCTCCGCAAGGACACAGCAATAGTGCTTACTCCACAGAGGTCACTGTGCTGTGGGAGTACACATCACACACACACACAATCACATATACACACTCACATACACACACTCACACACATTCAACACACAGTCACACACACTCATGCATTCTCACACTCTCATACACTCACACACACTCTCACACACTCATATATACACACTCACACATACTCTCACACACTTACACACACACACACACACACACATACACACACTTGTGATAATTAGGTTATATTGGCCCATGGTGTAGTCTACTTCACATGATGGTAGAAGAACCCATCAAAGCTCTTCCTCTCATGAACAGGATGGGAGAGAGGAAGGAGATGCAATCTCAATGATCACTCTCAAGGACACCCCTTATGGCCTGACCACCTCCTACCAAACCCCACCTTTTAAAGACCCCATGACCCAATTCTCTGAGTAACCAACCTTTAGCATGGTCCTTTGGGGAACATTTGAGATCCAAACCGTAGCCTGTGAAGAGTGGTTTTTTGGGACAATAATGAGCCAAAGACTTAGCCTAACACCAGCATGATAGAACAATGTCAGTGGACAGAGTAAGGAACTTTTCACCAGAAACACCAGAATAGTGATCAAGTGATAATCCGCCTTGAAGAGTCACACATTACTGCATAGTCACCTCCAGCCCAGGGGCAAAAAGTGATAGCAGCTCACGGATTCCTCTAGGTGCCAGATAGTCAAATGCAATGGTTTCTCTTGATCATCTCAGCTGTCAAATCCCAAGGAAGTGTTCCAGTGAGCTCAGTGTGGGTCACGCTCTTACTGCTGAGACAATGACAACGGCCAGGGTGTGTAGCAGGAAGAGACTCTCCTTTGAGACTCACAATGGACACCATCAAAGATGTCTGCTGGGCTAGAGTGGGGTGGAGGGATGGGGGACAAGGCCCAGGAAGGAAGAGAGGGGAGCGTGATTGTGGGCTAGAGGTGTGGCAGGCACAGCATCCTGCATTCCATCCCCAACACCATCAAAAAGAGAAAGAATGCTCAATTCCTTCACCAAATGCCAATCTGCTGTGGCTGGTGACAAAGCACTGGCTGAGACCAGAGGCAGCCAGCCAGCCTTGGAGCCCTTCCCAAGCTTCAGATGCTAAGCTTTGGATCATATGGGGTTGGGCATGGGCTATACCCCAACTTTTCTAGCTGTGCTACCTGAACAGCCTCAGGTGGGGGGAGTGGCTCTAACAGCCAGCAGAGTGACAAAGGCTGGGTGGACCAGGTTGTCGAAGAAGACTCCTGGGGAGCTCAAGGTCACCAGGACTTGAGACAGCCATTTCTCATCTCTCTATCATCCCTCCATCTCTCTTCCCCTCTCCTTTGAACCTGAACTGGAAAATGCTTACTGGAGCTGGGCCCTGCTCTGCCCTAGGGTGGGGTTTGATAGTTACCAAATGCACTTCTGCTTGGTAATTCAGAAATAAAGTCAGACTTTTCCTGAAGCTGTCTTTACCATATTGAAGAAGATCACTTGCAAATATTTTTGGAGAAAAAAAAAAAAAATAAGGCCAGGTGTGGGGTACACCTCTATAATCCCCACATTTGGGAATCTAAGGCAGGAGGATCTTAATTTTAAGACCAGACTGAGCTCTATATAAGAATCAGTCTCTTATATACACAAACCCATTAAATAAATATAATCATTATGGTTTGAATGAGAGTGGCCCCATAAGTTCCTATGTTTGAATGCTTGGTCCAAAGTTAGTGGAACTTTTTGGGAAGGATTGGGAGATATGGTCTTGTTGGAGGAAGTTTGTAACTTGGGGTGAGCTTTGAAATTTCAAAAGCCCATGCCAGGCCCAGTCTCTCTCTCTCTCTCTCTCTCTCTCTCTCTCTCTCTCTCTCTCTCT
>JADRCH010000063.1:5749386-5765945 GCA_019843965.1 Rhynchomys soricoides | reverse complement strand
TCTCTCTCTCTCTCTCTCTCTCTCTCTCTCTCTCTCTCTCTCTCTCTCTCTTCTCTCTCTTTCTGCTGCCTTCAGATCATGATATTCCTCTCTCATCTACCAAAACAGTGCCATGCCTGTCTGATTCCTGCCACAGCGATTATGGACCAAGCCTTGAAAACTGTAAGCAAGTCCCCAGTTAGATACTCTGATTTGTAAGCCTTGTCTTGGTTACAGTGTCTTCACAGCAGTAGAACAGTGACTAACAGAATCATCATCAGTATAATTGAAGAGACAGATTTAATAGTCACAACAGTTCAAACATCATTATCCAATAGAGCAATATGATGGCTACCCTGTGTCCAGGTTTGTCATATGACAGGGGCTGGTCACCATGTTTCTGCATCTGTGGTCAGCACAGAAGCACAATCAAATGCCAGCAGCCACTCTATTTTGGGTTGTCTCCTGTCTCCTCCCTGCCACACCTGAGTACTCCAAATATACCCTCCACCCCCACTGAGTCCCACTCAAATACACAGGCACAGTTGGAACCATTTATGAGGTCAGCTGGGAGGACTGGGCCTGGGGTGTCTTATCATACATTCCCACTTCTCCCAAGATGTTCCTGTTTCCTTTTGTCCATGGAGCAATCAGGCCAGGAGGTGGCCACATGGGGTCCATCTTTCCAGCAGGTCCCCTGACCTTTCATGTCCTGGACTAGAATAGAAGAGCAGAGTGGTATGACCCAGCTGGAAATGGACTTGGGAAAAGGCCACAGGCGCTACCACTTGGTCACAGCATGTAGAGGGCCACTGCCAGAATTAGATTTACTCAGAAATGTGGAAGGAAGAGACCACAGGAGCCAGGAGCTGAGCAGAACATGGAGATGGGGGAGAGGATGGGCAGGCGGCGGCAGAGCCAGTTCTGACAGATGGGCAGAGGGCCTGCCTGTCAGTGACCTGCTGGGTAACCATTGTAGGGTGAAGAGTGTTAGGAACCAAGCCAGGCTGGTCTGCAAACTATAGGCTTTTAAAGACACTGTCATGACTGGCCAACCTTCCCAAGAAAGACACTTGTGTCCTGAGAAAACTTAGACAGTGGTCAAGCTTGTACAGAGAGAGAAGCTGAGGAAGGGTCCACTCCAGCCTCTTCTTCCTCCAGCTCCCTGACTCTGTTTCCCATCAGGTACATAAGTGATAGGAACCTGTGGAGAGACCATGGCAGACTATCCTCACGTCCTTGTTCATGGGTCCTCACCAGTGTGACAGTTACTCAAAGCTGGCATCGCTCCTTGCTCCAGCAATGGAGACATCAGCCTGTTTTATGGCAGGCCATGGGACATCTCAGAGCTGACATCAGCATCATGTGTAAGAAGATGGTGTTTTGAGTACTTCATAAGTCAGATTTCCGCAGTATTACAGCCAGCAGGATGCTGCGACCTGTGACACAAGGCATTGTCAGCTCAATTTATGAGACAGGAATGACCAGGAGGACCTAGGGAAGGATCAGAACAAAAGATGTGACACTTAGAGTCTCAGGACAGCACAATTTACCAAGTGGCATGAGACTTCATTTTAAAAATAGTCAGTTATGTCCACATTTATGAGAATTAAGTTGGACCCCTTTACACCATTCACACACTCAACTGGAAACTTATCCTAATCTTAAATAAAAGAACTAACACTTCAAAACTCCATAGAGGAAACTATTTTTAATTTTGGGTCAAGCAAAGCCTTCTTTAAGACATCAAAAGAATGAGAGAAATAGTTCAAAACATAGAGACTCGTAAACTATGACAAAATGCCTGCAAATGATATATCTAGGGGTTATATCTACAATAGATAAAGATATTATAATTCAACAATAAAGCAATCCTATTAAAAATCAGGAAAATACTCATAGCAGATATTTCTCCAAAAATGTTATGATATCATACAGAAAGGTAGATAGCATTGTTACCCATCAGAGGCATGCAGGTCAAAACCACAAACTCCCACCTCACTAGGTTGGTGTCTTAGTTTGACTTTCAAGTGCTGAGATAAAGATCATGTCCACAAGGATTGGAGAGGTGGCTCAGTGGTTAAGAGTGTTTAATCAGCTACTCTACCAGAGGACCTGGGTTCAACTCCCAGCACCCATGTCATAACTCCAGTTCCAGAGAATCCAACCCCCTCAACAGACATACATGCGGACACAACACCAGTCAATGCATACAAAATACAAATAAGTAATAAGTCATTTAAAAAGATTATGACCACAGGCAACTTGGGGAGGGAAGGGTTTACTTGGTTTAATATCCTGAGTCACATCCATTGAAGGAAGCCAAAGCAGGAACCTGAAGCAGAGGCCATGGAGGAATGTTGCCTACTGGCTGTTCTCCATGGCTTGCTCATCCTGTTCTCTTATACTACCCAAGACAATCTGCCCAGGGATAGCCCTTGCCCCCAGTGGGCTGGGCCCTTCCACACCAATAATTCATCAAGACTATGCCCTCCCAGATTTCCCTGCAGGCCAATCTGATGGAGGTATAAACTGAGGTTCCCCTTTCCAGATAAATCCAGCTTGCAAAAAAATCAGGACAGATTGGGGGGAAAAGAAGATAGAAAACAGCAAGTGTTGACAAAGCTCTGGAGCAATCTCAGCCCTCACTGTTGGTGGGAGTGTAAGGGGAAGTCTGCCACTGAAAAGCAGTTTGGTAGTTATTTGATAAATGAACCAAAGTTATTGAATGACCCAGACATTCCCTCCCTAAGTGTGCTGGTTATTTTGAATCATCTTCAAATATTCTTTGTCCCTTCCTGAATTTTGAGCTCTGTAAGAACAGCCATAGAGCCTGCAACACCAAGACCCTGCAAGGGCCTGGCTTTGGGTTAGGGGCCCTCTGCACCAGTGACAGGTGAACAGGCCTGCTCTCTGCCAGAACTCTCTTGAGCCCTTAGCCTTCTGACATATCTTATGTGCCATACAAGAATTTTTTTAGTTTTATTCTTGTGCTTTATTTTTGTTTTTTTAAACAGGGTCTCGCTATATGGGCCAGGGTGGCCTCAACTTCACCATCCTCCTGCCTCAGACTCCTGAGTGCTAGAATTACAGGTATATGTCACCTTATAGAGTTCCCACCTGTGACTGACGTAGTTTCACCTTGTTGGGGTGCCACACACCAGAGCATAATAGGTTAGGAAGGATTGGACACATGCATCCTAGAAAGCTCAAAGTAACCGAATTCAGGAAACAGGTTTTTGTTATTTCACACGGAAAAGGACCAAGAACTCCCTGATCATGAGAAACCCAAGCTAGTCCAGCGATGCTATCCTTCCAATATTAATGCCTAATCCCCATGTGTGTTCCCATATACACCGCCTGACAAAGGCTGCTGGTACTCCTAACACCACAGACATGCTCCAGGGAGAAGGAAGGACAGACATCGCCTTTCTCCATGGTCACTAGTTTAAGAAGACATCTGAAACCTCCCTAGCAACTTCACTTACAAAGGAGGTTGGGAGAAGGTCTTTCAGCTTGCCACACTACCGTCATTAGGTAGCAGGGTCTGTTGGAGGAGCAAGAGTGGGTCTGGTGTTGGCTGAGACTATGGCAGTGTTGACCAGGTCGCCACCATCAATAGCTCATCATTCTGTGACCACACGACCAGGAAGTCTTTCCTTTATAAGAGTGAGCAAAGCGTCACCTCTCTGCCAAAGGCACTTTGGGGACAATCTAAGGCACATTTTCATAGTACAGAACCAGTGCGGATCACTCCTCTCTTGTAACTAACTGGGTCTGTTACCTAGACCCATGAGAGGGTTCTGTGGATAGCATCTTGTATAAGCTTCCAGGAGGGAAACACATATCCCTCAGTAGGTACAGGAGGAAAGAAGCCACATGTCACCATGTGTTAAACTAACTGTATATTCCACATTACCTAGAGAATAAACAGATTTAAGACACACAAAGTCATACCTGCGCTCACCTTTGCGGGGGAAGAACTGCCATCCCATGTAGCATTAGGGAACCCTGAGGGATGTGTCCAGGGTGGTAGAAAAGCCAGTTTGGGTGAGAGTTTGAGATCCAGGGCTGTGGAAGAATGAGGCTTGGTTGGGAGGAATAAGACTCACAGTTTAGATTTGTGCTGCACAAGAGAAACTGGACTCCCATGGTGGCATGGGACAATCATTGGAGGTTTGGAGTCCTGTGGGGCTGAGCATGTTCATCATGCTGTGCAGCTACCACAGAGATGTTTCCCTCTCTGGGCTCAATTTCTCATCCACACACTGATCGCCAGCACGGAGAGAACTAAAGGCTCATGGTTTCAAGAGTGAGTCTCAGTCATTTATTTTGTCTTTCATTTTCCTCATTGAAACAATGTCTTAGCATTTGGCCCAAGCTGGTCTTGAACTCTCCATTCTCCTGTTTCAGCCTGTGATGACAGGTATGTTCCAGCACACCATGCCTGGAGAAAGTGATCCTCAGCCCATGCCATATCCTTTGCCGTGAAAGGTACACAGATCCTCCTGCTGGATGGAAAGTTCTAGAAATCAACTTGAAGACACCTTTCTGAGGCCGGAAGTTGGAATGACCCGGGGAGAACAGGAGAACAAGCCACACTGAAGAAGGCTCCCTCACCTTCTCATGGCAGAGCCTGGGTTCCGACATGGGAGGCCATTGCTTCTGCCTGAACATCCTGGGCCTGCAGGAGTCTGGTTCAGTGATGTTATTCTAGGTTTTAGTGAGTCCTGGATGTGTAGTCTGTGCCATTTGCCAAGTACCCACTATGTCTCTATCTTGCTTGTCGCCCTTAGACTATACATTATTGTCCCCATTCTCTCGAAGATGAACTTGGACCTGAGAGGTGAACAGCTTCTCTGAGGTCATAGAGCCTGTAAATAGCATTGCATCCAAGCCCAGTGCCGTTCAACTCTGGCAGTCTCAAAAAGTTAGGCTCTTGCATAAGCCCAGAACGAGACTTGGATGGGCGAGGATGGACCCAGGTCCCAGAGCCCATTGCCCAAGTCTGGGAGCACTGTCAACACAGGATCTGTGGGCTGAGACCTACAACTCAGAGGGTAAAGGCACCTGTTGCCAAGCCTGACAACCTGAGTTCCATCCTCAGGACCCACATACGGAAGGAGAAAACCTGACTCCTGAAAATCATCCTCAGACTTGCACATGTGCTCTGTGGCATGCACCCACAAACAAAACAAAGCAAATAAAGCAAAACAAACAAATGTAATAAAATAAATAAATAAAAAGAAGGTTCATGACCAGTGAGGGCTTCTGCCATCTGCATCCTCCACCCCATGTCTAGATGTCTGCTTGGGTTCTCTACCATGGTCAAAGCAGAGTTCATGGCTGACGTGTGGTACTGGCTCATCAGACAGTAGTTAGGAGGTTAAAGCAGGTGGATGGAGAGTTTGAGAGCCAAAGTAAATACAAACCCCACTTCTTTATACCTCTTCCCAGGAAGGAAAGTAAGACTCAGGTTGACATACTGGTGTAAACGAGAGACCCGAGACAGGCTGTACCCAGCAGCGGTGACTATGCAGTTGTCCTATGCCTCCCATGTGGGCCATTACTAGCCACCAGCTCCGACCCCGGCTAACAAGAGGCTGCTGGAGCATCTACTACATCCATACTATGCCCAAGGCCTGTGGGTGTGAGTGCCTCACTATGGGGCTAACTTGCTCACTGTGGTCTAAACCAATCTGGCCTGGCCTTTCCTTTCTGACAGCTTGAACTAAGAGATGGGAAGTGATCTTCATAAGGGCAGAAACTACCCTTTGGTTTGGATTATACTGGCATCACTGAGCATGTGGTCTCCTAAGACTCCTTTGAAAAGTGGAGTCTGTAGCCAGTCCTGGTGGGTTAGGTTTAATCCCTTCCTACTCAGGAGACTGAGGCAGGAGGATCACAAATTCAAACATGTCTGGGCTACAGAATGAGTGTAAGGTTAGTCTAAGAAACTTACTGAGCCCTGTCTAAAAAATAAAATACAAATATGTTTTTAAAGATAGAGTTGGAAATGTAACTCGGTGCTAGAAAGCTTGTTTAGCATGCAACAGGCCCTGAGTTCAATCACTAGACTAGAAAGAGATTTTTAAAAAAGAGTGGTCAAAGTGTGGTCTGTGCCTGACTCATCAGCATCACATGGGAGCTTGAGAGAGCCATGGGCCCTATGGGCACTCGTGAGCCCCATTAACACACACTCAACTTGGTAAGCCTGCTTATACTAATGACCTGGAGGCCTCCTCTATCCCAATCCCAGGTTCAGATAACTTAGCTTTTGACAAATGAATAAACAAACAGCTCCACAGGTGGATAAATCTGAGGAATCCTCCACACCAGGTTCCTCTTCCCACAAAGCACAGCAGGTCATCTGAGGTCCTGACAAGTCCAGCATTACAGGAATGTGGGGATTTTATTCAACTGAACACATTCCCAACCTTACTTACTGTAAGCTCTTCTTTTCCTAGAATGCCCAGGTGCGGAATATGTGTCTGAAAACACCGCCCTTCCTTGGAAGAGAGCGCGCCACCCACCCGAAAAGCAACGGAGGCTCCCTTGTGATATTACATTCCAGTAACAAGTTCTAAGACCTCAAAATGTACCAGTCAGTAGCCTATTTAAGGTGACTGGGAAGCTGACATCAATTACCTCTCACAGAAGCCACCCCTCCCTGTTTCTAAGATTTCAGCCTCTGTTCCCACGGTCTATCTAACTGAGCATGCCCAGCCCAATGTCATTACAGAACACAGTTCTTCTGAGCCACCTCCAGTGTCCTCCCAGGCCCCGGGACATTTCCTTCACTTCTCTACTCATCAGTAGCCTCCCCTTTTCCCCACACTGCCTTGGCCCCTACTTCAAATCGATTGGCAATTCATTAGATCGTATCTGTTCTGTCTCTCGAGTCTCCCCACCTCTGTTCCTTCCCACTGTGACTAAGCTGGCCCGTTGCCCCCAGCCACCTCCCTGCCTGGTTCTCACCACCCGTCCTACCTGCCACCTGGTGCATTACTCAATCAAACACATGCTGCTGGCATCTGCCTGCTCAGATCCAGGTGCACTTTCGTCAAAGTAGGTCTATTTTGAAGATTGGAAATTTAGGTTCAGAGAGGTGGAGTAACAAACATTCTAGGTCACAGATTCAGGAGGGTTGGGGGCCTGGACATCATGGTTCCTGCAGTGGAGCATTTTGCTTTTCTCTGGCTCTTGACCCCATTCCCTGGCTCTGTCTCCATGTAGAATCAGTACCAGGCCCACCCCTGTAGTATAGTATGACAATATTCTCCAGATCCACCGGCCGTTATCTGCCTTCTCACCTGCTCTTGCACACATATCTTCTGCTTGAGCCTCACCTCACTCCTGGTCCTGCTTTGTGCAGAGCAGGGATCCTCTTGAACCCCAGAAGCAGCATGCTTTCCAGGTAGGTTATTACTAGCATCTTACAGATGAGCAAAGGGGAAGCCACCTGCTCAAGTGGACTCAGGCTAAACCACAGACTGTGTGGGGAAAAAGACCGCAAGGCAAAGCCTTGGCGGCATTGTGGAGTCTGTAAGAAGGTCCTAGGCAGGTGCAGGGGTGAGAGCATCCTGGGAGTTGTTGGGGGGGCTTGTGGAGGATGTGGTGGCATTTGAGATGGGATGAGAAAGTCAGCTTGGGTTTCAGCGGCAGCACTTTGGTGGAAGGCATGCCAGAAGGAAAGAACAGGAGGTACAAAGCCTGAAGGCTGGAAGGGCAGGGGCCAATCCGGGACAGTGAGGAGTCAGGTGTGGCCAGGGTGTGGGTCACAGACACAGAAGTTATTAGAGAAGCATTAACTGCAGAACAAGCCAATAAGGAGTCCCAGAGCACAGAGAGCTCTCCTAGGGTCGAGTGAGTGTCTGCCCTGCTCTGGGTGTGGAGTCGCCTGATCTTTGGAGCAGTCTTTGACCTTTGTCATTATAGAAACGTCAAGAACCCCTGCCTGGGACCCTCAGGCGGCATGAGCTTTGCCCTACTGCATTTTGGCCTGAAAGCATGGGCAGGGAGTTCCAAGCCTGGGGCAGGTCCCAGAGTTCTAGGGGAGGGGACACAAGGAGGCATGAGAGTGCTTGCCCACTTGTCCCCAGTGACAAAAAACAACCCAAGCTTCTTTCTTTGCTTTCCAAGTGAAAGGACACCTTGACTTCCACCGTCCTGAAATACATGGGCACTTCTACTCAGCAAGACTGGGATACACGACTTAGGAGAATATGCCTTTACTCAGCTATCTCCATCCAGATTCATCTGCAGGCAGGAGTTGATCCCTTAATGAGACCTGGAGCCATCCCGTTTACCCAGCCAACTCCCACCATGCATTAGACACAAATTCCTGGGATATCAGTCTGGTTTCTTGTAACATCTGTGTCCTCAACCTAGAAGCAACCACATCCATGGCTCAGGCCCACATGACCAACCTCATCCCTGGTCCCTCCATCTGCTCACTCTGTCTAGCAAGACCTGTAGTCTCTTGTTGCTACAACCTGTGACCTGTCCTTGGTCATGGGCTCAGCCTTGACAGTTCTCCCAGCTTCTGACACTTTGGTCACCTGGCAGAGACATCAAGCATGTATGGACTCTTAGTCTTTCCATTTACAGCCCAAGCTATCATGCCTTTATTATGGGAAATACTTCCAAGCTTGCTGGTTTTGACCATTGCAAAGTACAAGAACCAGTGATGTCTATATATGCACCATGCTGCATAAGCACTTACCCTATCCACAGCCTCAAATGTTTTCCAGAAAGGAAACACTATTCCCACTAAGCCAACTCCCCTTCCCCCTCTCCCCTCAGCCTCAGATAAACTCTGGCTTGGCTTTATGTCTGTACAAATTTGCCTCCCCTGGCTTTTATATAAATGAAATAATAAATTGTGTGATTATCTGATCTGACTTCCTTCCCTTAGCATGTTTTAAAGGCCATCTCTTGGTTGCATGTATCAGCACTTTAGACAGCTAAGGAAGATGTCATTATGTGGATATGTCCTTTATCCAGTGAAGGATGTTTGGATTGTTTCTATGTCCTGGCTGTTGTAAATAGTGAGGCTATGCACATCTGTATGTTGGTTTGTTTGTTCCAATCCTTAGGAATAAACCCAGGGCCTCACACATATCAGGAAAGCAGTCTACCACTTGGTTTTTAGATACTGGGTCTCTCTGTGTAGCTCAGATTGACAAAGAACTCACTCTAGCCAGTGCTGGCTATCCACCTGCCTCTGCTGAGTGGAGTGTGATCACAAGTGTATGTCATATACCTCCAAGTGTGCAAGTTTTGCTTTGCACATTACTTTCTATTCTTTACGGCATGTGTCCAGGAGTGGAACGGATGAATCAGATGGCATTGAGAAACTACCAAATCTAATTAACATTTCTCCCCAGATGTATACCTCTGTATCAGAAAAAACCTGAAATGCACAGAAGCTTTGTCATTCAAAGGTAAATACTGTAAATATAAGTGTTTCCTGCCAAGGTTTTTGTTTAGAAGGCCTAAATATGTACATATTAAGACCCTTTCTAAAAGTTTATACAAAAAAAAAAAAAGGTGTTGCAGGGACTGAGATGGCTTGCCACACACACATGAGAACCTAAGACTGGCTCCCCAGCACCCATGCAGAAAGCTGTCTGATCCGTGTCCTCCAGGTTCAGTGAGAGAGACCTTATCTCAAGCATAGGTGTGGGCTGGAGAGGAGGCTCAGTTGGTAAGAGATTAGTGCTCCTGCAGAGAACCATGTTTGATTCCTAGTACCCATACCAGATAGCTCACAAGTACCTGTAATTCCAGTTCCAGGGGATCTGACACCATCTTCTGATCCCCAAGCCAAGCCTGCACGCAGGTGGTGCACATACCCACACAGAGACATACACACTACACATGCAAAATAAAAATTAGTAAATAAACTTTTAAAAAGATAGAGAGTGACTAAAATCAGTCATTTAACTCCCCCTGGCAATGGACAAAGAGACACCTTGTTGGGATGTTATTCTTATATCAGTCAGGGGCAGAGAAGATGTCAGCAGTCCTCCATTCATCCTGGAGTGGTGGCCAAAGCAGGCTTATGCCTAAGACCCATAAAAATCAAATCAAATCCAGGCAGTGCAGCATGGGAAAAGGAAGACAGACAGAGACCTGTAGACCACTCTTCAACATGACCTCCAGTGCACTGCATAGGCAAGACCTGTTTGCCACCACACCATACAGCACCCACGGATGAAGGATGTCACCCAGGGGCCCACCAGCCAGGTGGCCAGCCTGAAGTTGGAGCCATCACAATGTGCAAGTATGTGGTGGTCAGATGGGAAAGAAAGAGAAGTGGAGCAGCTTGGGCATTATGGAGAGAGATGGAACTGGAGACTCCAGGGTGGAGAGGAGCAGCCATCTGTGAGAGGCAAGCCCCAACACCTGAGGCCATGGTAAGGTCCAGCCCATGCTGCTGCTGAGGACCATGTCTGAGTCTGTGGTTATTCGGTGGCAGGAATTGGCCTTGATGTCTGTGGCTCATATCACCACTAGAGAACATGAGGATATCCCTAGTCAGGACAGCCACCAGGGACCACGTGGATGTCCAGGGGTTGTTCATAACTAGTCCCACCCCTCACTTGGGATGGGATGCCCCATCTCTCACCAGAGGCAACACTTGGGAGAGTGGGGCCTGTAACCTGACTGGGCAGCACAGTGAAACCGGCTCTGGAGGAATGGGTGCGGGTCAGCTGCCCCTGAGGGCAGGAGAGCAGGAGAGCTGACCCTGCCTCCTGCCTATGGTGGCATTGGGTGATCTAGCCTGGGCAGTGCTGGAGTTTACCCTGTTGGTGCAGGTTGACCAGCTCAGCTACCACCCAGGCCCAGATTCAGGGTTCTGAATTGGCCTACCCCGAGATGCAATGACTCATTGCAAAGTGAAGATGTGGGGACACACTGACATTCTAAAGCTTCTGTGGTGAGATGTTTTCTATGCTTTGTTGTTGTTGTTGTTGTTGGTGGTGGTGGTGGTGGTGGTGGTGGTGGTGTGTGTGTATGTGTGTGTGTGTGTGTGTGTGTGTGTGTGTGTATTCGGGAAAGGAGTTTAGAAGGGTAAAGGGTGCATGTGAGGGATGGAATGCATGATGCTGAACTCACAAAGAATCAATAAAAAGTTTTTAAAAAGTCATTTGACATCAACCTGTGGCCTTCACATGCATACACATAAAACACACACACACCTAAAACACACTCTATTTTGGTGAGGTTGCTGAAGGATCATTCAGTGAACCATTTTAATGGCATCTTCTCAGTAGCAATCTTGTTTAAAGTCACATCCTAGCACTCCCTTCTCTGGTTCAGTTCACTCCCTGCCACGCCCTTCATCCACCACTTCCATTGTACTAGCACAGCCCAGTAAACGAAGCTGTATTCATAGCCTGGGGCACAGTAGGAACACAGGACACACAGTATGAACTGCTGAGTGAACGGATACTTACAACTTGATGTTCCCTGTGAATTTTATTTTGTCTTGTTTGTTTGAGTTAGGATCTTTCTATTGTAGCCCTGGCTAACCCAGAACTCTCTGTATAACCCAAGCTAGCCTCAAACTTGTAGTTTTCCTCAGACCTTCCACATGCTGAGATAACAAGAGGCTGATCAGACCCTGCTTTGCCACTGATTTTATATGTACTTCGGTATGCTGTAGCAATGGATGCCCTTTTGGTTCCTGTTAGTGCTCATCCACACTGACACACTGACACAGCCTTGGTTGTCTCTTAAAAGCCTACCCCAAAGTGGATACAGTACCCAGAATGCTGAGGCTAGGGCAAAGATCTCACCCACACTGGAGCCTTCTGAGTTTGTTTTGTAAGGAGGCCCCATCTTCCATCTTAGACATCTATTAAGAGCCTGGAAGACTTAAAACCCCAACCCCAGCCCCAGCCTAGTGCCCATTTGGTCCCAGTTTCAGGATGGGTTTCTTTGGAATGCCAAGCAAAACTCAAGTCCCCAAAGGGAGACCACGTCTCAGCAGCCACCTTCTTGCCCACAACTGAGCAGTTCTCCATCCACCTCATTGCCAGCCACGGTGAAGCTTGTATTAGTTACAGATGACTCCGATTAGAGGCAGCATCGTCTTGGCTCCTGGAAGAATATTCAGTCCGAAACACAGCTATTTTAGGACTTTAAGCAGATTTATACTTAGGGCTTCAAAGAGAGCCAGCCAGCAAGGAAAATATGGTAACTGTTGCTTTAAATTATAGCTATCATTACTTCAAAAGGATACTCAATCAGAAGCCACTGAAGGCTAAAACTATTTACATCTTCTGACACTTAAAAGCAAGCGAGCAGTTACAGACTGACAGTTTTGGACACGCTGGCCACAGAGAACACCGGACCTTGATGGGCTGCAAAGAGAAACATGTCCCAGGGAGCAGGAAGGGAAGGCACCCTGGGAGCCTTGGGCTAGAGCTCTTGCCCACCCGTTTCTTACCACATCGGGAGGATTTGGGGTGTGGGGCACAGGGATCTTGTCTGGTCCTAAACTCTGGAAAAGTTGGTTCCCAGCAAGGCAATAAATAAGCCAGCCTATTTGCCTGGCCTTTGGTCTTCAGGGACCTGCCATGGGGAAATCCTGCCTAGTCCCATTGGTACAAGAGCCAGGTCAAGACTGTCCCCTCCTTCTTAGGCTATGTTGTAGACACTGACAGGAGGCTAGCCCATATATGGATCAGAATCTGAGCTAGTGACACCAACAGAGACATTGCCAAACGTGGGGCTTTGCAAACAGACTCCCCTAGGTTAAAGTTCAGGCTATTTAACATGCTTCTTGGACAAGACACAACCTCTCAAATGGCGTGATTCAAGTCCCCATCTCATAGAAGCATAACTGAGATGATGGACCCTCAGTACTTCATTTGAGTGATGCTATCCACTGAATCAAATACACTCTAGGAAGTTCCTCACCACACCATCTGTCAGGATCACAAAACAACTCAAGGTGGTCAAGGTAGGCATTTCTATTCAAGGGGCCGCTGTGATGGTTTGGAGTGCTCAGCCTCCTCCATTGTTTCTTAGGTTTTAGAGTTGTCTGCTTCTAGCCCAAGGGAGAAGTGAGGGTGCACAGGGATGAGGGAGAATCTTTGGAATGCAGAGACACTAAAATTTCCATGGACGATGGGTGGTACCCCCTGTGAGGTCAGCATAGCTTGGCTTCTGAAGTAAAGCCCTTCCAACACACTTCCTTAGCCTCTGTCCTTCCACCATCCTGTCAATCACCTAGACACCTCCCCCATCTCTGTGTTCACAGTCTCAGTCTGGAAGAACCTGGCACATGGATAGACTCTGACTCCACACACCCTGGCTGGGAGAATTTAGCAGTAAAGCGCAGAAATCAACTGCATTCCTGCCATAGTGCATACACAGATTAACAAATGCCACCAAGTAGGAGAAAAGATGTACAAACATCTTCTATGGCAGAGTCTAGCCACAGTTCAGGAGCCAAAACCAATCCCCTGTCTGTCGCTTGGATGCCAACATATACTTCTATACAAGGCTGTCTGGGAGATGTAGTCTGCGGCTGAGTTCCTGGCAGGCAGGAAAAGCTCAGCTGTTCAGCAGGCAGAATGGTGTTGTCTGCCACAAGCCCTTCCTACAGAGTTCACTGGTTTGAGCATCATTTTAACCCACTGTTTTCTAATGCAAACGTCCAGCTGCACACATGAGCTCCAGAGGCTTTGTGCAAGACTACGGCTGATAAACAGCAGAAGCAGAGTTAGAACCTAGCTCTCTTGGTCTCCACCCCACCTTAAGAGCAAGGAGAAGTTTCTATCACGGCTCTTTGAGGTTGGCAGGGACTTGAAAGTCCTCATCCCCAGTTTCAGAAGGCCAGTGTTTCAGGGCTGTATACAACGTTATAGTACAGGATGGTCAGCTCTGCTTTTCTCCTGTGTTCCTGGATCCTCCCAACCTGCACTGTTCACCCAAAGCCTTTCTTCCCACAATCAGCTCCAGCCTTCTCCATCCAGAACCTTCCTCTAGCTAGCAAGAGTCCCAGCAGACTCCATGGTTGGGCTGGAGGCCCATGTTCCTAGGGAGTACTCATCTATCTCGGCTGGGTCATTGCTCTCTCCTGTACTCAGTCCTGACCCACTCTGCTCAAGCCTGGGCAAGAGACATGTTCTGTCCCTCTCTTGACAGGCAGGGATTGGGTGACCTAAGTAGACACACAGTTGTGTGAAGCTCAGTGAGGGTGGCAGGCGACATGAGAGGAAGTCAGATGCTGCGTGTTACTTCTCTCCCTGAGTTTGTGCTCCCCCTACCCCTAGAAAATTCTGTCTCCTTCCCTCGTCATGTGGGGACATAGGATGGATGGAAGGGGCTGAACAAGACAGTGACTTGCACAGTGGACGTTTGTGGACCTTAATGAATTCTGTTTTCCGTTAGTGACAGCTACTGTGCTTCTTTGGGTGTATTACTCCTCCCCCACTGTCTGGGCAGGATTATCAGTCAAGATGTCCCACCTTCCTCTGCCCATCTCAACCATCACCCTTATCCTTCAAACTATGATTGTTAAGGGACTCAGAGTGAGAAAGTATGAGCACACATGTAAACATACCCATGCACAGGCATATTTACACACACACTCATGCACACACATATTCACACAACACAAACTCATGTACACACATGTTCACACACACACATTTATATTCACACACTCTCACATCTACATATACACACTCATGTACACACACCCACTTACACACACACCCACTCATGCACACACACATATTTATATACACATGCACACTCATACATACACAAATACACACATACATATTCACACACTCTGACACCTACACACACATACACATGTACATGCACGTATTTACACACACATACACTCATACACACTCACAATCACACAGCCTCAAAATCCTACAGCCTCACAATTCTTCCTTAAAAGTCTTCCTGTACTCTCAATGAGGCCAGAATCTCTCTGAGAGGTCACTAACATCCTGTGATTCCTCTGAACTTTTCTTTCGTTTCTCAGGCTCCAAAGCAATGCTGCAGGTGGAGCCCACAGGCACTTCCCCCTCCCCCTTCTGATCCACACACCGCCCTCTCTAGATACACTACCCTGTCACCTAAGGGACTGAAGAGGTGGCTCAGCGGTTAAGAGGACTGGCTATTCTTCCACAGGATGCAACCTTAGTTCCCAGCATACATACACACACACACACACACACACACACACACACACACACACTCAATCTTTTTATTTCTTTTTTTGTTTCCAGTTGTTGTTGGTTTTTTTGTTTTTGTTTTTGGCTTCTTTTAGTTTTTTGTTTTATTTTTTTGTTCGTTTTAGACTCGGTTTTACTATACAGCTCCAACTAGTAGCCTGGAACTCACTATGTAGATCAAGCTGGCCTCTGAACTTACAGAGATCTGACTGTCTCTGCCTCTGCCTCCGCCTCCGCCTCTGCCTCCGCTTCTGCCTCTGCCTGCTGGGATTAAAAGTATAGGCCACCATAGCCAGCCAATGTAAACAAAATTGTTTAAGTCATCTAATGTATGTAAAGCTTTTCAAGCCTGAAAACACGAATGGTTTTAAATTTAAACTGCCTCTTGATCTTTCCCAATGAGAAACAGTAGCAGGGTAGATTTTACCAAGGCACCCAACTCCCAGTGAACCAGCAGTTTTTATGCCCTGCAACCTAGACCCCTTCCAACAGCTTCTCAACTTGCCAGGCAGTACCCTGGGTATTTCCATGGAACGGTCCCTACCCATGGGGGCTTCTGTGTTCAAGAAATAAAGAGTCCCCTCTCAGTTCTATATCCCCCTCACCCCCAAGTGGTTGTGTTTTTCATCTTTTTCTGGTGGGACCTTCCTCATTTACATGAGAGTATCCCCTCAGACTGTTAAAAACCCTTACATAGAGAAAGTCTTGAGGTTGTGCTGCCTTCTGAGATGGGGACCACAGACATAAAGTCAACAGATGTCTCAGTTGGTCACTCTAAACCAAAACCAAGGGTTACAGCATGTTTCCAGGCTGCAGGACCTCAAGCCAGTAAGATTTGGCCTTGCTGGAGCCCTTCCCAGAGGGCTGGTCCTGGCCTGCCCAGAGAACGAGAATGATTGCTCAAGGACCAAGGGGGACAAAGGAAGATGCAGAGGGGTGTAGGTGGGGAAGATGGCTCCCCAAATTAAATGACCCTAAATAAAAGATGGTATTGGGGGGTCATCTGTGTACTCACCCCACCTGCTCCCCACCCTCCACTCCTGCTCTCTGACCTAGAAAGTTAATCTCAAGGTCAGACTCAGTCCCCAGGCCCTCTTCATTCCCTCTTTGGATCACCCAGCACACACGGTAAACAGGAAAGTCAGGCCATAAGGAGACAAGAGAATCATGGGGAGCAGACAGGGAAGAGGAGATGAGGAAGAGGAGGAGGAAGAGGAGGAGAAGAGGAAGGGGAAGGAAAAGGGGAGGAGCAGGAGGTAAAGGAGAAGGAGGAAGAAGAGGAGGAGGAGGAAAAGGAGGAAGAGGAGAAGGAGAAGGGGAAGAAGAAGAAGAAGAAGAAGAAGAAGAAGAAGAAGAAGAAGAAGA
>JADRCH010000063.1:5659899-5748054 GCA_019843965.1 Rhynchomys soricoides | reverse complement strand
ACACACACACACACACACACACACACACACACACACACACACACACACTGTTTTTTTTGACCTGTCACATCTTAATATGACCAATTCCATGGAGCCAGAAAGCCTGAGAAATGATGACTTTCGAGTTTTTATTTGTTCCTTGGGTTACCTGTGATACCCATACCTGCTGAATAAAACACATGCTCTCACCATGACCACCAACTTATAAATGTGTCTCTGGGGCTTGGTAGAGTAAGCTAGTTGTTGCCCATCCACATTTTACCCTTTTCGTCTTAGGCACCCAGCTGGACTACATTTCCCAGCCTCCCTTGCACTAGCAGAGCTAAGCTATTAAGTTCCGAAAGAGCTGGTGTGCACCTTTACTAACCTTCCCTCAGACCTCAGCACCACACTCCATGCTTTCCCTGCCACCTACTTTCAGGATGGGGAGACCCCACAGGAACGCAGAGATGCAAGGTGGAGCCAGAGGTGGAAAAAGCTTGGATACCAAGTCCTTCCAACCCACTGTCAAGAGGCAGTAATAGGACTAAAAACTAACTTCACACACACTCTCTCCCTTTGTGTGTGTGTGTGTGTGTGTGTGTGTGGTGTGTGTGTGTGGTGTGTATGTGTGTATGTGTGTGGTGTGTATGTGTGTATGTGTGTGGTGTGTATGTGTGTATGTGTGTGGTGTGTGTATGGGTGTGTGTGTGTGTGTGGTGTGTGTGTGTGTGTGTGTGTGTGTGGTGTGTCACTAAGCATGCTCATTGACTAACACATGTCTGAGAAGTTCTTCATGAAATTCTTGTTTCGCTGCCCTACCCAACAAGAATCGGAGCTCCACTTCTGTACCTTGTCTTATGAATACGGTGACACTTTTTCACACTTCCAATTTTTAAAAAGATAATCACAAAAATTTAAGTTCCAAAGTTTCTAACTTACAAACTTCTTAGACATGGGCAAAGCAATCTTCCCAAGTGACCTCCCAGGACCATCAAATACTTAATAAACTAAGATGCAAGCAAAGCTCCCCACTGACAGCCATTGTTTCTGTGCCACTTGGGGACTAGATCTGAGCCAGTCCTTGAAACCACAGAGTGGCATGTTCTGGCATGGGTCAGATATAGGTCACATGTGTAGTCCTCGAGCTAAGACTAAAGCCCTTCCTCAAACCAAATGGGCTAAATGGAAGGAAGGAGGGCCAAGGTTCTGCAGTCAAAAGGGAAGGGATCTGGGCCGGGAAATATAGAGTGTCAGCTCTATACACACAACACAAGGATACTCAAGGGACTTTCCCAAGATCAAAGAGCCAGAAAGGGCATTAGAATCAACCCTCCTTCCCCTCCACAACAGCATAGAACAGCATGCCTACTACATAGCACAGAACAGCATGCCCACTGCACAGCAGCTAGGGTGCAAGCTCCCTAATGCATGGACCATAAAGCCATCAGCTGTCCTGAGGCTGCAGAGGGATTTATAAAAGGCCATTCATTTCATTAATAATTGGTCCGCTGCCAACTTAAGTGCTTTGCCGCTGTTAACTGTGAGTATATTTTTAATGTAAGGAACTTACACCCACTGGCTGTCTTCTTGTCTGAAAATATGGCCAAGTAAAAGGCTGAGACTTCACAAGCTGACAGAATCACCAGGCATTAGCCAGGTCCTCATCAGTTTACCTGCACAGCCAAGTTTAGTTCCAATGCCCCACTTCACAAGATAAACCCTCTTTATCAGGGAGCTATCAGTGGGAGAGAATCCCATGACAGTGGTGGTCCTTCAGCATTTTGTGCCTCCTTGGGCACATTGTCTGGTTCTCAGTATCAAGGCCAGATGGAAATGAAGGCCTTCAGCATGATGTCTCCACAGAATCAGGGTGACAGGATGAACGAGACTCTTAAATCCTTGACACATGTTGTCCTGGTTAGTTTTATATCAATGACACGAACTAGAGTCATCTGAAAGAGGAGAACTCAACTGAGACGATGACCCATAATATTCAGATGGAGGGCATTTTCTTAATTGGTGATTAGTGGGGGAGGGGCAGCCCATGGTGGGTGGTGCCCCCCTGAGGTTTATAAGAAAGCAGGATAAGCAAGCCATGAGGAGCAAGCCAGTAAGCAGCACCCCTTCATCAGCTCCTGCCTCCAGGTTCTGGCCATATTTGAGTTCCTGTCCTGAATTCCCTCAAGGATGTGCTACAATGTGGAAGTGTAAGTCAAATAAACCCTTTCCTCTCCAAGTTGCTTTGGTCTTGGTGTTTCTTCACAGCAATAGAAACCCTAATTAGGACATGTGTCTTGCATGGATCATTCTTGGGAGGTGCTTGCATCTTGGTTATTAAGTATTTGATAGTCCTGAGAGGTCACTTGGGAAGATTATTTTGCACTTCTGCCCTGCATGGTACCTTCAGCTAGAAACCAGTGAATCCTGTCTTTGGAGAGCAATGACAGCTAGTTACTTCCCAAGCCTCACTCCTAGTGAGACTTTCAGATGAGCCTCAAGTCACAAGTCTGAATTCCTCCAGGCAACTACAATTTAAAAATGGGACTTATTGAAACATGTAATTTGGTCCAAAGCTTGCATAAGCTGCTTGGTCCAATTGATTTGCAACAAAGGGGTGGGAGCTGTAAAAGAGCCTCCTAGGACTCTTCCAGACTCCCTTGACTTCCGCCAGGCTGTGACCTAATACTAGAAACCTTTGCAGGACTGTTTGGGTTGCGTCAGAGCAAGGCAGACAGGCTGGCTGCACACTTTGAAAGCGAGTGAGCGAGCATCTCTGTATCTTCAGAGTCTCACGTCCAGAATGCTGCTGTTTCCATAGCAGCTGCTATTGTTGACCTCCAGCTTGTTAATTGACCCTATAAACATTTGGAAGCTTCAGGAAAGCCTGTTGCATAGGGAAAAAAATCAAGCCAGTGTGGGGAGAATCAGTTCTAATCACTCGTTCTTCTAACCATGTGCTAGCTCTATAAAGATGTTAAACATACTAGACATTTTCCCTCAAACACCCAGCTGTTTCTTCTAACTACTTCCAGAGAGCTCAAACAGAACCAGATAGATTTCAACAAAAATGGTCCCAGAATCTCTAGAAAGCTAGCACGCCCCTCCTCACCCAACCTGTCACCACTCCACCTGGTAGTCTTCCCTGGCTCCTCCATAGGGAAGTGTCTGTCTCATCCACGTGCATGGATTGTCCGTAGAGGTGTAGGGCTCTCCCTGGACTGGCTGTCTCTACCCAGCTGCTCACTCTTGCCAGTCTGCAGTCAGCCCCAGGTGCAAGGCAGATCCCAGTGTCTAGCTTTTTATTTCAGAGCATTCCCCTGCACTGAAGTTGAAGAGGGTAGAGGGAACTCATGGTGGGATGCAGCCCCTGGAGCTGGTGGTGTCTGGTGGCATTAGCTTTACAGGCCTGAAAACATCTGGAGAGAAGGGGCTGGAAAAGCCACATAGAGCTGGGCAGGCTGCAAGGGCCGAGGGAAAGTGCTGCACTTCCTAACTCCTCCTGGCCTCCTGAGGTCCCTATTACAAAGAAAGGACAGCACTAGAATGCTTTATTCTGCCATAAGATCTCGATTTGCTGAATAAATCACTTTTGCCCCCTCCCATTAAGAGAAGGGGACATCAAAGAGCTAACAAATGCTAGCACTTAGAAGCAGTGATTCTGCACAGCTGTGACATCATCCACCCAGGCTGATGCTTCCAAACCCATTCTCAAGTGTCTCCTGCCAGAAAGCTGTGACAGAGGCAGGTGAGTCAGCCTCCCAGTTTTATGATGATAAAATGGACGTGCTGTGGACAACAACAAAGACCCTAAGCTGACACAGGATGTGAGGACCATTGACTCCAGAACATGGATGCTCATTGAACTAACCTTATCAGGTTCCTGAAAGAGATGAATCCAGCAATTACATGGAAGTCACCATTATGTGTGGTCTGCCGTGGGGATCCTGTGCACATTGGTGGTCATGATGGCAATGACAGTGGAGTGACCTCTGACATGTATGCTTCTAGAAGAGCCTAACAGAAATCTTGCCCAACACAAGTCCACATGAAAGAAGATGATATCTCATGTGTTTGTTTCGAGGACATGCTGGGACTATTTCCCTTTCATTTCATTCCAAGACCACATGTTTCAAAGATGTCAGGACACCCCATCTTCACTATGGGACAGCATTCCAGTCCTATTTGAAGGGTCTGTGCTTAGGTTTCAGAAGATCTCCCCAGCTCTCCGCTCTTGACTACACTCATTCTGGTGCCCAGGCTATTTGCACACCTGAAGATCCTCCCCGTTTGGTGAGTCAAATGACGGAGGTCACACTTAACTTTTTAACTATTTGCTCTGAGAATAAAGCATGCTAGGAAGCTTACCTCATTTTTTTTGATATCTAACATTTTATCATTTCTTTATGACAAACAAAACAAAACACTCACAGGCTCAGAAACTGAAACTCCTGACACACAAACACCTACTGTGCCCATAGCTTCCTCTCCTTTCTGGGCACCAGGACACCATGAAGGCCAGCTGCCTGGGTCCTAGTGGTAGAATGTGAGCCATGTGATGACCACCGCTTTCAGGCCTCACACTCCTAATTCTGATTTCTGTCTTATTGGAGGGGGCTGGGTATCCAGGCAGAACTAACTTAGACCCCTAAGTCCCCACAAGAAAAATGATGCCTATCAGTCAGGAACACAACATAGGATAACTGATAAGAATGGAATGTGTCTTCTGTTGGACACTGAAATCTGAGAGCCATGAGTCCAATGCAGGCACCACCTGTACGGACTCTGTAACATTGACCTGGGCAGGACCGTACAGCGACAGGGATTCAGGCTTCGGGACTTGTCCAGTCTTCACCATTAAGAGTCTGTTTAAAATATATATTTTCATAACAGATATGACAAAGTTGGATGGATGAGTAGATGGGTAGGAATGGGTGGATGGATAGATGGATGGATGGATGGATGGATGGATAGAAATAGATAGGTGGCTGAGTGGAAATAGATCGATGAAGGAAGGACTATACCGGATGAATGAAGGTATGGATGGACAGATAGACTAATAGATAGATAGATAGATGGTTGACTGGGTAGATGGAAGGATGGATGGATGGGAGGATGGATGGATGGATGGATGGATGGATGGATGAGTAGTTGGGCAGATGGATGAGTGGAAATGGTGGGTGTTGATCTGATTGTCATTGGACTTTTAATTATCACAGCTATGGTCCTAGAAAAGGCTTATTCTTCTGAAACATAGGAAGAAGTTAGATATCCACCCCAGCATTCTCAGAAGGACAAACAAGCCTGTTTGGGCAAGGGCAGTCAGATGCACACAGACCTATAAGAGAAATTCTCCACCGGACTCCTGGCTGCTGCCTCACATCCAGTGTCCTCTTAGCATCTCAGGGCAAGACTGTATACAAGCAAGTCCAGACAACTCAGGCTGTATCTTGGCTCTTCTGCTGTCTGCAAAACCAACCACACAACACAGTGTGCTTATCAAGAAAGGAGGGCTCAGCAGTCAGCCAGGGCCAGAACCACCCATCCACCACCTCCTGCTTATCTCCCCCAAAGTGCCTGTCCACTGTGGAAGTGCAGAATGCTCAGGCCTCCATCTGTCCAGAGCCCTCTTTCTGCATCACTGCAGGGGCCGAGCCTGGCTCTCTGCTCAAGCTCTCCACAGGGATGACTGGCTGCCTCCTCCAGTGGTTCTGCCTCTGGCAAGCAGTTCCTTTAAGCCTGTCTTTATACCCTTATCAGTGCGCCATGGCAGGCCCCGGTGCCAGGCCTCATTCACTCAATTACAGTCTTCGCAGGACACAATGCTCTCTTCTGTGTGCAGGCAGAGGCACTTTTATGGCAAGGGTTCAGAGCTAAATCCTCTTTTGATACTGTTAGAAAGCCCCTGCCAAGCTGACACTGTATGTTGGGGGAAAGCACTCACTAGTGCAGAAAGCCAAAATTAAATTAAACAGGATATCAATACCTACTAGTTAAGGAAACGATATTTCCTTTTGTCATTCCTCTCTCCCAGCGCCTCAGCCAAAGAGTCACCCTTCCTTGGCGGAGCCAGTCACCCAGGGCTTTCCAAACAGAATACCTAGGGAGAGAAGCTTCCAGACCGCTCTTTCGTTACCCTCCAGTCCTGCACTCAGATTTTTCCCATCTGAAAGGTTGTTTAATTGTCTGAAGGGAAAGGAAATTGAAACTCATTTAAGTGGCTGGGGATAGACGGTGTCTTTTATTCACTGTTTTCTAAATTAAAAAAAAAAATAGAGGTGGGACTGGAGGGGCTGGGCAGAGAAAGAGTAATCATCTGGCATCTGTGAGGCTCTGGGTTCCATCACTAGCAAAACACACACACACACACACACACACACACACACACACACACACACACAGCTGCGGTCTAGGCAAGAAGGATTGCAAGTTCAAGGCCAGCCTGGATAATGTATTCCAAGTTTGTTTCTCAAAATCAAAAAAAAAAAATGCTTTAAAATAAAATTAAGAGTCAGCTGGAGAGATGGCTCAGTGGTTAAGAACACTGGCTGCTCTTTCAGAGGTCCTGAGTTCAGTTCCCAGCAATCACATGGTGGCTCACGACCATCTGTAATGGGATCTGATTCCCTCTTCTGGTGTGTCTGAAGGCAGAGTACTCATAAATACTTAAATAAAATAAATAAATAAATAAATAAATAAATAAATCATTTTTTAAAATAAAATTAAATTAAGATTGGAGTTATGCTAAAAGAATGGCAAGGAGGGACCTTTGCCCTTCTTTGAGCTCACAGGAGTATGAGATGTCTCTTGACAGCTACAGATCATCAGTAGTGACCACCCTGTTATCGCTGGATCACCTTCAACTCATTCACTCAGCACTGTATTTTTTTTACAATAGCTGAAAGGTGCAAATAACTCAAATGTCCTCCGGTGATAAATAGGTAAGCAGCATGTGGTATGCCCTTACCGTGGAAAAGTATTCTGCCCTAAAAAAGGAAGGCAAGTCCATCTCATGCCACAACACGGATGAGCCTTGCAGATACTATGTTCATGAGACAAACACAAACACTTTCCAGATCTCTGTGTGAGTTCCCCTAGGGCAGTGAGGTTCTTAGGAACATCATCTCCATGCTTGTCAAGGGCTGGGAAAGGGGCAATGGGGAACTTGTGTCCAATTTCTAGTTTCTGTTCTAAGCGAGAAAGACATTCAGAAGGTGGGCATGGTGACAGACATCAGTCCAGACGCACTCACTGTGTGTAACAAGGGTTGATGGGACCAATTTTTTATAAATAAATTAACTAAAAAAAGAAATTTATTAAGAAAGGAGGGGGCTAGAGCTCAGAAAAGAGAGACATGTGGATGACAGTAGCCTATGTGGTAAGCCTGAAACCATGCATATGGGACCATGGACTTGCTTGGGAGGAGCTATCTTATCCAAAAGGTACAGAGCCTGTCTGGGTGCACCTCTCACATGTACTAGACCCTTTACTGATTCCATCACTGTTAAGAACCAATCCCAATCAGGGTGCTGTTCAGCTGTAAAGGGAAATCAACTCTTACTGTGTGCTGCAGCACCCACAAGTCTCAAAATGCTAGGCTCCCCAAAGAAACCAGACAGGAAAGACGGTGTGCTAAAATACCCAGAAGAGGTGTGGCCGTGGGGCAATGGGCAGTGCACTGGCAGTTAATGAGAAGTCAGCAAATGTGCCTGAGCAATGGCATCCGGGAGGTGACAACCATCAAAGGAGAACTTAGGATGGGATTGGAGAGATGGAGCAGTGGCCAAGAGCCATGTCTGCTCATCCAGAGGAGCCATCTTCCGTTCACAGCACCCACATGGCAGCTCACAGGCATCCATGACTCCAGTTCTATGAGATCTGATGACCTCTTCTGACCTCTGGTAGGCAGCAGGCATTCACTTGGTGCATGGACATGAACAGGCAAGGCACTCACATACATAAAAGAAATTACTTTTCAAACTGTTAAAAAGGGTTGGAGTGACAGCTGAGCAGTTCAGTAAGCATACTTTTTCAAAGCACAGGATTGCATGTACTCTTGAAAAAGAGTGAACTCTCTCTTTTGCACTGTGTGTGTGTGTGTGTGTGTGTGTGTGTGTGTGTGTGTGTGTGTTGAATACAAGGCCCTACGTGCCACCCACAAACCCATCTAAAAGTTTGTTCTCCCACCACTTTCCATGTTCTCCCTCATAGTGACTCACCCACAATGGCCTCCTCCAGTCCCTAAATTTGCCAAGTACACCCTAGCTCAGGACCTTAGCACCTGCTACTTGGTTCCCACAGATACCCATGTGATTCCTGTATTTCACCAAGACATAAGACTAGTAGATGGGCCTCCCTTGGAGGTTTTCAGAGTCTTCCTTGGTTTTGGTCACCCTACACTCCTAAGCACTTTAAGGTCACTCTCTTATCCTCACTAATAACCATTCTCCAAACTTGACCTTGAGCTGAAGGCTACAGACATTTCCTGGGTCCCTTCCTGCCCTTAAAGGCTACCACTCTAAAGCGATCTCTTGTCCCAGAAAAAGGCCCAGTGAATCAGTTACCCATGCCAAGGACACATAGAACCACTCGAAGTCCTGCCCAGGAAGCTGGCCTGATTGTTTCTGTCAACCTTCCTTAAGTGCCCATGGGCTCAGACTTGCTTGAGTCTGCTGAATAGAAACATGAAATCTACCATCTATCTCACAGATGAGAAATCAGAGTTCCAGAGAGGAGAAGATCACAGAGCTGGGACTGGAATCCAGTTCTCTCTATCTGACTTCATTCTTGACCTTGTTTTCAACAGAAGAGCTCGATTCTTCCACAGCTCCATGATATCTCAGTAGCAGCCAGCATTTACGGAGCACTCAATGTATCCCAGGCAGTGCTGAGCCTCTTGCTTCCCAGACCAATTCTATTCAGGAAGCATGTCTGATGGAGGAGGAAACTGAAGCTTAAAGCCAGTTATTTGCTCTGTGCAGAACCACATGTCTGAAATATTCTGGAAGCTGCATTCTTCCTGTAGTTGTCTGACTTTATTTTGGAGTCTATGTTTGCCATCTATAAGCTTCTCTGCTTTCTGAGAACTGATGCCTCTCACCAATCCTTCTGGAATGTCACTGCCCTGCTGAAATTAAGGGCTGTGTAAATCATCCAACTGAGTGTGAGTGAAACCTGAGTGACAGTGAGTGCTCCCCCAGATGAGTGAGAGTGCTCCCTGGGTGAAAGTGAGTGCTCTCCAGAATCTGCAGATAATTCTCTCCTGTGCTCCGTAAGAAATGGGGTGCAAGTGACCTGGAGAGGGTCTAGCTGTGTTCTGAGAAACATTACCTCATCACTCATGATATGGATCTTCAGTACTTAGAGGGATGGGGTGAAGGAAGAGGCAGTTCTTTTTTGTGTTTTGGCTTCCCTGAGGGTCTTCTCTGTGGAGTCCAGGTGCCTTTCACAAGCTCCTGGCATTGGAGCCTTCAGAACAGAGACCACCATTGAGGCTGATCCTCATAAATCAGTTCAGTTCAGTAGAACATGATTGTAACAAGCACCTTCATAGTGGCAGACCATGCCCTCCAGTTGCCCCCATTCCCAGCAATCAGATGGTTCTTATCTTTTTCAAGCAAAAATAAATCATCAAAATTCATGAAAAATAAAATCAAATCCCAGCTAGAAGGACAGATGGCAACAGGGTGACAGTAATGACTGGCTGTAGAGGAAACAAGGAGTTGAGACACCCTTCTCCCTGCCAGCTGTCCCCTCCTTACCCTGTAGCTTTCTACTCTGGCCTGTTCTTCCTGCCTCCCTACCAGTCTCCACACTGCTGGGTGCTGATGTTATCCTGCGCTTCAGGGACCTGGGCATTCTTGTAGTTCATTTTCCTGTTGCTATTATCAAATAGCGTGACAAAAGCAACTTAAGGGAGAAAGGGTTTGTTCTGGTGCCTGGTTAAAGGATACAGTCTGCTATGACAGGACAGTCAAGGGGGTGGGTACTTGAAGTAGCTGGTGGCATCCCATCTATACTCAGAAACACAGCAATGAGTGCAAACCAGTGTTCAACACACTTGCTCTGTACTATACTGTCCAGCTTCCCCTGACCATGGAATGGTCCTACCCACAATCAGGATGAATTTTTTCCACATCGATTAATATAATCAAGATATCCATCCCAGGCATACCCAGAAGCCCACTTCCAAGGTGATTCTAGACTCTGTCAAACTGACAATTAGCACTAACCATCACAGGCACTAGTTTTGATTTTTGTAAACATTGTTTAGCCTGATACCAAAGGCTCTGAAGAACTTGGCTTTGGCCTTGGATGAGTGGATGCCTAAAATAAATGCATTTCTTGCAAGAGACTCACATGGTAGTCAGGCCCAGATGGCTGCTGTGGTGGAGGCAAAGTCAAGGACTCAGACACTTGAATGGGCATAAGCAGGCTGTCTCTGCTCTCTCCTCCCCAAACCCTGTGTTAGACAACCCAGGAAATTCACCCTCCTAGGGACTGACTCTTCATCCAGCCAGAGAGGAACAAGTGAGAACACACAGCAGGGAGCCAACATGCCCAAGACAACTCCACACACTAACATGTTTTACACTCTCGTCTCTCCCATGACCCCATAAACATGAGATGTATGAACCACCACCTCACTGGCCAACTGCCAATCACCCCAATGGCTCAGCCCTTGCAGCATCCTCATCTGACCAATAAGCAAAGAGATACAGAAAGGTGAACTTCTTTTTACCCATCGCTGCAGCCATGGTTCTCACTGGACCCTTTGTGCTAGGAGACCCCGCTCTGCATTACTCCATCACCACCCCTCCACAGACCTGCTGTATCGGTCCTCCCTTACCAAGCCCTGGTGAGCTTTTGATTTATAAGTAGGTGCAGGAAAAGCTGCAAAGACTCACCCTCTGGAGAGCCAGTGGCCCTGGAAAGGGGCTCTCTGACCATGCTCTAGGCAGCTCTAGGGACGTGTGGGCCTCTGCTGGCTGCCAAGCTGAAGGGAAGGATGAAGCTGGGGTGGGATGGTAGAGAAGGGTCTGAGGTGGTTTCCTTGGAACAGGTGGGCCTTCCAGAGCAGGGAGGATACAGGAATCTGGATGAGAACCTGGCTCTTTGGTTCTTGGCTTTCCTGACATTTGCAGGAAATGACCTGACATAAGCAATACTCTTAATTTAAACCTTCCAGCACTGGCTGAGCTTTTTCCAGCCCCTTGGAGACATTCCAGAGGTTAGGCTGATGGGACACTCTCTGTGTGTCTGTGCAGGTGTGATCAGACGGCGTTGGCACTGTCCTTTGGGTCTGCATGAAGCAGATGGCATTCTCAGTGTGTGGATGGGCAAGTGCGAAAGGTGAAGAGATTACATTCACCTGAGCATCTGGCGGGCACTTGAGGCTCTCCTTGCCTTCAGCATGCCTCTTCCCAGACCTCTGAGCTACACCACCAGATCTCCTGAGCTTCCAGCTTGCACTAGTTGACTGTGAGATTTAGCCTGATGTGGACCTTTCCCCCTCCCTCTCCCTCCCCTTCTCTCTTCCTCCTCCTCTCCCTCTCCCTCTCCTATGCACAATAACCTATGATAGTTTATATTTGTGTGTACGTGAGGAAACCATGAAGATTGCATGGGCATATTTGCAGTCACGCAGGGCTCAGTAACTCACTGAGTATGCACTGAGAAATGCATTGTGGGGTAATTTCGTCATTACACAAACATCACAGCATATACTTGCACAAATATAGATGGTCACGCCCAGACACATGGAAAAGCCTATGGCCCTGAAACTCAGTATTGTGTTACTATACTGAGCCCCATGAACAATGGAAACCCAATGATAAGCATTTGTGTTTTGGAACAGATTGGAGCATAGAAAAGATACAGCCAACAGAAATCACCTTTGTTTTTCTTTTTGAGAGGGGAGGGTTATGTTCAGAGGCAGGATTTGGCCTCCACCTCTCCATCCTTTTGTCTTGACCTCCCCAGTGCTGGGATGATCAGTGTGTCATCACACCTGGTCCCGTTAAAATACGATAGAGTCCCTAGCATATGTGTGGTCCACTGTCAAGTATCATAGAGCAATGACTAGGCACTCCATTGGTTTCTTTCTCCTGAGGACCATGATGCAAGACTTTAGCTGCCTCATGCCCATAAACCACACATGTACAGGTTAGGCAGAAGATTCTATCCCTGCCACCCAGGGCCTGAACCTGACAACTTTTCAATTGATATGGCCTCCCCCAGCACTCTTTGCTATGACCACTGTTGACTGAGTTCCACCACAGCCATGATGCCAAAGCAGCCCAGCGCCCACCTGCAGCCTGTGGTCTTTCTTCTTCCTCCCTAGCTCACGCTGGCAGACAGATGCTACTACAGGACACAGGGAGTTAATATCTGAGGCCGCATCCCTGGTAGCCACAGCTCTCCGTGCTTCTGTCTTTTGTGAAAGTTTAATAAAATAAATTTTGAATATCAATAAAGTACGTTCTATTTTTCTTGGCATGTCCCAGCAGTGCTCCATCCTTCTATGGCAGAAGTCCTACTACAGACAGATCACTTTCCACAGATCATTGATGTGGTGCCACAAGGGCTGGGGATGATTTGCTAAAATGCTCCAAAGGTATTCAAATTTCTTTAAAGAAGAAATTCAATTTATGTGCATTTATATTACAATGTCTGTCAGGAAGAAAGGTTATAATCACCAGCATATTTTAGATTTACATTTCCCTCTGTACATGAGGTAATGGTATTAGAGGAAGAGTCTGAAGCACAGAGCTGAATTGGATGCATGGGCCTATTTTCATTGCTTCAAAAAGCATGTGTTTGAAGTTCTTGAGGAGAGCATATGTTAGCATATGTTAGGGAAATGGCAAGAACAGGAGGCCGGATGGTTGGAGCTCCAAGCATTTGTCTTTGCTTCTGGCCTCTCCAGGTGGTGTTCAGACAGGCTGTCTTCTGCACCGTGGCCCTTAGAAGCTATCTAAGATGTCAGTCTCTGATAGAGACCCAGGAACAGAATCAGGTTAGCTAGGAATGTCCTAAGGGTACTGTCCTTCTCCAGTCTTGGGATGGCTGGTGAGGTCCAGGTAAGGTGGTCCCGGTAAAGCCAGGAAGGGTTTGATCACTAGCCCATCTAGAAAGCAAGCCTGGATCCTGAATATTTTAAATTACTCCCAGCAAGGCATCAATCATGGGGCTCACAGGATACTCTAAAGAGGGTGGATGGGCCAGGCCTAACGAAGTGACTGATTATAGCTCTTGCAAGCAAAAACTGGAATGTTCAGAGCCTGTGGGTGGTAAAGGTGAAACCAGGTCCCATCCAGCCATGGTGCTGAGCAGCTGCTCAGGCATCCAAGAGAAACATCATTTTAGCTTCTTCAGTGAGACTTCCTAAACAAAAATCTGCAAGAAGCCGGGGACAGATGTCCCTGAATGACACTTTCTAGGTTCTAGCCTGAAACATCTCTGCCAGCTAAGGGTACTTGGATGCCCAGCCCCACTGCTTTCAAGTTATATATTTTACAAATTTGTTAATTGAGTGGTAGAACTATGCACACAGCCCTGAGTTCCACATCTAGTAACACACACACACACAGACACACTCACAGACAGACGGACGGACGGACACACACACACCCCACAATATTTCCCCAACTTCTCAATGATTAACAATGTTTCATTAAAGAGGTTTTAACTGACTTATTTCCTTCTCTTTTTGAGTGTCCTTCTAACCCCACAACAATAGCTACAAGGCATAGAGTACTTGAGAGTGATGGTCCAGCTTGGAGAAAAAAAAAAAAAAACTTTAAAAAGAATAGAAAAACTGCCTAAGGTCCATTCCACAGAGGTAAGCGCTCTTCACATCTGGTATGAGGCTATCTGAATGTTCCCTGTATGATCTACCAGAGGCAGAGCTTTTTGTGTAAGTACAGCCCTCCTCAGGAAAGCATCCTGAGCCGACTGGTGGTATGGACGAGTTGTGGACCACGTGCTTACAGCACTGAAAGGTCTTCTCTAACGTTTTTCACAACTACATAGCGTTCCTCTCTACAGCTGTATCTTAATCAACTGATCCCCTCTTTGGGGGCATTTATGTTACTCACAGATTTGCATCTGGGTAGCGCAGACCCACAATTCTTACTCAGGACAACTTCGTAAGAGTATAAAATGAAGAGTCCCAAGATACACGTATTTTTATTATTTTTTGGCTATGACTGCCAAATTGTCTTCAGAAAGAAGGTGGGCTTATTTCCCCATCACCAGTATATGAGATCCCATGTTTTGTTGATCAGAATCAATAATTCAACTAGCTAAGAAAATGTGTAATACGGTTGCTGTCTTAATTGGGGTTTCTATTAATTCGGAACAAGCAAAGCAAAGGCAGCCTAGGGAAGGAAAGGTTTATTGTTTTAGCTTACAATTCTCAAGTCACACATCATTCAGGGAAATCAGGGCAGGAACCAAGAGACAGGGACTGGTGCAGAGATCATAGAGGAGGGATGCTCGCCACATAGCTCCCAGTGGCTTACTCAGCCTTATATCAGGACCACTTGCCCAGGGGATAGCACCACCCACGGTGGGCTGGATCTTTCTGTATCAACCATCAATCAAGAAAAAGGCTTGCCTGCAGGCCTATCTGGTGGGGATATCTTCTTAATCCAGCTTTCCTCTTCCCAAATGACTTTAGCTTACATCAAGGTGACATAAAACTAGCTAGTTTTAAGGCAGTTTCAGATTGTGGAGAAATGTGGAGAATTAGGGTTTCCTAAGAAGGCCATTCTCCCCTGGGGCAAAGAAGAGAGACCACTTCTAGTTGGTAGAATTGGGAGAAAAATGGGAGAAGAACCTGACTCTGTTGATGTTGCACCCAGAAGCCTTTAGGGTGTCATCAGGTGGGCCTAGGCTATCTCTGGGTTCATGATCTGATCCTCAAAGAATCAGTACAGTTTGATAGAGAAGAAATTTCCTAGCTGAGCCGTGACCATGAAAGGAATGATTCTGCTTTGGGTTTAAAAGATAAAAATCAGGCTTGAGATGGAGACAACTTGAGGAAGAACCTCAGTCTGGTCCAGCCTGGGAATCCTTGTTCAAAAACCTGAGCGTCATGGACACATGCTAGAGAGCCTGATGGAGAGATCTCTTAAGACCCCTTGCACAGTCACTTGACCTCATTTTTAGGTTTTTGTTGTGGCAAAAATATATAAGAACAGGACATAAATAATACAGTTACATTTCATGGTACAGATTGGCTGTTGAGCCATTTGTAGTGCATAATTGAGTGTGTTAAATGCATGACCATCATCCAGAACTTCGCATGCTTCCCAAATTGAACCTCTGTTCCCATAGACTGCTGATTCCCACTGTCAGCCCTGGTACTCACTCTTCTCATTCCTCTCTGCGGGTTACTTACAGAGGCAGCTCACGAAGCTACAATCATCCATCTCTTTGTACCATGCGCTCATTTCACTTAACAATCTTCTCTAGACTCATCCCGTTGTAGCGTAAGAATGCACTTCCTTTTTAAGAGGAGTATGTATCCATTGAATGGATAGGACACAATCATTGTTGTTGTCTCTCGGATGGACAGACACTTGAGTTGTTTAATGTAGCCCCAATCCCACCACGTTCTATGGGTTAGTAGCAACTCAAACTCAATAGAGTGGCATGTAGATTCTACCGACTGATGGGTGGGGCAGTGACATCACACTTTAAGAGGCAAGCACACAGGGAGTCCTAATCGGAGGCCATTAACATTTCTGAAGCCAAAGGTAACGTTGATACCCAGAAAGAACCTGGGAGGCAATGACAAGAAACTGGCCCTAAGTGTAGAGTCCAGAAGTTCAGAGATCACCTACAGAGGAGGGGGACTCTGAAGACATTCATGGTCCACGGATTTGGAGTGAGAGACCATGGCTCCGCTCCAGTTCAGAGATGTAATGACCTTGGGCTGGGTTTAACCTGGGTACTGTGTGCTGAGGTGAACAATTTGCATAGCAGAAGAAACAGAGGTATGAGAAAAGGAGTGGAAAGGCAAACAGGATGCGGGTCCTGTTCTCCAGCACCCACAAAAACACTGCCCATGGGGCTGTAAGCACACCCTGTACCTTCTCTGTGGTTAAGTCATGTCAGTTACAGAATAGAAATCATGACATCTCTCTGTGAAAAACTGATGTTCTGTTGTTTGGGAAATCATTTACAAGGAGCAAGAAGGTTATTTGGAACCGCTCCCTCCTCCTGCCTAGGCAGTCTGGTTCAAGTCCCCTCATGCTCGTCCCTGGTGTCCAATTCTCCCTTCCTCCCCCAGCTGGGGCCACCGACAATGCTCTTGTCTTTGGTTTCTCTGTGAAGTGCAGCCAGGTGCCCCAAGGACCACAGAACTAAGTTCACCAGGATGTTTCCTGGTACGTTTGGATTTCAAAGTGCGCTGCGGGTTCTGAATGCATGTTAAATAATAACCAAGGCACAGAGATTTGACACAATACAAGCTGCCTGACTTGCCTCTTTGCTGGTGACTGTCTTCTTCCTGTCCCGCCTGCTGGGAGAAAGGTACCCAAAGACCCACAGAAAAGCCATTAGATCAGAAGAAAGCAGCCTCCTTCCTCTCCACAGTTCCTATCAGAGAGTCCAGAAGCACAAGCAGGAGAAACAATTGCCTCCAGACTCTCAGTTTCTCTATCTGTGAAATGGGAAAGATATAAGACCAGGGTTAAGGCTATATAAGTGGGGTTCAGTCCCGTAAGCATATGAAGGATACCTTTAATACGTTTGTTGCTAATTAGTCAATATGGAGTGCTTATATTAACTTTGATTTTTATAAATTTCAACTATTGTTTTGTTTGTTTGGGTTTTATTTTTGAGGCAGGGACTTCCTTCTCCAGTAGCCACAGATGACAGTGGGATCCTGTGGCGTGCAATGGTGCCGGGGTGCAGTGACAGGAGGCTGGGCCATCTCTGTTCATGATCAGCATGTTCACTTTAGCCCTTGTGTCAGTGGGACAGGGAAACTGAGGTATGAGGAGGCCGTGAGGTCTGAGTCTGCTGCATCCTGTTGCCTGGTAGCTATGGACCTGTTTGCTAGGATATTTCCATTTTTTATATTATCTTGCTGACTCCAGTGGCTTTCTGGCCATGCACTTCTACTAGGTATAAATGGAGACTCCTTGGAGGCTGTTCATAGTCCATGCCTGCTGCTTACAACACAGATCATGCCAGAAGACCCTCAAGATACGGGCAGAATTTGAGACTCAGTGCAGGACCAGAGGCCCAGGTTAATGTGGTTCTGCCTCTAATCCACAGTCTTTTGACATACTAGAGGCCAGCAGGTTGTCCAGGGCAACGTTAGACCTTCTCAAGCACCCCAAAGGGCAGTATCACCCCCTCTCCAGCTGAGTACTGCTAGTATAGTCCACTGACTGGTTTTTGTTTTTTAAGAAAATAGATGTTTCTTAAGACTATCTTATTTTCTCCATACTGAGTTTATATTCATTAAAAACAACATACTGTATGAGGAGATCACATACCTGTAATTCCAGCCCTAAAGAGGCTCAGTCAGGGGTATCAGCAGTTCAAGGCCGGCTTAGGCCACCTGGTAAGATACTGTATTTAAAAAAACAATCAATAATAACAAAGAAAAGGCATCATGAGGAGAGCAGGTGGTGTTAGCTGATGCCTACAAACCTACTCTGCACCTGATGTTGTAGCATGCCTTTTTGGTGATAGCTTCTCAAGATAGCTGCATTTTCCAGATGAGAATAGGCTCAGAGGTTCAGAGGCTCAGATGGCTTTCCTAGAGACATTCAGTTGGGGCTGGCTTACGGGTTCAGAAGTTCAGTCCATTATCATCATAGCAGGGATCATGACAGCATGCAGGCAGACATGGTGCTGGAGAAGGAGCTCGATTCAAAGGCAACCAGGAGAGTCTGACTTTTCCACACCGAATGGAGCAGAAGCATAGGACCTCAGAGTCCACCCCTACAGTGACTCACTTCCTTCAACAAGGCCACACCTATTCCCATAAGGTCAGACCTCCTAATAATGTCACTTCCCATGGGCCAAGTGTATTTAAACCACCACAGCTGGCCTCCAGAAGGCACGTCTTTCAAAACCCTTTCCATCAGCAAGCTGATCTCTAGGAAAGTCACCATCATCTCACTGTCCCCACCTCTTACTCTGCAGGTGTTCAAGAACAAAAATAAGTGGGGAAATAGTCAGAATTTCTAAAAGCCAATATCGAAGTGTTTCCTACCCAGGTGAGAAAAGTATCCTTGAGAGAACTAACCCGTGCTTCTTAAACTCTTGCTTGTTATGTAATGAAATGCAGAGCCCTCCGTGGTAAGTTAGACCCAAGAGCAGTCTGTCCCCAGAGCAGCCTGTAAGCCAGGGCAGTCAGAGGATGCACCCTTTGTGTTCATTTTTAAAGGCCATTGGGAACACAGCTCCATTTTGTCATCCAGAGAATAGGGCTATCTACCGGCAAGCCAAAGGGGATGAGAGATACCTAGAGTCTTGTCATTGCTCCTGAACATCTAGTTCCCAGACAACTAGTATACACAACCCCTGAGAGACGATTAGAAACCCACTCTTGGGCCCAGCCTGGTCCAATGGATCAGAAATTCAGGGTGAGCCTTTGGTGTCCAGGGTGGCCTCCAGAAGCTTCCTTAGATGGGTTTCACTTTGAAGAGAAAAGCACTCACTCCACTGTAGGCCAAGGTGAGGCATTTGAAGTCCAAGAAAAAATAGAGCCTATGCCAATTGCAGATGCAAAGGAACAAACAGGGGACAGAAAGGGAGGCTCAACTAGGATGAGACACCTTGGCCTTGTCATCCCTTCTTCACGTCTGTTTTCCTAATTGCCATAGCTATGCTGGTCTCTGAGTATCCCTTCCTTTTCGTAAGAAGCTGTACCCATCTTTAATATGAAAATCCACAGGCATGAGATGCAGCTATGTGGTAGAGCACATGGCTAGCATGGGAGAGACCCTGGGTTCCTTCCCCACCTCTGCAACAGCCAAAAATCCAGAGGTTTAGCTAGTTTGCCTCCTCATGCATTCAGATGCCAGATAGTTGTCACAGCCTGGTCTAACAGGTAGGGTCTTGGTTTTGAAGCTCTCATGCTGACACTTAATTACTTTACACTGATTCTCCACACAGCCATGACGTTTTTTTTCCCCAGTCAAGATCTTATGGAACATAAACTGGCCTTGAACTTACTATGAAACAGAGGATGACTTTGAACTTCTGGTTCTTTGGCTTCTACCTACCAATTCCTGGAAACACGGGTGTTTTGTTGGGTTTTATGCCATGCAGGGTATTGATCCCAGAGCCTGGTACTTAGTAGGCAAACATTTTACCAACTGAGCTACATTCATATCCTGAAATATTTGCCTTTTCAACTTCCCAAGCCATTGGGTATGAACCTAGAAGAGCAGTGTGAAGTACTAAGCCATCCTGGAAACAGCCAAGAAAATAACAATGACCCTGGCTACTGAGGGCTCCCACAGGGAAGCTTAAGGAGCAGGGAAGGAGGGGTGCAGGGAAGAAGCTCTGGGTCAGGAGGAGGCCAGTGGCAGAGCTAGAAAAGTTCGTTGGCATGGGGCACATTGCTGCCCCTGCCAACTTCTGGTGGAAGGACACATGTTTCTGCTTTAAGTAATCAGTTTTTACTTTTAACATTGGAGATTTAAATTAAGTGCATTACCATAGATCAGTTTTCAGGGATTCGGTACATCTGTTTTGGAGATGTAAAATGAACGGAGCACCATCATTCTGCCTATTAGAGACTTGGTGAGAAGGCCAGGCACTGTCTCCACCTTGCAAATTCCTCAGACTTTGTGGGAAAGCCTTTTGGCTGGGGATGGTGAGAACCACCCTCCCAAGGAGGCACTGAGACACGATCCAGATTGCCTAGGGTCCAGAAACCAAACTGCAGCCATTTATTTAAACACAACAGGAGTAAGGAGATGAGGGAGCCCTGTGAGTCAATGCTAGAACTTAGCAGAGACCCCAGCTGTTGGGCCCCATGCCTGGCTTGACACCCACAGTATTCTACTTGCCAGGGCGTTTACACAGACCTCTGAGGTCCAGCCATAAGGGAGAAGACTGGCACATTAGATTATTGCCCCAGTGATGAGCGAAAGATCTTTGCTTTGCTATTTATTCGGCTCTCCAGGAGAGAAAGCAAGCCTTCCAACTGAAGTACCCCAATTTCTACTATTTATCCAAGATTACACATCTAATCCTATAATAAAACACCGTTCCTGCCCAGAATGCTGAGTGATTGCCTGCAGATGTGCCCAAACCAAAACATCTGCACAACCAAAAATGGCCACCGGCAGGATATTTTATCTGCCTTGGGTTGATAACCAAAACGGCTAATTAACTTCGGAGACTTTCAGAGTAGAAATCTCAAACAGGGAACAAAAGAAGCAAGCTGGTGGCAAAGTCATCGCCTTCTGGATGGGCTGCCAGAGATAGAAGGCCACGCTGTGCCTGACATCACGTAACACCTTGTAGTCTGATGAAGTTTGGCCCCAACAGCATGCCGTCACTGACACATGAAAATAAAATGCTCTCCTAATGGGGCCTGGCACAGCATCAGGAAAATACCTCATCTGAATTTTTATTCAGCTGACAGATGATGTGCATCTAGCCTTTATCTGGCTGCTTATATTAAATATCTGAGCACTGCAAAGATTTCTTAATTTGCTTTTTTCTCCTGTTACCATGTAGCATAAGAGCTTAAAAATGGAAATGTGTCAAGAGTCAAGAAGGAGGTCTACCTGCTCAAAGCAGCACCTCCACCCCACCCCCACCCCTACCCCCACTCCCAGAAATCACTGGGCCACCCTGGATCATATCCCATAATCACCTCAGCTTTGGTTTGTCTCTCAATGTACTCTTTGAAAACATAACCTAGTTGCCAGGCCCAACAGGCTGTCTGTTTATTATTACTTTTGATAGGTTCATAACGCCCCGTAACACATGTGCATTTTTTATTCCGTTTGGCTACTAGACACTGAAACCTTTGGGGACATTTATTAAAATGCATTCAGCTGCTCTTTAGGACAGGGTTAATGTGGGATTTATACCTCTGAGGTGCACAGTGCACAAAGCAGTAATAATGCTTGTTTAGTACTGAGTTCACGTACGAAATGGTCGGCTATAAAAATCGAAGAAACACAAAGATGGACTGGAAGAAGTACAGAATGTGGAGCAGTGTCTTCACGTCAGGGGCTTAGAGAAGGGACTGTCCAGGACATGTATTGGAAGGAAAGGTCTACGTCTCAAGCTGCATCCAGAATGGAGCTTCCAAAAGCCTCTGTAACCAACCCAGTCCTGCCAGCCTGCCAGGGACTTCTGTGACACCCAGCCGGGGTCATAAGAGCTTCCTCTTCCTCACACCTCCCTAACACCTTTCTACTGCAGAAGGCCACGGCCTTCACATGGATCTGAGCCCCAGAGAGGGCCTGAAGGCTGGGGAGGGATCCAGTCACATGTCCTGGCCCAGACTCCTTTGGGATCCAAAGCAGATGGCCCCAGCAAGATGGGGATAATATTCCAAGCAGCTTCTCAAACTTGGACAAGCATCTGGGCACCAGGCAGAGCACATGTTTGCCACATATGTTGGTGATATGTTTGCCTCCAAGAACGGAAGTGGCCCAGAAGTCCCCATACAGGGTAGCATACCATCCCTAGGGAAGGCCGTCCATCCAGGAAGCAGCTGACTTGCTGGTTGGGGAACTGCTGGCAAGCAGACAGCTTCCCCCATGAGAAAGTAGGAGCTTTGAGTCCCTCTGAGCAGGCAGGATATTCCCTCCTGCTACAACTCAGCTCATTACTGTGACAAGAGTGCCACTAAGGGCCCGGGTTCAGCAGTTATGCTCTCTGATTCTTGCCCCAAGTAAGGGAGGCTGGGCAAGGAAGAGAACAAGGGCAGTCTGAGCTGTGAGCATGTGCCATCTGCAGAGGGCAAGAGCATCTTCAATACCCTCCCTACTCCTGTTTGTATTCCTTAATTCTTCCACGGCAGCCTCGGGGACTGTCTCAAAATAAAAATCCAACCAAGTCACGTCGATACCTGCTCACACCTTATCACGGTTTCCCACTAGCCTTGGATGAGCCAGAGTCCTTCGCAGAGCCCACTAGGTTGGACACACCTGGTTCCACTTCTTCCTGATGTTTCTCTTTATTCTGTGGCGGTAACCTGGACTCCTTTCTGCCATTCCCAGTCACCACACCTCAGACATGGGGCTTTTGAAGGTTCTCACTCTGTGTCTGGACCTTCTGTTGCTCCAGATATGCACATGGCTGCATTCTGCAGTATCCAGGTTACATGTTCCCTCATGGCAGTGCCCTGGAGGAACGTGGATGCGCATCTCAAACAGGTCACATTGATGATAAGCAGAATATGGAGTACCTCTCTTCCCTCTGTTTGTGTTCTTCGTTAAGCCTCTCGGTACTACGTTAAGGGCTCTCTGAGGGCAGGGGCCTTGCCTGCCCTCTTTAGCTCTGTGGCCCCAACTCCTTGAGCAGAGTCAGGTATACAAAAAGGCTCATAAAAAACAATGGAATCTGAGTGGATGAGAGCTAGAAGCTGCCATGATAACTGGGCAGGCTCTGAGTGGACATCCTGGGATCCTGGTGACAATGCCCGTCCTTTGCTGCCACACTGTTATTATGCCCATTTTTTCAAAGGAAGAACCCCAAGTGTTGGTAGGATTCAACCCAGAGCTGTAGAGCCCAGGTTCTTCACCACTAGATCCAGCAGCCCCTAGGGCTGCCTCCCAGGTAACCCCAGTAAATAGCAAGCCAGTCTGTTCTGCAAGAGCTTCTGAGACAAGTGGGTTCGGTAACTAGACATCTCTACTCCAGAAGCTGACTCTAGAAAGTGTGTCCTGCTTCCTCCTGCTCTGGACCCCTGCTCTCCCCTAACCACCCCCCTCCACCACCCGAGGTCTTTCTGTACCACCCAAGTGCCTGCCTGTGTATGTTCAAGCCTGGCGTCTCCCTTTCCAACTTCCTGCCTTTTCTTGAGCCATCCTCCCACCCACCCGAAGGTGGAGGGCGTTTTTTGTTTGTTTGTTTGTTTTTTTAAAGATACTTTACTAATTTATTTTGCTAGGTGCGTGTGGCTACAGAAGACGTTTAAGGTCAGAAGGTGACAAACTGGAGTTAGCTCTCCCCTCCTTCCACTGTATGTGTCCAGAGACTCAAATTGAGGTCTTCAGTCTTGGTGGTGGTACCTCTACTGGCTAAATCATCTCCACGGCCCCAAACTTTTGTTTTTCACACACACAGCACAAACCACAGCGCATGAGAATGTTACGAAAAGAACAAAGCTGTCTACCAATCATATTTTTACAAATGGCTCCTCTGGCCTCTGCCAGGTTTCTCTACGTGCCTGCAGCTTGTCTTGGGAATTATTCTTGGGGACCATTTGCTTTCTGGCACTGTACCACTGGCATGTCTATTAGACATGTCCCAGGATGGGGTGTTTTGCTTAGTTACACTGGATGACGAATGTTTCCACAGCTGCAAACAGGGCATTCTTGCTAAGGAGTCGGGGCTGCTGGAGAAAGCTGCAGACCCCATTGCTGGTGGTTGAATGAAGAAAGAAAGAGGGCAGGAATTCCTCCAGCATTGAGGCAGTTCCCAGAAAATCCAACAGGGCAAACTTCTGCTGGTATCCTAAGCAAAGAATTGGGCTGGAAACATACCAAATGATTAAGTTAAAATGAGCCAAGCCCAGGCACACTGCACCCTAAGGACAGTACCGGAAGCGTGTCTCTCAGACTCGCTATTTGCGGGGCATGTAGACTGCCGTACTTGAAGCTCACTACAGCTCGGAATTAGACATTGTCAGCGCTGGAGACAGGACACGGAGGTGCGTGAAGATTAAGGAAAGTGCCAGGGCTTGAATCTGAACGAAGTGTCAGCTGACAGCCGTCAGGGCCTCACACTCGCTGCAAAATGCTTCCACCTTCTGTTCTTACTGTATCGACTGTGAAAAGTGTTCTGGAACCCAGCTGCCCATGAGAATTACCCTGGGGCCCTCTTTTGAAAAAAGGAGACTTCAATGCCTGGCCCCAGATCTCACCAATTAAGGCCCCCAAGCACCTTATTTACTCAAAGGTGATTCTAACATGCAGCAGGAGTTTCTACCTGCACCTCAAAACTAGTTCTTAAATGTGGGTTCCTTGGGCCAGTGATATCATCAACATCCAAGACTCCTTAGAAATGCAAACTCCAGGGCCAGCAAGTCAGTTCAGCAAGTAAGGACACTTGTCGCCAAGCCTGAGAAGCTGACTTTGATCTCCAGATCCCATGTAGTAGAAGGAGGACCTTCCCCAGCAAGTTGTCCTATGATATCCTCATGTGCACCCTGGCATATGTGTACCCCAAATAAAAAAATCTTTAAAAAGAGACAGGGGTGAGGGTGGAGAGAGAGAGAGATGCAACTGCCAAGAAACTGGCCTTTTTAACCAAAGCAGTAAATAATTCTAAAATAATTCAAAAAGCTATGCTGTTCCTTACACACTATAAATTCATGGAGGCAGGGACCCTATCCTGTTATGGAAGTTCCTTGCGCCAAAACACAGAATGAAAAAGATGCCTACAGCATGATGCACCTGCTGTTTCCTTTAGAAGAAGGAAATTTAAATGTGTGGATACTTAGTTGCAACTTTGCAAACATAGGGATTTGTGGGGTATCTATTGGTTAAAGTCTTTGCAGTACCAGGATGAGCCAATTCATGCCCCCACCCCCACCCCAACTAGGCTGCAAAGATGAAGCAAACACCTATCACAGCCTGGCCCCTGCTGTCATTGGTTCCCAGGGTGCAGGCTTCAATCTGCAAGGTTGTTGGATTTTCTGCTCTTCCAAGCCTAGAGGGTTGAGGGTGTCCAGTTTTGACAAACACATAAGAATTTTCCTATCAAGTAAATCAATCCTGCATCTGGTTGCCCAGCCCAGCACCCAGACAGGGATATAGCTTCATCAGAGAGAATTAACAATCCTTGCAACTCTACTCAGTAGAGGGTGGAAATGTGTGTGTCTGCAGCAGCTCCCTCACACTTCTCCTTCTCCATGCTGACCACAGGTTCTGAAAAATGGCTTGGAATCACAACAGTCATGCAAGCGAGTGATGATGACATTTGTCTCTACAATTAATGTGTCTGTGACTGGAGGAGGGGGAAGGGCGTTATAGAGCAATCAACAATCAATGGACGGACATGGTCAATAACACCCTGGTCTTCTTGGCCTGCTCCTCTCCATAGCTTGTTCTTGTATAAACACCTTGAATAAATAGTGCAAGGACAACACCCAGGGATACTTTAAATCACATCCATATCCTGCGGAGGCAAAAGCGAGTTCCGCAGGGGAGAACCTGGCTCTCGCAACCAAACAAGCTTTTCTTTTTAAAACCATAATTGGTTATTTACACGCTCTGCAACCTCACGTGGAAGCTGCCTCGTGATTACCATAAGCAGTTCCGATCCGACAGAGCCTGTAAATGCTGCAGCTCTCCTAATTTCCAATGCGACTAACTGGAGATAGCAAGGGCCAACAATTTGTTTGTTTGTGATTTGAATAGATGATGCCTGTGCTGGCTCTAAGCCAGGGCTGTATGATGTGGACATGTGTTGTCCGGAAAACCCCTGGCTGACACCCTTTATGTTTAGGCATCAAAAACATTATAGGGGCCAAGATTTTGTTGTTGTTAACTGTTGGTGGCAGTGGTGGTAGTTTTAACTGTCTGGGTTGGGGAGGGCTGCCTTTGTGCTGGAGTAATCTACCGCAGCCCTGGATGTTACGGACTCAGGTCCAGTCCTCAGGTTGTAGAGAAGCAACATCAAATCACAGGAAAACCAATTTAATCACAGAAACCAGAGTGGATCTGAGACAAAGGCTAGATGCAGGTTTCCTGTGCTGGACCTGCAGGATGCTGACAAGCAGAGGAGCTGACTTCCCCTAGGGTCTCAAAGAAACAGCCCTGTTGATCAAAGACTCCCATTCCTAGTGCAGGAAAGGGTTTTAGCACAGCCAGCTGCCCCACCAGTCTTGGAATCTCTCCACATCAAGCCTGTGTGATCAGATCAATCTCCTTGGCCTGACAAGGAGTGACACTGTGGGTCATTCCTGCCTATCCTGATCCAAGCTCAACTGGACAGCCAAGAAATCTTTTCAAAATGGCTGGTAGAGTCTTCATGCACCTGTTTGAAGCCTACCTTCCCATGAGGAGTCAAACGGCCCTGCAGAAGGTGGCCCATGAAGTGCTCTCACACTCTGACCTCATACTCTGAGCTCAGAACTTGAATCAACTTGAATGAGGGCTATTTCTCTCTCTCTCTCTCTCTCTCCCTCTCTCTCTCTCTCTCTCTCTCTCTCTCTAGCTGTCTCTCTGTCTCTGTGTCTCTGTGTCTCTGTCTCTGTCTGTCTTTCTCTCTATTTCTGTCTGTCTCTTTCTCTCATTGCCCTCGCTCTCCTGGAATTGGTATGCCCAGCAGGCTTGAACTCACAGAGATCTGCCTACCTCTGCCTCCTGAGTGTTTGGATTAAAACCTTGTGCCACACCAAGCAGTGATGGTGCAAGCCTCCTAGCACTCTGGAGGCAGAGGCAGGCAGATTTCTGAGTTCAAGGCCAACCTGGTCTGCAGAGTGAGTTCCAGGACAGCCAGGGCTACACAGAGAAACCCTATCTCAGGAAAACAAAAAAACAAAAAAAAAAAACCAAAAATCCTGTCTTTCACATAGCTGCAACTTTACTATATTGTAATATATAATCATATATTAATATGCCTATTCAATTAAAATAATTCACATTATGTTATATTGCACATTATAACATATATGTAATATATATCTAAGATCCATGAAGCTTTTCATAATAAATATATTATGTAACACAACATTATGGAATGTTATATTATAATATATTTGTGATATATTAATATATATACCATATAACATGATATTAAATATAACATATATACTTGTCTCTCTACATATGCATCTTGCGCATGCCTTAGCTCAGCAGCTTTTTCAGAGAAGCTCTTCCTGCCTGCCCAGCATTGTGCCCAGTCTTTCTTCCACCCATCCTACCCCCTAATCCCCACTGCGGCATGTTTCCTCCTATCACATCTTCTGTGTGAGTGTGTGTTCCCTTCCTACAGTTACCAACAGTGTGGCCTTCAATGTCAACTTGGCTGAATTTAGGGTACCCAAGTGATTGATTAGTGAGGTACATGTTTCTGGGTGTCTGAGAGTACATTCCCAGAGAGGACTGACTGAGGTTGGAGCAAGACACCCCCTGAATCTGGACAGTGCCATCTCATAGGTTTGAGGCCAAATAGAATGAATGGGGGAAAGAGGGAGGCGGCCTATTTTTGCTTCTGCTTCATGGAGATGTGAACTTCTTTTCCATACACAGTCCTGCTACCAGGAAGATTTGCCCTTGAGCACAGGGCCAAGCAGCCATGGACAGATCTTTCTTCCTTTAAGTTGCCATCTTGGGTATTTTGGTCACAGCAAGCTAATCATCAGAAAGCTAATGATGACCATAGTGGCTGTGGTGACCACCCCACACCCAAGCCTCTGCTTCTGCCCTCCTGTTCTGCCTCTTGCAGCTCTATTCAGCTAGCTCCAACCCCAAGCACTGAGGAGGCACAGCAAGGTTTACTGTGTCCCTTGTGCCCTTGGGTCCTGGTCCTTTAAGGAGATCTGGCTCTGGAGTTTCCTAAGCTCTGCCACAGACAGCCCACAGTCCTCTGGGCTCTTTCTGCCCTCTTCTGGCTCTTTACTTTCACTTTCTGTCCACTTACCCAGCCTGGGCTTGGCAGCTTTTCTGGGATGCTTTAGGGTCTCTCTCGGGAGACAGTCCCACATACCCAGCATCTCTAGTTCCCCGCTCATTAGAGCAACAAAAGAGCAGCCCTTAGAAGTGAGAGCCTCACTTCTCTGGAGTCAGTGATCTGGGTTTAGCTGCTAAAGCATCATCCAGTTAAGAGGGAGGATCTGGAGTCACTGGCCTGCAGAATCCTGACAGCTTGCTTTGTTCAGTAGCTCTGTGGCCTGCTAGGCTGTTTAACCAGCTAGGACCTCTGTTGTCTCATTTCCAAAAACGGTGAAAACAATTTAAAGGGGGCAAATTTTGACATTTATGAAAGACGGCCTACTACAGTATTGGATGAAAAGGCGAACACACAGTAGGTTTCTGTTCTTTTCTCCCACTATGCTATCATATCCGTGCCCCGTGTTTAGCTCTAGATTTGCCATCTCTTTGTATCATAGCATTTTAACGCTTCTTCAGCAATTCCAACTACATAGTCATGTATTCAGCTATTATCATCTGAGGAGCTAGTTATGTGGGCCATGTGCTGGGAACTAGGGACACGAGTGTGTCTGTCCCAAGTGTGCTTTCTGCCCCTGTGGGGATGACAGTCCTGTGGGAGATGCATCTGAAAAACAAAAGAATGGATTTCAAATGTGTCATATGGGAGCTGCTCCTTATCAGCCATTTACAAGCCCAGGGTGTCACTCCACAGTGATCACCCAGTGCTAGCTGGGGTTGCTTCCTTCCTCAGAGAGATTGGCTTTTTGTTTGTTTTGTTTTTGTTTTTGTTTTTCTGCTTTCTTCTTTATGGAGGTGGAGATCAAACCAAGCGCCTGGAGCATGCCATTAGAGAAGGAGACAGACAGAAGCATGTATACATACAAACTGGACATGTGTCACCAAGGAAACACGCAGAGCAAAGACAGTAGAAAGTATGGCACAGACGGGAGGGAGCATGCTGAGCTGAGCCACCACAGATGGAACTCTGAGGGGTGGCAGATCAAGTGAGAGAAGCTGAAGGGGCATCTCAGAGCACACAGGGTTCTGGTTCAGAGGCTCTCTGCCCAGAAAACAAACAAACAAACAAAGCTGTTTCAGTTCCTAGCAAGGTCTCTCTCTAAAGAAAGACAGCAACACAAATTGAGAGCTCAGTGTGGGTTTATGAGGCCAGTTGCAGGGGAGTTAAGGGCATTTGGGGGTAACACTGACACCACCCTGCCCCAACACTTCTGCTTGCTTGCTTTCCAAATGCAGTGTTTAAAAACAGCTGTGTTGGTGGGGTTTGATTCAACCTGTATTTACTCCAAGACAAGAGTGTTGTGTTTTATAAAAAAGGAGGAAAAAAACAAAGAGCCAGGGTATTTGGTGGAGGTGCAGCATGGTGAGGTGGAAGGGGGTGCCTCTGTGGGACCATGCTGAGGCATCCCTTCCCTCGGGAGTACCAGCCACATGATGGGGGTAGTATAGAAGAGAGTTGATTTAGGGAATGGGGAGGGGAGTTGAGGAAGTAGAGACAGAGAAAGGCAAAGACAGAGACGGGGACAGAGGAGAGGCCAGCCAGGAACAGAGGAATGGGGTAGAGAAGAGAGCATAAAAGAGTAAGAGAGTGAGGAGGGGACAAGCAGCCCCTTTCATAGTGAGTCAGGCATACCTGGCTGTTGCCAGTTAGCTGTGGGGCGGAGCCTAGAAGGAATGCTAACTAGGATACCACAGAACAATTCTCTCAGCCCAGCTGAGTACTAGATCACCCAAGACACATTTTAAATCACCCAGTTGCCACCCTTCAGAATAGCGGAAACTAAGTCACCTGCAGTGATGGCCTTCTCTCTAGTGCTTCCGATGCAATATCACAGCCAAGAGTTCCTGCGGGGAAAACCCACCTTCACCTGCTTGGGTGCCGATTCAGGAGACAGCATCAGTGCCGGTCACATACTTCTAGCCAAGGTCTGAAGAGAAGCCAGCTGTAGTCCAGAGCTGTGCTGTGTCCTTCCTGTTGCATCCTGGACCGAGAGAACAACGGAGCCCCTAATCAACATGCTCCTGGCAGGGAAACTAAGGCCATGTGCCTGGGCTTCCATGGGGGAAGAGGAACAGGAGCTAATATCCTGGTCTGAAAATGAGCACAGACATGTGGCCAGAGCACCAAACAGGTAACCACCTGTTCCAGAGCTGACATCAATCCATTGGAAATCAGAAGCAAGTTGCCTGGGGTACCTTAGTGTGGCATACTAAGCCACACAGCCTTGGCTTACTGCCTGCCACAGAGGATTCAGAGAAAATGAAAAATAACGGGGTGGGGAAGGAATCAGCAGCCAGGCCCACTTTTATTAATAACTACCCCCCACCCCCATCACAGAGAGACTGAGGCAGTATCCACTGAAGGCCAGTGTCACCTTGGGGAAGGAGGTGGGAGCCTTTGGAGGCTCTCCATGAGTGCCTCCCCATCCCAAGGCTAGACATAGTCTCAGGCAAAAGACTGTTGCTGTTGAGCTTTAGTGAGGGTCTTTGGTTTATAAGACAATCTCACTGTTATAGTCAAGGCTGGTCTTGAACTCATGATCTTCCTGTTCTAGGCTACACAGTGCTAGAGCAACAGGCATTCGTCCTTAAAGACCAGTTCTTTGGGCTGAACAAGAAGCGTGTACAGGACTCCTGGGGAGCAGGGAGCGGCCAGTCCTGCTCTCCATGCTTTGCTTTGGTTCAGTCTTAAGTCTCACCACCTGCTTCCTCGTCACCAGCCACAAAGTTGCCAAAAGAGTCTCCACATTGGGGTTGAAGCTGCAGTAAGCCAGTGGGCAAGCATCAGCCCTGGCCCTACAACTGTCTTGAAGGCCGGAACACCCATCAGATGTTAACTCTCCACAGTCCCCTGCTGCGGAGACTCCTGGCTTCCTCACTGTTCTGCCTTCTTATTAGCAGCCTCTGTCTGCCCCTGTGTTGCTGGGTGATGGGTGAGTCAGGCAAACAGAGTCTGAAGAGCAAGCCCTGATATGCATAACTGGGGAGCTGGGAACTGCAGGCTGCTCAGCCCAGCCTGCCATGGAAACCCTGAGACTCAGGCCATCTACCTCAGAAGTTATGAGCAGGATGCCAGCCCTGCCTGAGGTAGGCAGGGAGATAGAGATTTCGGGTGTTTCCCGGGTACTTCCCATATAGCAGGTACAGGGACAACAATTTCCTACAGGATATCACTCATTCTGCACACCAAGTCAACGGTGAGCATAGTTGTATGGCTAAGCCTTGGATTCCAGAGTCTGGGTTAAAGATCTCGACTCTGTCATTTACTATGTGACTTTGGGGAAATTGCTTAACCTTTCTGGGATCACGACTTTTTCTGTCAGCCAGTGTCACCATCTCTATCATGGTCCCCTTCAGTGTAGGAATGGTGGAGCACAGACACTCTAACATTTGCCCATAGGCATGGCAGCCCTGCACCCTGACTCAGTAGGCATGGCGGCCCTGCACTCTGACCCAGGACTAATCTGACTTTAAAGCTATCAGCTTTCGATCGAAGCTGAAGGTTGAAGTCTCCCCATGAGACCTGAGGTGCTTCTCATCCTTTGTCAGAATGTTCCTGAGTGCTCTTTTGGCCAGTAGCCACACACAGCTGGATACCAGAGAACCTGTTGAAGCTTGTGGCCATCTGGGAAGGTCAGGTAGTAGGCAGAGTCTCTACGCCAGGCATGGAAGTTCTCACACAGGGAGCTGATACAGATCTTCCTCTGCTTTGGGCCTCACCAGGAGCCCCCATCCAAAGCCCTGTGTTAGCTGCTGGCATGGGAGGTCAGGTGGGGAGAGGGGGGAGCCATGGCCAGAGGTGATGCAACCCCTGATCCTCATTAGTAACCTCCATCTGCCCCTAGAGAGCAGGTCCAGGCTCTTCTTGTCCTCAGTGGATAGAAATGGACAGGAATCTGTTCTGCCACCCACAGCAATGCTTTAATAGTAATGTGGGTAACTGCCTGCCCATCCCCCATCCCATTCTTAGTTCTTATAGAAATAGCTATTGGTGTGTACAGGTGGCTTGACTGGACTCACCCTAAGCAGTCACGTGACCTTGCTCTTCCATCCAGGGCATCACATCTATTGACGCAAGGAAGGGTACATATCCAAATACAGGCAGAATAGAAGAAAAAGGTTTGACTCTAAAACTGCTGTGATAGGGGACATTCTCTACAATGAAGTTGAAATTCAGGGTCAGGAGATGAGCCTGGAGCAACCAGCTGCCATTCTGATACCAGGAGAAGGGAGCCAAAGAGGCCAAGAACAGGCTGCAAAGACTAAGGCCCAATGGCACTGCATTTATTAGTTTCTGGATGCAGCTATGCCTGAAGCTGGTATTCCAATACATTTTTGCTATCTCAGTCCAAACCTGACCTTCCTTGCTAGTTTGACTGGGGCTTGCTCACTTGCAGTGTGGTTTGAAGAAGGAAGAGGTTGAAGGTCATAAATCCCGAAATGGGATTGGAGGAGCATAGGAGTCCCATTTGCCCACATGCCGTAGACAAGAGCCTTCCCCGTATATATTGTGGGCCACTCAAGAGTGAGCCTGCACTGTGCTCTGGCAACAGCAGAGCACTCTCCCAACAAGTGGGGACAGTTGTGATGCTTGGCCCACAAAGAACAAAGGGAAGTCCAATCCAGCATGGAGATACTGGCTTTTCCATGGCCCAGAAATTGATGTGCCTCCAAGAAAGCCTTCTCTTAAAAGGACCATGGCATTGATTTGGGTGAGCCAGCCATAGATATATCAAGCTGCCTTGACTGACATCACTGCTGTGTCAGCCAAAGCTAGCTGGTTGGATACAATTGGTCTTAACCAGCCAAATCAGGGGTCCTTTGTAAATCAGAACCGACACAGGGGTGCCCTAGAGCAGCTGTCCACAGTCAGCCTGGGTGCTGTGGAGGGTCTAGATGCCTTCACACATGTAAGAATAAAGATTCTGTAGCTGACAGGCAGTTTGTGCTGAGGAGCTGGGGGCACACATCCTCCTCTTGTCTCCCAGGACTTCAGGGAAGAGGAAAACACAAGTCCCCTGATTGTGGTTTGTTCCCCTGCCCTTACTAGAAGTCAGGGGCAGCCTCCACAGGAGGCCCCACCCTCCCATAACTGGATCAGACAAGCTGTGATGGGGTAGATGCCAAGCAGAGGCAGGGCTTAGACAGCATCAACAAACACAAGAGAGGCAGGAAAGTGGCAATGGCAGAGGTGAAACTCGGCCTTGAGTCAGAGGTGGATGGGGATTATTTACCAGAACCACACTAAGTGCGCCTCTCAGAGAAGCTGCTCAAAGGACAGCGACTCAGACAGACAGATGATGCTCATATAGCGTCTTCCCTCTCACTGAAAGACTGCATGCCAGTTGGTGCATCCCTCCAGGGTAGAATAAGGTAGATGTGGAGAGACAGATGATGGTGAGGCCTGAACTCTCTGCCCTGAGTGGAGAGAGCTGTTCTGTGTGAGTTCTTCCCTCCATTCAACACCTGAGGAAAACAGATCGACTCTCAAAGTTGTCTGCCGACAAGTCACAAACACCAAAGTTGGCTGGGAAAGGTTCAGATGAAATGTGGGAAAAATCAGGGCAGCTCTCAGAATCTAAAGAGCCACAGGCAAGAAAGGAGAAGGAAGGTGTGCCTATGTGGGAGTAGAGGCTAGGATTGGAAGAGAGCTGCAGCCATCTTTCATCATGAGGGAGTAGATCTTACTGGCTGAGTTTGCTCATATACTCATGCGCTGGACAGAGGTTCAAACAATAGGAGAACCATATTGGCTAAGGTCAAATCACTCTCAGGTCCTGGGATAGCATTTCATTGACAATCCTTAGGGATTCAGTAACAAAGACTTTGTGGAATACCAGAGATGGAGGGAAGGGCAGCACACAGGAAGGACCCATTATGAGAAAAACAACTATACCAGAACTCCTGATTTTTGCAGTGTCTACTTGCAACCAGCCAAATGATTACCAAGTGTTCCTGCAAGTCTTGACTCAAGCAGGAAGAGCAAGTTAGGAGCTCTGCTGCTGGACCATGTTTGTGAAACCCTTGCCTGGCCAGTGAGAAGGGTGTGTTGTGCCCATGAGCTAAAATCAACCTTGTAACAACCACACAAGGGAGGGACCTTGTAGGTAAGGACACCTACGCTCAACAAAGGGGCTTGCCTGGAGCCTATGGCTTTTAGAGTCAGGATTTACAAATTCAGATATTACTCTAAAACCCGGGCAATAAATAAATCACTATGCTTCAGAGTGTCAGAAGATGGAGGAGGGGAAAGTCAGGAAGAAGGCACTGAGGAAAAGGAGCAGGAGCATTGTGGTTTGGATGTGAAAAGTCCCCTAAAGGCTCATGTGCTGAAGGCTGGGTCCCCAGAACCGTGCTTGGGAGTGGGACATTGGGGCAGAGACTGGCTCGTGCAGGCTCAACCCTAATCAGTGGATTCATGCATGGGTGGACTCATCATGCAGCGGCATTGTGGAGAAATAGTGGAAGCAGGGAGGACCTGATAGGAAGAATCAGCCACAGGAAGCATGCCTCTGAAGGGGACTTCTTATCTCTAGGCTCTTCCTTCATCTCTGCTTCCCAGCCAAGAGGTGAGCTCTCTTCTCTGCCACATGTCCTTGCCAACATAATTTCTGCCTCATCACAGACTCTTTGCAATGGAGCTAGGTAAGCATTGTGGGCTGCCTTGGTGGACATGTTCTGGCAGGAACATCAATTGAGAAAATGCCTCCATTGGATTGCCTGTAGGCAAGTCTACGGATATATGCTTGATAAATGATTGACATGGGTAGGGCTGTCCTAGGGTTTTCCTTTCTATAAAGAGACACCATGACCATGCCAACAAGTAAAACATTTAATTGGGGCTGGCTTACAGTTTAGAGGTTTAGTCCATTATCATCATGATGGGAAATATGGTGGCACACAGGCAAACATGGTGCTGGAGAGGTAAGCTGGGAGTTTACATCTTGATCCACAGACAGCTGAAAGAGAGTGCCACACTAGGCCTGGCTTAGGCATCTGAGACCTCAAAACCCTCAGTGACACATTCCCTCCAACATCACACCTACTCCAACAAGGCCACCCCTCCTAATAGTGCCAGTCACTATGAGCCTATGGGGTTATTTTCATTCAAATCACCATAAGGGCCCAGGGACTCACTGTGGGCAGTGGCACCCTAAGATGATGATCTTGGGTTGTATAAACAAGTAGGATGAGCAAGCCATGAGGAAGAAGTCAGAAAGCAGCAGGCCTCCCTGACTTCTGCCTCGGTTCCTGCCTTGAGTTCCTGTCCTGACTTCCTCCAGTGATGGAGTGTGTCCGGAGATTTGTTCATGTGAAATAACCTTTCTTCCCCTACTTGTTTTTGGTCCTGGTGTTTATCTCAGCCATAGCAGCCAACTTCAGACATGGGCTGAAACTTCTGAAACCGTGAGCCAAGAGGAACCAGTCCTTCTCCTTCACGTGTTGAGTTGCCAAAGTATTTTGTCACAGTGGTGAGGGATGGGTAATAGGAAGTGGAAGAAAATCAAGAGGGAAGCTGGGGGAGAGCACAAGGGACCATTTGGGAAAACAGGAAATGCAACATGGAGTGTGTATAGCCTGAGCCACACCCTGCCCTTTCTGCTAGCATCCCTTCCCTCCTCAGGGTTGGACTCAGTCTCTACTTCCTTTCACCATAAGATGGGAGATGCAGCATCATATAGCAGTCAGTCCACAGAGATCATTCTTATTGGAAATCTCTGTATCCCAGGTCACTGCAGCCAGGGTGCTTGGAGCAGGAAGGGGATGGTGAACTTACAACTATCTAAGTCTCAGATAAGACAGGATATAATAGAGTTGTCTGGATGCCTAGACTCTCCACTAGATCTCTCAAAACTCAAGGGAGGGGTTAGGGAAGTAGCTCTATGGATAAAGTGCTTGCTGAACAAACGTGAAGACCTTAATGATCCCTGGAACCCTTGTAAGAGACGGGTACAGCGGTTATGACTGTCACTCTAGTCTGGGGGTGGAGGGGAAACAGGTAGATGGGGAATAGGCGAGGCTTACTAGTCAGCCAGTCTAGCTGGATCATCAAGCTTTAGGCTCAGCGAGAGACACTGTCTTAAAATTTAGGCTAGAGAGTGATAAAGACACCCCTCATCAACCTCTGCTACACACACACACACATAGGTGCACACCTCTGCACACACATACACATACATATGCACATGCCTACACATACATGTGCCCCCCTATATGCACACATGCACACATTCAAAGTAGCCTTCCCACCGATTGAGTACCTACTAAGTGCTAGGTGCAGATGTTCTTCCTGCTTCCTCTCTAACCTCAGGGTAATCCAGAGCTCTGCTCTTCAGAGTCTGGGATGTGTGTGCATGCTCGCATACAGGCAGGCCAGGAACCCCCACTCTAAGGCTCAGCTTCCCATCAGGCACCTACATCAGGACAGACAGTGCCGGGTGGCCTATCCTCTGCCCTGTCTGCTGGGATCATGGTCCCTGGCACCTGCAAAGCCACCCTCGCTAAGTTGCAGCCTTACTTAACCAAAGTTTGTAAAAGGGCACCCTGGGAGAAGAAACAGTCTTACCCAGGCAGAGCTCTGCTAAAATCCCAATAAGCCCACTGCGAGCTGGAGATTGAAGTGCGATTTTGGCATCTCTCCTCTGGTGTGGAAAGAGATTACAGAGTCATAGTTCCAAAAGGCCCCACTGACACAGTATAATCTCTGGTTTTAACTCCCCCTGACCTTGAGAGAGCAGCAATAATGCAGAGGGGCTATGGTGGCTGGGAACACAGACGTAGCTGATCACCAAGAAGCTTGGCGACCAGGAGATTCTCATCAGCCCCCTGTCTGAGATCTCATGGAGATGTTGCTGAAGACATGGCCTCATTTCCCTAAGACCTAGAGCCAGCCAGCCACAGCCCTGCAGCCCAGCCTGGCTTTGACCTTCGCCAGCCCCTGCCTGCTTTCCAGCCCCCCCCCCCCCGGAAGGACCCAGCAGGGCCTCTTCTCTGCACTCCATTCCTGTCTCTTTCCCAGTGACAATAATGAAGCTGAAATGTTGCCAGAAAAGCCATCGATCTGTTTATCTATCACTTGCTAATCAAAAGTTTCCTGCCTCCTGTTAGAACACCAATGATTTCCTTTGCGGAATCAAACAGGTCTGTTCCCAGACACAGCCTGTCAGCAGAGACACTTTAATTACTGTCTTTGATGCTCCTTCCCTGAATACCAATCTTTCCAGAGCTACATGATGAACATACATTAGGGGAAGAATTAAATCAAAAAGCAGGGGCAGACTAATTGCGGAGCGCCTCTGGTGGACTCAGGCTCTCCTGGCATGGACTTGATGCTGCCTGGGTCCCAGCATCCTGAGGAGCAGCCCCGGGAATACCATGCAATAGGTGGGAACTCGCTCAGCACTGTTCTCTGCATGTTTCTAACCCATTGTACAATACTATACCTAAAGTAAACATGATGGCTGTGCTGCATGCAGACTGCAGATTCAAAGTCTGGTTCCAGCCTTTATTCCACTCCCAGTTGGTCAATTTAGAAAAGCCTCAACTTCCTTTTATGTAAAATGGGGATGTTAAATAGTTTCATAAAGGTCATTGTGAGACATGGGCAAACTTCTATCATTAAATAAGAACAACATGACATTTAAACACATGTAGATGTGCTGAGCATTGGTGGCACACTCCTTTAATCCCAGCACTCAGAAGGCAGAGGCAGGTGGATCACTGAGCCTGAGGCCAGCCCGGTCTGTAGAATAGTGAGTTCTTAGACAGCCAGAACAACACAGAGAAACCCTGTCTAAAGAAATAAAAGCAAAATAAAGCAAACTAAAGTAGGTGTTATGATGCATAATAGCACATTCCATTATAAAATATGTTAAGCACATAATTGTTACAATTTTAAAGTTCATATAGAATACGGTAAAGAGACAGGAGCTGTGCTGTCCGTAGAAAGTAGGCGTGGTTTTTCAGGCCAGGCACAGGGGATGACTCAGAGTCCTGACTGGGACGCCCCGTATTTCCCCCAATAGACTTACAGAGAAAAAAGAAACAGGCTTAGCTCTCTCTCATCTTCTCGGCCACAGCTGATGTTCTTTGCTAGGCTTCAAACTCTTAAGGCTGTGTGAGGAAGTCTGGGAGCATTCTGCCACCGTTCACCAGCCTCATGTGTTTAACCAGTGCTGTGAGTCTGTCCTTCCACACCACTGAACTGATTGGCAGGAACAAATGGCTATCAGATGATATTGCCATGGAAAAGGATGCACACAGAGCAGCTTTTAGATTCTATCCTTTCTAAGAAAAAAATATTTCTGAAAATAACTAAGCAAGCAGTCAGGCCAGCAAACCTCACCATGTTCCTCTACCAGAGTCCCCAGGTTTCTGTTTTACTTGCACTCACTGTTTTGCTGGAACCCCTGCTCATCCCCTGCACAAGCTAAGAAACCCCATATGTTCTTCTTCCTCCCCTCCTCCCCTTCCCCCGAAAACCATGCCCACAAGAAGAAAACTCTGAGCTAACATATAACCTCTCCCCGTCTCCGTGTTTCCAGCTACCCACTAATGAGTGACCACCAGGGGCTCAGCTTCTTTACCTTATAATGGGCATAATCCCAGCCCTTAGCTCATACATCACCACCCTGAACCTCCAAAACCCATAAAATCCCCTTGCTTGGCATGTGGCTTCCCTGACCTCCACCTGGGAGATCAATGAACTTGCCAAGAGCAGCCACTCAATAAACTTGCCTTTACACTTCTGATTTGGCTTCAGTTGTTTCACTTCGTTGGCGGAGAAACCTATCTCATACCACACACTCAGAGAAATAAAATTAACTCATAAATACTGATATACATACATGAATGGAGACATAGAGATACATGCACATGTGTGCATGCATGTGAACACACACACACTCTGCTCCCCTGCCCTCATTTCTCACCTTTCCATGTGGGTAGAAGTGGGGTTCCCTCTACTACTCAGCACTGCCTTAGCTATGGATGCCATGTGGGGCTCCAGCTGAAGGACCAACTGGAAGCAAATGTCCCCAAATTGCTAGATCACCTTTATCCTCTCTGCCTTGAGAAGCATCGCACTGACTGAAGGTTAAACACACCCAGCTTCAGGGAATGCCTGGGTTAGTCCCGACAGTGGGCCATCTGAAGGCCCTGCAGACAGACTCCTCTTGTGTAATGAGATGTTAGTGTCTTTAAAAACATAGAAATGTTATAGAAATATGTTTAAAGTCCCTGGTGTGGGGTATGGGGCTACTTTAGATTGTCCACAGCAGCTGACCATGATTTGTTTTGTGCTCTGGCAGGGGCGTGATTTTGCCAGCTGCAGATAGTTTTTAAAGTGTATGACATTTGGAATCTGGGGACTCTTGAGAGGATATAAAAATGTTAGTCTCAAGAGGGGTGTGGCCACTACTCTACTGCTCCTTCTGCTGCTGGTGGTTGCTGTTTCTGGTTGCTGGTTGCTAGTTGCTGGCTGATGGCAGCTTGATGCTAGAAGCTGGGTGCTGGATACTGGGTGCTGGTCAATAGTTGCTGGTTGCTGGTTACTAGTTGCAGATTGGATGAAAGTCAAAATTGTCCCAAGGAACTTGAAACTCTTAATCAGCAGGAAGTAGTCTAGTGATACCAATGCCCCCTTTCCCTCTAACCTTCTTGCTATCCTACCTAGTGTTGGGAGTTGGAAATGATAAGGGTGGAGACAAGTGGTAGAAATAGCAACCCATAAGGTAGCCAAGAGTCAAGTTACACTCTTGCACATGGCTTCTACCCTTCCTTCTTGCCCAGTCTCCTAACCACATCAGCTGCCACACGAGGGGCAGAGAACCCTCTCCTGTGGATAACCTTGGCTTTCCCATCCAAAATACAGAGAGAACCTTCTACTGAGTTGACTCATCCCCTCACTCCACTGAACCCCCAACACATCTGAGTGCCCTACTCCTTCAGGCCACAGGAAGAGCACAATGCCCTTGAAATAGAAAACTGGAAGCCCCTTCTCTGGGGCACTGCCAGGAGAATTGAGGTGGTTCACACAATTCAACAAATACGCATACAAAAGTGATTGTGTGTATGCATTGCCATGGTGACTGAGATAAGTTCCTAACAATCCCAAGGAACACAGAAGTTCCCTGTAGTGAACAGACAACTACACAGGCAACAACTCTGGTAAGCAGACGTTGTAGCTCAGTTAGGAGAGGGCGAGCCAAGAGTGCACAAGGCTGGGAGTTCAATCCCCAGTACCACATGAAAGAGTCGTGGTGTGAACACCTGTAATCCCAGCACTTGGAAATTGTCTGTAGGAGGATCAACACTTGGCTGGGGACACACAGGGAATGTGAAGGCAGAGGTGCTCATATCTGAGCCCAGTAACCATGTGGAGGAGCCACGGTCATAGATTGGGGGTCAGTGGTCAGCCCCTGCCAGCTCCAAGCAAGAGGACCATTTGCATACTACTTTGGCCACAGTGAGTATTGAGAAATGACCCACAGGTGACCCACTTCCTTGTCTGACAAACAGCACAAAGACAGTCTAGCCCAGGGTCTGTGCCCAGCATCTGTGCTTGGCACCTCCTATTGACCATAGGCTGCCTCTGCTCTCTATCCCCCCCACCCCCCTCTTCATCCTTCCTTTCCTCTCTGTGCCTGACTCTACATCTGTCTTGTCTCCTTCTGTACCCCCTACCTCCACCTGCTCTTCCTCTCTTGTCCTCCCTAACCTCTTCTTCCTAGCTGCCATTTCTCACTCCCCCATCACTTTCTCTGACACAAACACAGAGCTGGAAGTCATCATTCTTATAGTTTCTTCACCATTGAATACACACAATCTCTTTCTACCCAGATCATAATGTAAATATGACCTTTCTGATATCCATTACCTATTAAAGGTACAAATTTCTTTCTCTAAGCATCACAAGAGGCCTTCCCCTTCAGAGAGTACCCAGAGCCTCTCATGCTGACCACTATATTTTCATGTCCCTAGAAGCCCCTGTGTGTAGTGAGAATGCTGGCCTAGACAGGGCCCCTAGGTAGGAGTTGGATGTTGTCAAAATCACTTTGAACATACACTGTACTGTGGTGATGGATGTCGTAGCCCATCCTAGCATTCTGTGAGTCAAGTGGCATATAGGCATGCCCTCAAGCCTCTCTTCCATCTTCCTCCTGTGGGGTATGCTGTTGTCCCCCAGGCATGGGTTAGAAAGGCAGAGCTCCCTTTGGCCTGTCCCAGAAGTGACTCCATCTCCCCACTGCAGCTGTTTGGTCTGCTCTAAGGAGCCATGCACCAGTACTTTGCAGTTTAAGGTGAGCATAGAATTTTAGTAGGTCAGTGTGCCAGGAGCTGCACTTCCTCTGCATTCCCTCTCCTTGCCCAAGCCTCTCTTCTTTCAGTCTTCCATCCTGCCTCCTCACCCTCCCCTCCCACTCCTCCTTTCTTTCTCCCTGTCACTAAGTTTGAAAACACACTCACAGGTCTCCAGGGATCCTATTTCCCAAGAAGAAGACATAAAAACCATGGAAAGGAGGCCAGGGAGAGAGTGCAGAGCTTGGACTGGGCTCTGCCTGGATGCAGCTCACCCAGCCCAGTGAAGGGCATTCTCTCCAGGGCTGTGGGCATAGGTGAGCTTACCTCCAGGTCTATAGAGACAGTATCCTGGTCCTCACCGAGGACTCTTCTACATCAGGAAGAGGTGGGCCACCCAGCCTGGACACAAGCTGAAGCTTTAAAGAATGTAGTCACTCTCTGGGAAGATAACTTAGTCAATAAAATGTTTGGTCTGTGAGAATGAGAACCTTAGTTTGAGCTTAGATCCAGGTTTTTTAAAAAAAAAAAAAGAAAAAGAAAAATGGAGGCACTAGAGAGATGGTGCAGCGGTTGAGAGTACTGGCTGCTTTTCCAAAGGACCTGGGTTCAACTCCCAGCACCCACATGGCAGCTCACAACTGTCTATAGCTCCAGTTGTGTGGAGTTATACATATTCAGGTAAAATATCAATGCACATAAAAATGAATAAATCTTTAAAAATGGGTATAGTAGCACAGCTTGTAAATCTAGTGCTGAGAAAGCAAGAGAGGCAGGTCCCTGCAGCTTGCTGGCCAGTCAGCCTAGCCTATTTGGCAAGTTCCAGGCCACTGAGAGAGCATTCCTTAAGATGAGGAGGAGGAGGAGGAAGAGGAAGAAGAGGAGGAAGAGGAGGAAGAGGAGGAAGAGGAGGAAGAGGAGGAAGAGGAGGAGGATGGATGGATGACAGATAGATAGGCAGGCAGGCAGGCAGGCAGGCAGGGGTGGTACATGCCTTTGATCCCAGCACTCAGGAGGCAGAAGAAACAGATCTCTGAGTTTGAGGTCAGCCTGATCTACAGAGCAAGTTCAAGGACAGCCAATGCTACACAAAGAAACCCTGTCTTTAAAAAAGTAAATGATAGTACCAACCAACAACAAGGTAGACAGTGCCCAAGGACTGACACCTGGAGTTATCTTCTACAAATACTTCCATACACACACAAACACATCGGGGGGGGGGGCACTTGCTTCCAACCCTGATGAGCTGAGTTCAGTACCTGGCATCCATTTGTTGGAAGGAGAGAAGTGACTCCACGAATTGTCTTCTGACCTCCACCTGCTCGTGTGTCGAGCATTCTCCATTCACATTCTCTCTCTCTCTCTCTCTCTCTCTCTCTCTCTCTCTCTCTCCCCCTCCAGCATCCCCAGAGTCTTATCCTTTTATCCTCCAGCCCCAGAGCACACCACCCATATGAAAACCCCTAGCATCACCAGTGCAGCCATACCCATGGCTTAATTGCTGGTTAGGGAGGAGGCAGTGGTCCCACCAGGAGAACACAGCCCTGTGGACATGGAGACTGTCCTTACCACACCCATCTGGGTGTGCTGGAGGACAATCTGTATGAATGACAGTCTCCCATTCTCACAGGCAGCACTGGGCATGGTAGTTGTGTGGCTGTTCCCCTTCCGGAGAATGAATCTCTCAAGACCTGAGTAGATGCCTTAGGTGAAGGAGGAGGAACATAAACCGAGTGTGAACAGCGAAGCCTCAGTACTTCAAGATGTCCAGGTTTGGCTACAGGGTCTAAGGTACAGCTTCATGAGCCGCCCGAGGCAGCCAGTGCTACTCAAGGCTGATTCACTAGGCAGTCCAGCAGGGAGCCTCTCTCCTAACCCTGAGCCAGCAGCACTTCCTTCTGCATCCTGGAGTTCAGAATGCTCATGCCATGAAGGACTGTGCCAATCCTTTCTGGGTGATGAGGGAGCTCTGTCCACCTAGGCCTTCACTTCTGCTCCCCAGGAAGAGCCACAGGTCTCCGCAGAAACCAAGGCTTCTTCACGTCTTCTTTTTCCTGTCCTTCCTGCTTCCCTCCCTCCCTTCCTTTGCTTTCTTTCCTCCCTCTCTCCCTTTTCTCTCTCCTTCCCTCCTTTCTTCCTTCCAGAAGAGATGCACTTTGGTGACACTGTAAGGCAGCTCAGGGTAATGCAGAGAGTTCACCTGGAAATGTGCAAAAAGGAAAGCTCAAAAGGCATCCATACTCCACACTTGTGAACATAAACACACACACTCACGCACACACGCACACAAGTTTGCCAATCTAGCATGGCTAGGCCTTTATTCAATCTTTGTTCATTTAAAACAGAAATAGGGAAGAGACTGTAGAAAGCCTTCCTTCCATTCCCCTAACTCCCTGCCTCAGGCCAGACTGACCCCTAAAAACCAAGCTATCTGTTTACCAGTTCCTGCTCTTTTTACAACCTGGAGCCTCTTGCCATAAAATGTATCTCTCTAGATTCAGAAGGCTTAGAAAGCTTAGTCAGGCACTTACCCTAAAGAGATAGCAGGCAACAGTTTTCAAAATGTATCAATGGCATCCTGATTGACAATAGAAAGATACATTAAAACAACCACACCATTCACCATCAGGGTCAGCTTGAGTCCATGGTCATGTGTCAAAGATGTGGACAGCAAAGCAAGAGCTAGGACTCTGGAGACAGTGAGATTGTGAACTAGTGCCAAGGAGCTGGAAGGCTAGTGAGAGATACCAGTCAGGTAGAGGGTGCCCAGGAGACAGGAAGGATGGGGTCTGCAGTTTTAGAAAGACTTCCTGGCTGCCTGTTTTAGTCAATGTTCTATTGCTATAAAGAGACACTGTGACCACAGCGAGTCTTATAAAGGAACAGATTTAATTGGAACTGGATTACCATTTCAGAGGATTAGTCCATTGTCATTTTGGTGGGAAGCGTGGCAATGGGCAGGCAGACACAGTGCTGGAGAAGTAGCCAAGAGTTCTACATCTGGATCAGTAAACAGCAGGAAGGGAGGGACTCATTGAGCCTGGCTTGGGTTTCTGCAACCTGAAAGTCCACCCCACCAGTAACAGACTTTTTCCAACAAAGCCACACCTCCTAATAGTGCCACTCCCTGGTGACTAAGCGTTACAATCTGTGAGCCTATGAGGACCATTCCTACTTAAGCCACCACAATGCTACATGGCCATCTGAGTGTTGTAACCTTCTTGCCAGCTGTATACAGCTCCTGAGAGTCCCCTCCTGTCTTAGTCAGGGTTTCTATTCCTGCACAAACATCATGACCAAGAAGCAAGTTGGGGAGGAAAGGGTTTATTCAGTTTACACTTCCACATTGCTGTTCATCACCAAAGGAAGTCAGGACTGGAACTCAAGCAGGTCAAGGAGCAGGAACTGATGCAGAGGCCATGAAGGAATGCTGCTTACTGGCTTGCTTCTCCTGACTTGCTCAGCTGGCTTTCTTACAGAGCCCAAGACTACCAGCCCACAGATGGTACCACCCACAAGGGGCCCTCCCCCCCTGATCACTAATTGAGAAAATGCCTTACAGCTGGATCTCATGGAGGCATTTTCTCAACTGAAATTCCTTTCTCTGTGATAACTCCAGCTGTGTCAAGTTGACACAAGACCAGCCAGTACAATTGATCCCTTGTCAACTTGACACACAAACACATCACCATTAAGCCTTGACCCTTGCTTTCTTATTCATCCCCAAGATCTAAATAACTTTAAAAGTCCCACAGTCTTGTATATTCTGATTGCCAACTGATGTGAGAGGCCCCACAGCACTGTGGGTAGCTGGGCCTGGGCAGTATAAGAAAGGTAGTTGAGCAAGCCAGTAAGCAGTGTTCCTCCATGGTTTCTGCTTCAGTTTCTACCTAGGCTTCCCTGGAAGTTAAACCCTTTCCTCCCCTAAGCCGGTTTTGGTCAGTGTTTGATCATAAGAGAAAAGCAAACAAAGACACCATAGAATAGATTAAAATTCAAAACTCATTGTATGATTTCTGCAGAAGGTGTTTGTTTCTATACTGCTTTCTTTTTAGAAGTATTCATTTATTTTTATTTTCATGTGTATGGGAGTATTTTGCTTGCGTGTTAGGCTCTGTACAACATGCATGCAGTATCACTGGAAGCCAGAAGAGGGTGCCACATCTCCAGGAACTAGAGTTACAGACAGTGGTAAACCACATATGGGTGCTGAGAATTGAACCCAGATTCCCTGGAAGAAGAGCAGCAAGCGATCTTAACTGGGGAGCCATTTCACCAGGCCCTGTACTGTCTTCTCTTTCTAGCCACCAGTGATATGTTAGGCTGAGCTGGTGATGTGAAGAAGAGGCAAACAGCCTCTACTGAGACTGAAGCATCTGGTGGCAAGCTGACATTTAAGTTGAGGATTTTTAACGTAAACCCTTGTCCTCTGTCTGCAGTGTGAGAGAGGCTTTGTCCTGAAGTTCCAGACTCTGGCAGAGACCTTAGGGTCAAGAGATTCCCACCACTAAGTTGATGGAATGTTAACCCTGAATGTGACTTTCAGCAGGACTTAGTTCTTTGCATCTTTAGACAGACGAGGAGTGTCTTAGTTACTCTCTTGTAGCTGTGATCAAATACCCTGATGGAAGCTACTCCAGAGACAGTTGACAGTCCCTAGGGATATAGTTCATAATGGTAGGGAAGACTTGGCAGGCAAAGCATCGTGGCTAAACAGCTGGGTCCCTGGTGATCCTAGAGGGCTCTACCCACCCCTGCCCTGCTCACCATGGCCCTGGTTCACTGCTGTCCCCTACCCACCCCTGCCCCACCCTACTGCCCCAACCACCGCTGCCCTGCCCACTGCAGCCAAGAAGCTAAGATTACAGAAATCTTAGAAGAACACAGTAGAAAAGTGTCTCTTGACCTGCCACAATTTTTCCCCATGTAAGGATCATATGTTTGAATTCTTGTTCCCCAGCTGGTGAAACTGTTTGAGAAGGATTAAGGGGGTGTGGCCTTATTGGAGAAAGTGTGTCACTGGGGGCAGGCTTTAAGGTGAGAATCAACCCCTGCTGATTCTGCACATAGTCTCTGCTCATATCTAAGTGGTAGGCAAAAGGTGGTCTATAGGAGCACCACCAGTAATGTGAATGTGTGAACCCAGCCAAGTGTGAGTCAGGAGATAAAAGAATCCCACCTCTTAACTAACACAGGCCAGCTGGGTATGTGAGTCTTCTCTTCAGTCCCCAGTACTCAGAAAATTGAGGCAGGCAGATTTGAAGTTCAAGGCCACCTTAGGCTACACAGTGAGACTTTGTCTCAACAAACTAAAAACAAACAGACAAGCTAAAAAGCAAAGCAAAACAAAAACAAAACTACAGCCACAGAGATGCTCAGTGGTTGTAGTGGCTATTCCTGATTGTCAATTTGACTATATCTGGAGTGAATTGCAATCCAGAATTAGAAGGCTCACCTGTGATCTAGATCTTGAGTCTGGAGGACACAGGTTTCAGGTGTGGTGGTACACATGTCTCTAATCTGGGCCACACCTGCTGCTGGAGACCTACATAGGGACATTGGAAGAAGGAAGATTCTTCTTCCCCTGCATGCCTTGTGGGACTGAGCAACTGCTAGATCCTTGGATTTTCATTCACAGCTGCTGCTGACCTTTGTTGGGGAGTTGGACTACAGACTGTAAGTCATCAACAAATTCCCTTACTATATAGAGACTACCTATAAGTTCTGTGACTCTAGAGAGCCCTGATTAAGACACATTGGTACCAGCATAGTGGGGTATTCCTGTGACAACCTGACCATGTTTTGGGGAGGACTGTGGAAGGACTTTGGAACTTTGACCTAGAAGAGCCATTGGGATGTTAAGAGCTCTGTGAGGTGTTCTGTAGGAGCTTGGAAGATAATGTTGAGAACAGTGCAGAAGATGGAGGCCTGGCTTCTGAAATTTCAGAGGGAAGATTAAAGACTCTTATCAGGGCCACTGCTAGTTTGATTCAAGATTCTATAATTTTGGTTAGCTGGGGCTGAAGAAATCAGCTGTGATTAACAAGATACCAGAACTACTAAAGCAAAACCACTGCATTACTGAGACTATTGATGTTGGTTAGCTGGAGCTGGGAAATTGGCGGTGATTGGGAAGAGACCAGCATCATTGAGGTGAAATCTTCTGAGAAGTGTTTTCTGAGAGCACAGAGGCTGCGTTCCAGAGATAGCCAGGGTTGTACCTTGTGCTGTGACTGGACTTGGTAATGTGTAAGAGTCACCCAGGTGGTACTGGTTTTGAAGGCATGAAGGACTCATGAAGAGCAGCTGAGGCCTGGGCACTATGAGAGGCCACGGAAGGCCATTGGTGAAGGTGCAGCCTCAGTTGCAATTGACAGCCCAGGACTAAAGGGGTCATGCAAAGGAGTTGAGGCTTGGCACCATGAAGAGAGCCCATGAGAGGCTGTTGGTAAAGCCTAGTTGCAGTGGTAGACAGCTGTGTTTTGGAGATGCCAGTACCATGAAATGACCACTAAGAACAGCAGCAGCAGTGGAGTACAGGCATCTGGAGCCTAGAAGACAAGGTGTGTGCTACAAAGGGCAGAGCTGGAGACGTGACTCAAGTCCTTGGAGGAATCTAGAAGATCGTGAGTGGATCCCAGACATTGGACAGTTGTAGTTTGATTTTGCTTTTGATTGTGACTGTGGCCTGATATTTTTCCCTCTTGAAGAAAGAAGGTATTTTCGTGGAGCCAATAGTTAAGAGACTTTGAATTTTTAAAAAGACCTTGAATTGTAAAAGATCTTGGATATTTTAAAGGGATTGAACTTTTAATATACAAGACTGTGGGACTTTTAAAGTTATTTAGATCTTGGGGATGAATAAGAAAGCAAGGGTCAAGGCTTAATGGTGATGTGTTTGTGTGTCAAGTTGACAAGGGATCAATTGTACTGGCTGGTCTTGTGTCAACTTGACACAGCTGGAGTTATTCTGATTCACCTCAATGTTGCTGGTCTCTTCCCAATCACAGCCAATTTCCCAGCTCCAGCTAACCAGCATCAATAATCCCAGTAATGCAATGGCTTTGCTTTAGTAGTTCTGGTATCTTGTTAATCACAGCTGATCCTTCAGCCCCAGCTAACCAAAACCACAGAATCTTCACAGTCAAAATAGCAATGGCCCTAATAAGAGTCTTTAATTTTCCCTCTGAAATTTCACAAGCCAAGTCTCCATCTTCTGCACTGTTCTCAACATTATCTTCCAAGCTCCTACACAACATCCCACAGAGCTCTTAACACCGAACACTGAATGGATCTCCTAGCCCACAGTTCCAAAGTCCTTCCAGTCCTCCCCAAAACATGGCCAGGTTGTCTCAGGAATACCCCACTATGCTGGTACCAATTTGTCTTAGTCAGGGTTTCTATTCCTGCACAAACATCATGACCAAGCAAGTTGGGGAGGGTTGGGTTTATTCAGCTTACACTTCCAATTGCTGTTCATCACCAAAGGAAGTCAGGACTGGAACTCAAGCAGGCCAGGAATCAGGAGCTGATGCAGAGGCCATGGAGGGATGTAACTTACTGGCTTGCTTCTCCCGGCTTGCTCAGCTGGCTTTCTTATAGAACCCAAGACTACCAGACCACAGATGTTACCACCCACAAGGAGCCCTCCTCCCTTGATCATTAATTGAGAAAATGCCTTACAGCTGGATCTCATGGAGGCATTTTTCTCAACTGAAGCTCCTTTCTCTGTGATAACTCCAGCTTGTGCTAAATTGACACAAAACCAGCCAGTATACTTCACCACAAAGTCCAGCCACAAGGCTGAGAAACTGCTGCCCCCAAGAGATGAGCAAGCCTGGACAGCCTTCAGGCAAAACACACACCACCAGCTGACATCTTTTCTTCCATGTGATGCAGTACACTTTACAGTCATTCAGGTAGCAGCTACTCACGCATTTGTCTCCGTTCTAGAAAACTGTTGTCTTGGCTATTGAATGAGTTACTCATTGCATACGTGTTAAATTACCTTGGGGTAATTTTTAAGTCTGAGAATCAATATTTAAAATTTCACTGGTTCTTTAGGTCAGGAATTTGATTACACAAAAATAGTGTGTTATTGGTCCAGGGATTTCTCTTGAGGTAACAGACCCGAGGTCAGCCAGGGTTATAGTCATGTGACCACTTGGCTGAAGTCAGAGGCTCCATTACCAAGGTGGCATGATCATATGACTATTGGTAGGAGACCTCAGTTCCTCACCACGGGGACCTCCCCAGAGAGAGCTTGAGTGACCTCACAGCATAGCATGGTGGCTGGCTTCTCTAGACCAAGTGACCCAAGAAGAAATAAGCTGGAAGTCACAGGACCTCAGAAGTCCCACAGAGTCAATCAAAATCTTTTCATTTTCTTATGTGAACTCAAACAGCCCAGTCCTCATCAGTGATGTAGGAGCTAAGCTATGTCTCCAAACCCAGTTGGTCAGCTGTTCGATGCGAGAGGGGACCCGTCAAGGGTGTGTGTATCAGAAGGTGGGGGTCATTGGAAGCCAACTGAAGGTTGCTACCTCAGTAACTACTAGTATTATAAATAGAAGATATCATGTACTATCTGTGCTGTATCCTCCACCTAAGCCACAGATGTCCCACTGTCCAGCATCTCCGAGGTTCATCTTTTTCATATTCTTAGATGTGCTCAGTTACCAAGGCAGCACACAGCTTATTCTTCTGCATTGAAGAGAATCTGGACCACATCCTCTGCGGTGTCATGCCAGCCTCTCTATCCCTATGTTCTCCTAAACTCGGTGCCCTTAAAGTCCCTCATTACAGCAGTTACCTTCCTAGCTGCCTGTTATTAAAACTAGCTGTGTGCCTTTTGAGAATTTTCTAAACCTCACTGAGATTATCATTCCTCTGCTATAAACTGTGGATGATCAAGTGTCTGTCCCCTCCCTGTGAGTTTCTTTTTTCCAAAGATTTTATTAATTCACGGGTATAAGTGTTTTGTGTGCATGTATGCATAAATACCACGTGCATGCCTGTTGCCCACAGAGGCCAGAAGAGGATATCAGACCCTCTAGGACTGGACTTGCAGATGTTGTAAACTGCCATATGGGCACTAGGAATTGAATCAGAGTCCTCTACAAGAGCAACAAGTGCCCTTAACCACTGAGCCATCTCCCCAGCCTCAGCCCCACCGAGCTGAAGGAAGATAAGGTGAGATTATATGTGACAAGCACTTTGGACAGTCCCAGGCATGGAGGATCTACTAGCAACACCCCCTCTGTATTGTCCTATGAGCACCGTGTCCTCCTGGACTGAGAGGTTTTTTTCCAAAACATTTCCTCTCAAAGATCCCAAGACCTGTGTGCAGAAGAGGCTGCCCAGGCTGAGCCCCACCCCCACCCTTTCAAGGATGCTATGAGGCTACCTTCTTCATTTGGTTGCCTGAGATGCCTCATTGTTGGGGCCTCACCAAACACCTTCAAGAGCATCAGTGGAAGTGAGCTGCAGATGTTCTGAGCAACTGGATCCACATTTTCTCAAAGAGAGACTCTGCTGCTTCAAGGAGATAAAGCTGCAAAGACAGGGCACGGGAGTCAGAGCCTCAGAGGGAAGGTTGTGTGCAGCATGATGTTCAGCTAGAACTTGGTGGTGTAAGTAGAGAGAGAGAGAGAGAGAGAGAGAGAGAGAGAGAGAGAGATTGAAAGAAGACCTCAAAGACAGACATTACTGATTAAACAGTGCATGCTAGACCAGCTAAGGTCTCAAGAAGAAACAGATGATACTGCTTAGAAACATAAAACATTTAAAAGCAGCTACATGTATGGGAACTAGTTAAAATTTAGGTAAGACACATGCAGAATTGCTGTCCATCCTGCCTGTCAATCTGAGAAGCTGGGAGATTTCAAACGCCCAGTTCTCAGGAGACACACAAATAGGAAAATGTGGCCCATTCACTAGAACAAAATCAATCTTTAGACTCTGACTCAGAAGAAACAGACATCAGACTTACTAAGTGAAGACTTTAGAACAGGTCTTAAATATGCTCAAAACACTAAAGAAAAATACAGACAAGAGGTAAAGAAAATTAGGAAAATGATAAGCAAATATATTTTAATATTAACAAAGAGAAGCAAATTATTTTTAAATGTGGCAATTTTTAAAAATTATTTTACTATTATTTTATGTGTATGGGTGTTTTGCCTGTCTGGCACCCATGGAAGCCAGAAGCAGGTGTTGGATCCCCTGGAACTAGAGTTACAGATGATTGTGAGCCACCATGTGGGTACTGGGAATGAACCTGGATCCTTTGGAAGAGTAGCCAGTGCTCTTAACCATTGATCCATCTCTCCAGCCCACAAGTTATTTTTTAAATGAACAAAAATTGCAGTCAAAAAGTAAATGAATCAAAACATTAGCTGGAAGAATTCAACAACAGCCAGGCAGAAGAAATAACAGAACTGAAGCGAAAGCATTTTAAGTTACCAGATCTGTGGGGGAGCACAGTGTGCTTACAGATACTATCGAGCAAACTATGCATCATGGGGGTTCTAGAAAGAGACAGGAATGGGACGGGAAGGAACAGAGATACAATCTAAGAGAATAATGGTCAAGTTTCCTCAAATTTGAGGGAAAAAATATGAATTTAAACATCCAAAATCTTAATAGATATCCAAAAAGGTTGCATGCATATTAATTCAAAAGCAAGGCTTATGAGGACTTTTTCTCTAAGGACATACTTGGATCTAGGACAACTTGAACTCGACTGAGCAATCAACAGCAAGTATTTATCTTGGAACTAGGAATGATTGTGTCCAGTAACCGAGAAACTGCTTAGTGCAAGTGTTTCTGTAAGACAGAACACTACACAGCCATTACATGATGTCAGTGGTGAGTGGAACATAATAAGAAAGGAGGATCATAAATACCAAGTATGGCCTTGTTTTCATTACACAATATAACATAACCGTGAGTAGATGCCAACAACCTCAGAAAGCAAGGCATGAACAGATTAAGAAGTCACTTTCTTCTTAGTAAATGAGATTAGGAATTTCCCCCATTCTTTTTGCTTCTGTGTAAAATTATGCCTTCTGTAATAAGATCTTAAAAGACATTTAGAAACTAGTAACATTCCAAGAAAGCATCAGAGAAAGGCTTGAACTGATGCTGAGGTGTATTAGCAGTGCTGTCTCTAGTCAGCATTCAGTGGCTCTCTCTCAGGGGCCTTGGTCTCTTGTCCATCACAGACCTTGTGAAAGTTCCAGGGTGTTATTACTTCAGGTTTGTTAACAGATCTAGGGATAATTTCTAGGCTGAAGTGAAATTTCATCACTCAGTTGGCTCCCTAGTCACACTTTCTGCCAAGCCACACTAGGTGTTTCTGCTTCGACATTAAACCTCCAAAGATATCTCACCAGCAAATGAAGAAGCTACTTGCTCAGTCAGCACCTCCTTCACCGGTCACAATCACAAGTGCAGAGCAAGCATTGGGATAACCAAACATCTATAGAAAGCTCAAGTTTCTGGGATGGTGCAATGGCTCGATGGGTAAGGGCATCCGCTGGCAAACCTGACGATCCGAGTTCAATCCCTGGGACCTACATGGAATGAGAACACCTCAAGTAATCCTGTGACATCCATATATGTTTGCTGTAACACACACACACACACACACAGAGAGAGAGAGAGAGAGAGAGAGAGAGAGAGAGAGAGTCTGTCAATCAATCACCCAATGGCAAAAGAAAGCTTGGCTTTCTTAAGTCTCAGTCTGTCCAAGTGTTTTGGTGATCTTCCCCCTTACTTTACAAAATTTCATCTTTCACCATTTCCCCCATAAATACAAGCAGGGCATATAAGCCAATCCCCTCAGTTTTGCAAAATCCAAATGTAAAAATCTTAAGATAAAATGAATGTCACTCATTATCTGGCCCTGACTGTTTCACAAGGTTGAGTTTCTGGCATACAGACCTTCTTGATGCAGCCAGATACAGATGCTATAAAGCTAAGTTTACTTCTTAGGACTGCAGACCAAACTGTTTCCAACCCAGAGAATCTGCCGGAGCTATGACCTTTGACCCATGCAAATGTCATGGTAAGGATGAAATTTTTGCCAGGGAAGGGTTTCACATAGATACCAACTTGGCCCACTGGCACTTCCTGCTATTAAAAACAGAACAAGTCTTGAGCAGTGGACACATCTTAGAAGTAATGTTTGCCATGTAGATGTGAGGTGAGAGTTTGTTCCCCAGTGCTATGAAAATAGATAAGTAAATCTTACCACAGATCTGAGAATGCTTTGCCATCAAGACTCAAAATTCAGTGCCATTGGAAAGCCATGCATACACAAAAGATGCTAAATCAATGAAACCATTAGCTTGGGGAAGTCACAGGGGTCAGGCAATGTTCATGGGGTTCAAGTCCTTTACTGCCACAGACTCTAAATTTTCAAGAGACTCCAGTAGCTCCCTGTAGTGAAGAACCAATCCCAGCACAGCAGGGAGGAGATTTGCCCTGGGCCCCAAGTTCTTCTAGAAAACAGTTCATTCTACAGGAAACAAAAGCCAATATGTTGGCCTGTAGCCAACCTAGTGTCACAGAGAGACTAGGGGTGTGGAAAGGAAGTGGGTATATAGAGACAAAATGTAGTCACACATAAAAGTAAAACCAGAGGAATAACCATCTCTGAGCAATGAACTCCACTGTGGCAAGGGCCATCTCTGAGCAATGGACTCCACTGTGGCAAGGGCAAGCTTTTTTCTTTCTTTCTTTATTTTTTTCCTGTCTGCCTCGTCCCCCATCCTGTCCAAACTCCTCTCAAATACTCATTCCAGACCATCTGATTATTTAAATATTAACATAAATTTGCATTTTAATAAGATTCTAACTACTGTAAAAATTTTCCCGGGACTCAAATGGTTGGAGCTCCAACCAGAAAACCAACTGGGTAATGAACATAAGAACATTCTAGAAGGTGAAATGCAACACCACAGGAAGCTGTGCACAGAGCTGGGACATGCTCTCCAAACCTTTGTTCAGGGTGTTAGCTGCACACACTTGGAAATGAGACTGGCCTGAAACCAAGCTCTGTGCTCAGTAACGAGGCAGCTCAGCACCTAGTTTTTCTGTCTGTAAAATGGAACAGTGAAGCTGCGGGCAGGGTCAGGAAGCACACCTGGGAAGCTCTCTGGGACATTAGTGTCCATACTTATGATGTTCTCCACTCCCCTCCCCATGCCTGTGCCCATACTGCCCACTTTTTGATCTTACTTGTTTTTAAAGGAGTGAAACGGAGTCTCTTGAAGAGGATTTGCTCCTTGGAGGAATTGGATGGTGAACCTGTGAAGGTTCTTTTGGTTGTGTGTGATAAGGAAGGAAGGAAGACACCAGCTAACATCACTGAATATATTAGAGATCTATCTCTTAATGGCTTCAGGCATAGCTGGATCAGGGGCTCTTGATGATCATCTTACCTCCTCTTTTTCTCAACAGCTGAACTCTATTTGCTCTGCACCACTTTGATTTTTAGGCACGGTCTTCCCATATGATGCGCCCGGACACTCTAAAAGCAGGGAATGCCTACCTAAAAAGAAAGCATCCTCCCCTGACCCCCAAACATTTACAGAAGTCCCAGTACCAATGACTGTGGCCAGAGTGACGAGGTGGTAGCCCACTCCTGGAGACAAGTGGAATATATCAGTGAGAAAGGCTTGTCCTTCCAGGGAGATCAGAATTCTCTTTGCAGCAGGAGAGAAAGGATGACTAGGCACAAACACTAGCCACTGCACACATCTTCCTCTTTGAAAGAAGGAAAATCAAGAATAAAGGGATGTCCAGGCAGAGACTGAGAGCATGACACCCTCACACACTGCCACACTGCTGACCTGGAGAGATAAAATGGAAGGATTCAGAATCAAAGAGTTTAGGGTTATTTGAAGATTGGGGGAGGGGGATGCTGTTGTTTGTTTGTTTGTTTGTTTACTCCTAGGAAACTAAGATCTTAGGACTTCCAGAAGGGAACATGTCCAACTGAAATCCATAGGAGAAGCACACAGGAGGAGGAAGGGGGCACTGGGCACTGGCAGGGCGGATCGGGTATTGGAGAGCTAGCCCTTCTTAAATGCTTATTGAAATGTTTGAGACCTAAAACAAGATCCTTTACTGGCACTGAACTATGGGAAGAAAAATGCAACACAGAAACTAATCGCGTTTAATTAAACGTCAGAATGCCTGCAGATCTTCATATTTTATCAGGTTCATTGATGGCCATGTTTACTATTCCTCCCAGTTCCCATTACGTTGGGAAGTAATTGCAACAGTAAATACTGCTCCTTTTGCAGGCATCGAAGCTCACTGATGGTCACTGGGGAGTCTTAGCTTTGCATTCGAATGCACCCCTAGCCGGATCAAAGCCAAAAAGATTCCTTAAAACCTTCTCAACCACCATACTGAAAACAAGAGGCAGGTGCAGGGTGTGATGCTGAGGAGTGCTTAGAGAGTAGGGGACCTGGATCTCTCTGGACACCTTGGAGCCAGGAAGGCCACAGCCACAGACCACCATTCCCCCACCCCCACCCCGTCACTTCTTCCCAGCGCCTCCTTGGCTGAGCCCCCATCCCTCTTTTAAACCTCTATCATGGCAACTGCCCCAGGGCCAGACCCCTAATTACCAGTTTCTTCTAAGTGCGGGGTGGGGGGGAGCCTTCGCCAATCCCACTCCCTCCCCAGCACAGGCCCAGAGGGTCAGGCAGGTTCAAAAGGTGCAATAAATGAACCTTTACACATTATAAGGGCCCGAGCAACATTCTCTGCAGCATTAGGGCCCTGAAACAGCAGCAAGTAAAAGCAGGTGTGTCTGGTGCCCTGTCAGCTAACAACACTGATAAGCCTGCCATGCCTAGTTCTGCTTCATTTCAAACAGACTGCTTCGGAGAGGAGGGGAAAGCCAGAGCAGAAATAATTGCTGGCGCTTCCAGTGAGCAGAGAGAGCCTGCAGGCAGAGATCAACGGGCCTGATTTCACCCTCTTCTCTTTATTTCTATAACCTTAAATGTTCTGCTATTATAGAAGTCATTATGTCAGCTCTCCCCAGCCTCTCTGGCTGCCCATTTTCAAATTGTATCAATTGGTAAGGCTTTGGGGCTGAGGGATCTCCATCTTGATTTCTGGTTTCTAGGCTTTAAAGATAAAGTGACTCCCCCCAATCTGATTCATCAGGATATGCTGTCCTGAGCATTTGTCTAGATCAGATCCCCCCCCACCCCCCGCCATGAACTGCCTAAAAACCAGGCAGGGCGTGGGTGGATCTTTCTTTCTGGGTTTTTTCCCTCCCTCCTTCCAAATGACAGATAATAAAGCAAATTGAGAGCAAATAATACTTGCTACAGAGCTTCTGTTGGTGGCTAAAGGGGAGTCTGATTTTTTTTTTTTTTTTGTCCTCCCTGGAAATGGGGTCAGCAGGCTCTAAACTCTGGAGTTTATTGGTGATGTCTGGCCTCTCAGGCAGGGAAATCAGGTGCGCTTGCCTCACACAGGCCTGTTCAAACAAACACTTACGTGTTTTACTTTGCTTATTGTTTGAGACATGATGTCGCCATACAGCCCAGGCTGGTCTTGAACTCACAATCCTCCTGCCTCAGCCTCCATAATGCCTTGCACTATGTAGAACAGACAGTTGCCAGGCAAAGTGTAGGAAGGACTGGGAAACAGGCTATGTTGACGTTTTATAGCCAAGCAGTAACAGTGAAAAGAAGCCTGTTAAATGGACACATATTCATGGGGCTTTGGCAGGCACACAGGATATGGAGGAGTTGCTCTGCAGACTCAGTGGCTGCTCAAGACAATATGATAGTAAAATGTTCAGGCAAATCAAAGGAAAGTGTGTTGACCCAATAATGACTTCTATAACTGCCTGGGAAACATCACCCAGAGACTTGGTCATGTTAAAAAAGGGGGGGAGGGATGCACCAACATCCAACCATTAGGTTCACCAGGGCATCCAAGAATGTGGACAATGAGTTGGAAAAGAGATTAAGCCAGACACAGAGAGAGACTCCTGCACCAACACCAGCTCTCTCTGGAGCAGGTGGGAGCTGCTGGCAGTGAGTTGGAGACAAGAGGAAGAGCATGAGGAAGAGTGGGCATCATGTCAGAGATGAGCTATGTGGCCAAACGCAGGAAGAACTCAACCAGACGCCTGCGCTACCACTGAGGATTTGGGGGGAGGGAGCGGAAGGCAAGGGAATGTGAGGCCCCATCTACAGGAAAGAGCGCAAAGATGGCAGATGGTCCCCTCAGTCCCTTCCTTAATTCCTTCCAGTTAATGTAAGTGTACAGGAGAGGAAGGGAGAGAGAGAGAGAGAGAGAGAGAGAGAGAGAGAGAGAGAGAGAGAAAAGAAATGCTAATTGAGCCAGGAACACTGACAGATCTAACAGAGAGTGTCTTCATTGGGAAATTGCCATCTGAAGCCTCCTTGTTCCTTCAGAAACCAGGAGGAGAGAAGCAGAGGGAACCTGACAGGAAGTGAGGATTCGAGACTTCAAACACAAACATTATGAAAAACAAGCAACATCTGCAAACAGTAAGTACTTATTTATATTTTATGGAGTGTGTGCTTGGGATTCTGACAGGTTTTTAAACAGAGACCATATTAAGCCCACTCAAAGGCGAGAATGTCCCTTTTAAAAATGCATTACCCCACTGCTCGGCAGGCAGGCCTGCTGCTGGCCTCAGGTGAGCCCTGACCCCTGCCGACCTGGTCTAACAAAACACACATGCAGGTTTGCAAGGGGGGCAGTTTAGTGCTTCTCTCTCAAGGTCATCACAGGCGGGCGCTGGAGTAACGGTTAGTATGCAGTAAGCCTTTCCCTTGGCTGACAGAGGCGCTTTGAACTTTTCCCTTCTGAACAAATAGGAAAGGGAACCGCAAGGAAACAGTGCTGAGAATCTGAGGAAGGAGCCTTCCACAGCTGAATAAGCTGTAAATAAATAAGGAAATAAATAAATAAGTGGCCATCCTTGTCCCCAACAAATAAAAGATGCCCCTCCTAGGCTTCCAGGGGCTTTGTGCATTTGCTGCATGTGAGAAACTTTAAAATAAAAACAACAGAATAAACCTTCTCTTTCTTCCCCCCACCCCCCGAAGGATGAACCCTTTATTTTTGACAACAAATACGAGATGGCTGGCAGGTAGGTACCTTGTGCTCTGTTCCATGAAATATTTAGTAAGGCAGTAACGACTCCCTGGACAGCTTAAGAAAACCACGATTATATTCAGAGAGAAAGCCATGAGCAAACAGAGCCTGCAAAACACAAAGGAAGATAAGGGAGGAGCTTGCAACAGGACTTCCTGTCCAATGAGGCGACCAGGCTTGATCAGTACGTTTTGAGAAAAATCAAAGTGTCAGAACTACCCAAAATGTCAATAGCTCCGGTAAGGAATACTGTCTAACATTTTCTATTACACCGTTCAAGAATTTGCCTCGCAGCGCAATTTGGAAGGAAAAACTCTTTCATTTCAAAAACACTCAAAGAAAAGAAGGAAGGGGGAGGTGGGGAGAGGCGAACAAGGTACTGCGTTTGAGGGGAGTGTAACATGATCGCGCTCCGGGCTCCCAACCGTCCTGAAAGCCTGGCTGATGAAAGTGGCTCTCCTCCACACCTCTTTGTCGTTCTCTCCTTTCTTTCCAGACACTCTCTCTGAGGCACTTCCTGGACAGTGTCGTGGAACCGAGCAGGCTTCGTGCACCAGGCAACCTGAGGTGCAAGCCTTCAGCAGTCTTAATATTGCGATGATCCGAATAAATGACTTAAGGGAGGAGCGGAGGAATATTCCACTCATCTCGCTAGATGTCGGGTACCGATCACGGGGTAACCCACATTGGAAAGGCCTTGCCAGGCCGCAGAGGGACTCCCTATGTGAACAATATACTGCTGCTTTGGCAAAATGTAAACAAAACCCACCCCCCTTTCCCCTGGGACTGGCCTGGCCTGTATCTGGTTTGACAGAACTTTCTGGCTGTGCTGCTTCTGATTGCCTCTGCCACATCCTGGAAATTCTAGAGGGACAGACCATGCAGGAGCTGCTGTCTGTGTCTTGTGGAATCTTAAACAGAATGAATCAGGCCCCCAACAATCAATATTACCGACAAATTAATCTCTGCAAATAAACTGTTGTGCATGTCAAGGTTGTTCCAAGTCCCCAGAATAATTGTGTCAAGGAAGTTGAGGTCTTCACACCAACTCCTTGGCATTTTTTTTTTCCTCCTGGGCAGTGGCAGCAGCAGCAGCAGCAGCAGCAACTGTAGCACTCAGGCTGCCTGAAGGGATGAGGCTCAGAGAGTCAGTCCCCCAGTGACCTTCACCTCCATCACTGCTTAAGACTCTGAATGTTACACCATCTACCCTTTCTGGGGGAAAGAGAGAACAGGCAGAAGTTGTCTATACTGCCCAGACTCAGAAGTCACTGGAAATTCAGCTTCAGTAAGGCTTCCCAATAACAGACTTCGGGTTCGTTTTCCTTTAAGGAACAGAAAGAGCACGGGATATTTTTGTGATTTCCTAAATTCCTAAAGCTGTTTGAAAGGAGACCAAAGGAAAGTGTTCCGTACCCAGTCTACACCAATATTAAATCTTGGACCCCTATACACTGTCTGATGAACACCACCCCCACAGGCAGCCTTCTGCTGTGCAGTCTCTGGCCCCTCCCCTCTCCTGTCATCCCGTTCTGAGGGATTAACCTGTGGAAAGCAGTGGGAGAGATGCTATTGGGCTGAGATTCTGTTCCCACTGATCTGGGGTCTGAGCTACCTGGGAATCTCAGAGTAAAGACTCTTCCCCACCCCAGGAACAGTACATGGCAGCCGGAATCAGGAGTCACCAGAGTATAGTTGTCATTAGTATGTAAATTTTAAAAGCTCAGTCAAAAATATCAATAGCTCCCACTTAATTTATTACTATGTAGAGATGGATGGCGGTGAAGCATATCATTGATTTTCAGAGCTTTTAAAAAACGGCAAGGAAGAAAATAGTCAAAGACAACACAAAATGCTGTGTCTCAAAATTAATCACTGTGCCTTTTAAACACACACACACACACACACACAAATGCACTGTACAGCAGCCCATGTGGTTCAATCTTATTTGATTGCCTTTTCTGAAAATGAAGGAAATGGAGCAGGGCATTTATGTAAAGAGCTTTCACTTGGAATGGATTAGATGGAGCTGGTTAGCATTTTTACTGTATCGACAGCCGACTCTTAGACAGCCACACTCCAGCCTGGCTCTTGAGAGGAAATCGAAGTGAATGCAGTCCCTTGGCAGAGCCAGGAAGGATAACCTATCAGCCCCCAGACCTCAGGCAGCCTGGAGTTCACTGGCCAGCCTAGGCCAGGCTGGCTCCTCTTTGATGCAGTGACACCCCCATCCTCCTCCTGTTTACTGGAGTGTTAGAGGAGATACTCAGATGATCATGAGCAGATTCATCACCAGGTTCCGGAAAAGCCCATACGTAACCTGGGAATTTCATGTGTGTCTGAAATGACAAGGAAATCAGGGCCTGATCATCCCCTGTGCTGCTAAAGGGTCACTTCCCTTCACTTGACATTTTGAGATGTTTGCATTTATACAGAGGGGGAAGGGGCTGGAGAGATGAGATTTTGAAGAGGCAGAGAAGAGAAGACAATAAAGGTGCCATTGGTGGGAAATTCTCCCGCCTCGATGCTTGCCCTGTCTGGTTTTTTGATGGAATTCTCAAGTGTTTTGGCTCTGTGTCTTTTGAATAAACCGCCACCTGAGTAAAGCAGATGGATGAAGAACATTGGGGTGAAGCAGATGCAGCCTGGAGAAATGCTGCAAATTCTACACTCCCTAGAGGACTCACATTCCCAAAGAGGAAGGTTACTTGCATTCTATAGCATAAAGCCAGGATGTCTGTCTCCTCTTTCCAGAGTTCGGGGTCCTACCTCAAACCTCCTCAGAAGACCCTGGGAATAATGGCGATTGCCGTGGGTTTGCTATGGTCTCTGTGGAAACTTATCTTCTTATAAAGATGCTCTACCTGTCATCGGGCTACGAGCCACAGGCAACTCTCCAGGTTCATTACACCGGAAATATGCAGCTGGTAGATGCCTCCTGTCCTGAGAACCCCAGTCTCCATCAGGGGTTGCTTTCCAGGGTCCCTGCCATCAGACTGATGCCTCTGAATTATCCAACCACGTCTACTGCAGTGAGCAGTATCGTACTTTTCCTCCTGGCTTTGCTTATGAAAATATGCATCAACTTACTAGATGTCTTCTTGCTATAATTGGATTTAATTAATTATCTTTCCTTTCAATAAAATCACAGGAAAACACAGGGATGTAAATGTGCAGGCTAATTGCTTATGGAAATTCAGGGGCCGTAGTTGGTATAAATTTACTCCTCCCGAGAAAGACACAGTGTGTCGTTACCATAGAATTTTACAACAATGTGTAATTATAGAGAGAAGCAGGTATAATTAGCAAGCCTTTCCACAAAGCAGGTAGCATTCCTGGTTAAATATTTACAGCTACACAAACAGCAAGTAATAATGAGTTTTCCCAGCCACACATTACAGAGCATCCAACAAATATCCCGCCAAGTGGTCATTATCACTCCAGCAAGCGCTGCTTTGCCTTCTTGCCTGCAAGGATGCTTCTGCAGAGTCTGCAAGACAGGAATCCAGGCTGACGCGCCTTGCTACCTTGCCATGGTAATGAAAACAAGCCCTCTCCTTCTGCAGAGAGCCACAATTAAAGCTGCATATTTAGAGATTTAGGGTTGACATCAGCCAAGAGTCCTGTGCTTGGGCAACGACCAGACTTGCCCCCCTTTCATTCTTTCTCTTTCTCTCTTTCTTTCTCTCTTTTTTGTTATTGTTTGTTTCTTTTTCCATCTGAAGGAAACCCGCAGCAAACTGCAAAATGCCGAAAGCTGCCCACAGCACAAACGACCGCCAAACAAGTCCACTGAGGGTCACCCAGATCTGCAGCTGTTGCACAAAATAAAATCAATGCAGCTCACTCTGAGCAAACACCCTCTGTGGCTCTTTATTACCAAATGATATGAACTTTGACCCAACCTGAACAAAATTTAATATTTTTTTTCTCCCAAATATTTTAAAAATTCATTCTGGGGCTCATGAGGAGTCAGAGAGTCTGTGAGCTGTAATTTGACATCTGAATTATTCCGAGGTTAATACGGAGAGCTATTCACAAGCTTATTTGGAGAAGTGTCAATCAAGATATCACTTGTGCGGGGAAGATGGACTTGGGCTTAGGAGAGCAGATAGCTTTCAGGGAAGCACAAAATAGAAGGAAGGCAGGGCTCTGATGAATGGGTTACGTCTTCATTCTGCACAATGACATTTTTCTTTTCCTGAAAGAGCCAGGAGAGCCATCTCAGGGATGTGCCTTTTTCCACACCTGTGAAAACATTTTAATGTTTATTAAAAATGATAACCATAAACAACAAACATGGTATCGAAGCTCGCCTCTGCTAATTTCAACGCTCTGATTAAGATTTTAAGCAATGCTTCTAAATTAGACTGTCAGGCTGCTGTCCTCAAGACTGGGCCGGGGTTCTGATCCTGAGCAGGGTTGCTGGAGCAAGCAGCCTTTCCCGGTCTGACTGAGCCTGGCTGGCGCTGCTGATAGTCCTTTCATTCATTTCCACAGAATTGGGGGTGATTCAATTAGCCCTGATTGTCCATGAGCTGCAGCCCAAAATAAAGCGGCTGGCTCTGATAGCCTCTTCCTTACATAGTTCCCAGCTGACAAATAACAATGTTAATTACCCATTGTTATGATCTGAAAAGACATTCGCATTTTAATTATGCAAATTCGGAGCCATTTTGTTCAGATAAGCAAAAACTAAGCAGGCTAGTTTGTCCAAGGATGGCTGCATCCCTGTTTGGAATCTCCCTAGCATGTGTGATCTGTCAAGCAAGAGTGGACTTCATCACTGGGCATCTCAGGGGTACCTTCTTTCTCAAGAGACAAAGAATAGGATGTTGTCTTCAACATTCTGTTTTTCTGAGCATCATTCATGGAAAGCTGTGACGGCCAGTTTGCTTGGCAGTGGCTGCTATCTTGGGGGTGTCTGTGATGAATGACTGGGTGTTCAGCAAACAAATATCTCTCGATTTTATACCTGTGAGAGCCCGAGACTCACTGAACATAAATCACAGTATGAGTCTCCCACAGATTCTCCAAATCTGCTGGGAGCACGTTCTGCTGCCAGAGTTCAATTTAGAAACTCCTATAAACTGAAAAAATAAAATCAAAATTATCTTCTAAGGTTTTGGGAGAGAGAGTTGGCATGCAGAGAAGGTCAGAGGACAGCCTTGGGGAACAAGGTCTCTGTTATTTGCCTTTATATGTGCCAGTTTGGGTGGTCTTCCAGGAACCACTCTCTCTGCCTTCCATCTTGATGTAGGAACACTGGGATCATAGACCCATACCTGGGTTTATTTGGAGATTGTCTCTTCTTCGTTGTTAATTGATGTCCACTATGGGCAGTATCATTTCCTAGGCTGAGCCCTAAAGTGTTTAAGAGTGAGGAACGCTCACTGAGTATAAGCAGCTAGTTGAGATCCTGCCTTAACTCTCCTGAAGTGGTGGATTGTGACCCACAATTGTGAGCTGAAGAGTCCTCCTTTCTTGTGCCTGGTTTTGTTGTTGTTGTTGTTTGTTTTTAAATCAGGAATTTTATCACAGCAACAGAAATGAAATGAGGATATGCTGCTACAAGGAAATTGTTTAGTTACATATGTGTTAGGAACTGTGCCTATCTGGATCCATGATACCATAGGCACTAGTATGTTTATGATACATTAATACTGAGAATGAACAAACTCACTTCCACAGAGACAGTCTAAAATACAAATCAGATCGTGTATCTCTGCTATTTAAAAAAACAACAACAACAAACCCTTCAGAAGCCTCCAGAAGGAATTCAGGGTCTTTGTCTAGTTCTGGATTCTGCTGCTGGTTCCATCTGTAGCTGTCAATCACTGGGTTCTATGTACCAGTCACTTGAAAGCTGGTGTATCTCAGCTGTGACCTCTTCACCTTCACAGCTATGCTGTTCCTTCCGACTGGACCTACTCTTCCCTTGCCTCTATGCTCACCTCTCTGACTTCTAGTTAAGTCCTTCTCCAGGAAGCCATATGGAGTCCCACGGGATGGAGTCAGGGGACCCACTGAATTATGGGTCATTGGTTCATTCATTCACTGTGCCATCCAATCATGAGATCCAATAATAAGTAAGCTCTCGGCTCAGAGCACATCTTCTAGCCCCCTGCCCACTCTGCTACATGGTGTTGGATCCATAAGCATTTTTATAGACAACAAAATACTGCACAAAATGCTTCAAGTCTCAGTCTCTCTCTCTCTCTCTCTCACACACACACACACACACACACACATACACACACACACACACACACACACACACACACACAGACATCCCCCAGAAGGTGGGCTTTTTCACCCAAACCTCCACCTGTGTGCTGGACCTGTCTTCTCCCTTCCTGCCTGTCCCAGCGGAGATGGGTTGGCTCAGCCATAGAGTTACCAGTTAGGCCAGGCATTTGCTCAGGGATCATGAGCCCTTCAGTACAGAATTACCTTGTGTCCAAAGCCATCAGCACTGGGAACAGCCTGCCAAATATTTGCTGAGAGTCCCTAACCTTTACCTTCCCTCTCACAGCCCCATAGGGATGCCGGATGAGCTGGGCAGTAGCAGTTGATTGGCAGGTCAAGGCTCTTCCCCTCCTCCTTTCTCCCCACGGTCTCTGGTATGAAGGCTTGGCTGCAAGGCCAGCGCCTTGCCTAGTCACTTTTCATAATAAGTAGGGAGCCTATGATGCTTTCCATGTTGACTCTGCTAACACCATTAATGCTCTTGGTGCCATCACTTTAATTTGTGCTCTTGAAGCAAACTGCTGTCACTGGAGCCCCAACAGGAAGATATTGCATATATTCTCAGGATGGAGAAATAGCAGCATTGCTTATAGGAGCACTGTTAGAGATGGCTGCTTGAAGCTGAGTGGTCCAAGATCACCAGCCTGAGACTGAGCATCTGGAAAAAGATAGGGAAGGGGGGCTACGGTATTTCCTCCACCCCACTGACAAGATGAATGGCTTAAATAGTCCACAAGACTCACAAGACTTACATAAGGTTGTCAGCAACATCGTATCTTCCTGGCCAGCATAGTCCAGGACACTGGGCACAAGGTCAATGCTAACCAAACGGCAATGGGCCAAGTGAGGAGCTGAGCAGAGCCTGTGACAGTCCCCAGCCTTCTGTCTAGCCTGTCTGCAATTTGAGGATGGAAAGAAAGAAAAAAAAGCCTTCTCTGGTGGTGGGCATGGGGCAGGGCCACTCCAGAAGCCAGAGACACTACCTATATGGCTGTCAGAGAACATCAGAGCCCCTAACAAACAGTCTTATGACTGCTGATAGGCTGGGGACAGATTTGCTTGATGAAAAAGCATCCAGTTAAATATGCTATCAGTTAAAGTTGAAATTCAAAGAAACAATACTGTCAGGACGGGGTAGTATTCTATTATGCATGTGATAGACTGGTTCTTGAGTTGTTTTAATCCACTGACCTCTATGTATTGAGCTGGGGTGGGAGGACCATGAGTGCACACAGTTTTGTTTGGAAACTGACATTCAATAGCTCTGAGTATATACTTAGGAGTGGAGCTGATGGGTCTCATAGTAATTCCATGTTCAATATCTCAAGGAGTTACCTAGCTGTTCTCCTCAGGGCCCATATCATTTGATCTTCTTTACAAAAGGTCCCAACCCCTCGAGAGTTTGCAGATCTTAGACTGTGATGATAAGAAACAAATAGAAAACATATAAAGAGGGCAGGGAGTAATGTGACCAAGTCACAGATAATGGAACAGCAGCAAAGAGGCGTCAGAGATGGTCCCCGGGGCCTCTGGATAATTCACTGCCGGGGGCAGGCTGAAGTAGGTCAGTTTGTGAGTTGACATGACATGAGCTAGGTTTGGGGGCATGTTCACGTTATCTGAAGCTCTGGCCTCCAAGAAAGGGTAGATGCTAAAGAAGAGAAAGGAAGAAAAGAAAGAAGAGGAAGGAAGAAAACACGGGAGAGAGGGAAAGATGAAGGGAGAAAGGAGGGAAGGAGGGAGGGAGGAAAGGAAGAAGATGGAGGAAGGGAAGGAGAAGACAATACAATAAATTGGCAAAAATTAAAAGAACAATAAAATAACCAGCCAATTGGGAAGACCTAGGGCTTATGGACTTCTGCGAGATCAGAAACTTTTGAGTGGACATCAATCAACTGTGGATTAGTCAAGGTTGGGAGTGGGGAGCAGACAAGATAAAATGATGCCACACCCCCAAATTCCAACTCAGCTCATTACAGCCACAGGAAGAGCCCCATCACCACCTCCCAGAAGCTGGGGAGAGGCTCTCTGGGAACAAACAAAAGTAAACATGATGCCAAGGATAGTGTCCCGGCTTGCGGCATCATCCCTGATGAAGGTGTCTGTGCTGAAGTGAGCAGAAGTGACATGAGGACATCATTAAAGATGGGAAGGATTCAGAGTTTCCTGGGGTCTTGCTTCCCTGCTGAGTAGACAGGTGGTGCCCCTTTGTGTGGGTGCTGCGGGCTCTAGGTAGGGCCCAATGGACCATAAGGGAAGTGCCCGGATCAGTGTAATACTTCAAATGCCCATGACCTCTGGCATACCATGTGACACAAGATAGAGGATCCTAGCAAACTAGTGGAACTGCAGAATGGGCCCAGAACAGGACAATAGCAAACTCCCCATCTTTACAGAACTCCCCTCAGGTTCTGGCAGCCTGGTACCTCCTCATAGCAACAGTAGGATGGTTAGCTACTCCAGAGCTCAAGTCAATTCCCCACTGGTCCAAAGGCTGCATAAAAACGCTTGCTGCCGTACAACACAGTAGATATGAGTATCTGGAATCTGTTTCCAGGGTTGGTGACTCCACCTCCCTCACCCCCTCTGGACCCCGGTTCTCACACCTATGGACCAAGGGGATCCAGACTTCCTATGGGTGCTTTCAGAGAACCCCATTGAATGGTGTGCTCATTTTTAGTGAGCACACCTGACATCTTCCTTCAGGGCATGGGAAGTGACCAAGTGACTGTAACCTATGGACCATTTCAACAGCATCAGGAAAGAGGAGAGAAGAAAAGGGAGCTTACACTAAAGAGAAACAGCAGGATTGCCTCAGAGCACACAGGTCCCTCAGGTTGGGAGGTTCTTGGGAACGAGAAAGATAGCAAATCAACTGCCACCTACTCCCAAGTTTAGATCACCATCAGTAGAAATAAGGAAGGGTATGGCATGATTCCAAGTGAGTCCAGCATCGATCGTGTGGCACTCGACTGTCCACGGGTGGGGGGCTGAGAGGTGGAGTCACATGAAGGAAAGACCTGGGCATCTAAATCCTCCACTTCAGAGAAACAGCAGCCACAAAGCCTTGGTCTCGTGTGCTGTGGTGTAAATTACTCCACAGCTCAGCATCATGGCAGTCAGGAACCCCCTGAAACTGACCACAACGCCATAGGCCACCTGTTTCTGTAGGTCTGGTGTCCCAGGTTGGCTCAGGTGGGTCCTATGGCTCAGCCTCCCCATCAGGCTCCATGTTGTCAGCAAGGCTGGTGGCTACACCTGTCAAGGAACAACTATCAAAGTCTCCCAGGTGGCTATGGGTCACTCACAGGTCTTCTCCACTGGCAGGTGCTGTTCTGGCTCTGAGCCGCTAATGGGTGATCTGGTCCCTAGTAAGTAGATGTACTCAAAGCAAGGGAAGAGAAACAACCAGAGAACTCCGGTCTGATGTCAAGAGTGACATCCGGTCCATTACTAAATTCCATCCCTTAGATCAAGATCGTTGGTACACAGTACTGCAGATGCAGCCAATGCCCCTAACTGTGCACTTAAAAGTGGCTAAAGAGGTCAGTTTTGTCTTAAACATATTTTGGTATACACTCTTCAAATATTCCCTAGAGGCCCTGAAGGAATAATTCTAAGTCATCAAAAATATAGGCCAAAGCCCCAGGGATCTTAGGGGCTACCTCCTGAGCGTCTGCTGTGGGCAGAGGACGTTCCATGAGGATAGACTGAGAGATGACTGGCCGGCGAGCACATCTGAGGAACAAAGCAGAATAATGTACAGACACATGGGCAGTGGAGAGGAAGAAATGGAGGAGGACCCTTTTGAGGTGGTCTCTAACTACTGCTCAGCCCATCATGGACTGCCTGCCCAGGGACTTGCCAGCATCAGCTTTCTCTGGAACTCAGTTGTTCTCTATGAGTCTTAGCTGGCTGTGATTACATGGGGCCTCAGAGCCTGACTGGTTTGTATATCTCTGTCAGCTCAGTGCCCTCTCATGCCTCAGGTACCAATGATGGTCAGGAGACATTGGATTTAATGACTGCTGTGTCCCTGAGAATGACAGGAATGAAGTCTCTGGCCCAAGCAGCAGGCAGGTCTTAGCTAATAAAGGCACAGCCTACAAGATCCCATGGTGACTGATTCCTTCAGCTGAGAGACATTCTCTTTCTCCTCAGACAGAGTGAGCCTCCCACTTCTGGGCTCCTTCAAGGCCAGAAAAGCCAGGTGTCTCTCCAAGCATGCCGAGGCCCTTGTCCAGCCACCTTGCTCTTCCATGCTCTGCCCCAGGCTTGGCCTCAACATGGGTACATTGTTTTTCTTGCTTTGTACATAGATCGGAGAGGCTGGAAGCCCTGGCAGGGCTGGGGGACCCATGCCTCTCATAACGGAGGTCAAAGAAAATGAAAACCCTCCTCCCCTGCCCCATCATCTGAATTCCTACATTGGCTATGACATGGCTAAGGGGGAAATATTGGATTTATTTTTATGAGTTAGTCATAACCCTAAGGCCCTTAAGAGGAACTGTGCGAAGTGAATCCATCAGAAGGTTGAGAAGGTCACAGCTAACTTGTAAAAATAAATCCAATATTTTTCACTCTGTCTTATTAGATTTATTTGATGCAGACATCCAAGAGGGTTCTCTACTTCCTCTTTTTTTGTCAAATTTCTTTCTTGTTTTTTTTTTTTAATGGTCATTTTTAATGCTATTTAGAGTCTTCCCAACCAAACACTCCTGCCATCATGATTATCTGGCCCCAAGGTGTGTTCTTGAATTTTATTCTTTTTTTTTTTTTTTAATTTTTTGAAACAAGTATCGAGGGATCCTCATATCTCCTGTCCATTGCTTTTCCTCTACTGGAATCAGGACCAGTCTGTAAGAGTCTGAGGCCAAGTATGGAAGTTGGAAATAACTGAGACCATTTCACAGGTGATGCTGTTGACAGGGTCAAAGCTCAAGCCAGCTCTGTAATCCTGGTATCAGGAAGCAGATGTATGAGATAAGAAGTTCCTGGTCAGCCTGGGCTATGTAGAGAGATCCTGCATCAAAATAAATTTTCTGGAGGGGGGGGAGGGAGAGGAGCAGGAGGAAGAGGAGGGGGGGGGGGAGAGGAGGAGGAGGAAAAGGAGGGGGGGGGGGGAGGGGGAGGAGGAGGAGGAGGAGGAGGAGGCTGAAAGCACTGTGGTGTAGCATCAAATGTCTCTATTGTCAATAACCAGAAAGCAAGCTCTACTTCCCTGGCTCTGTCTGAAGTTCTTCAGACCAGGTCTCCTACTCAGTATCTCTTGATGAGAACAAGGTTGGGAGTGACAGGGATTGAGGGAGAAACTGGGAGGAGATGGAGAATGTCCCTCCCTTCCCTTGAGGGCCTTGATCAAGTCTTCTTCCTCTTCTCTCCTATGTTTGCAAGTTCTTCCTCAAAGGATGGTACTGAACTATACCTGGTGTATGCCTTGCTATGGGAGATTGCTCAGGCCTCCACAGGAAACGTCACAGACAAATAGCTTGAACAGAATTATTTTCTCATGAGCTTATAGGCCCAAGATCAAGGTGTCATCAGGGTTGGCTTCTGAGGATGCATTAATCAGTTTCTGTCACCTAGAAATACCTGAGGTAATCCATTTTAAAAGTGGACAGCTTTGTCTACAGCATGGGGACCAATGCCCATGGATGGTGGGCCATGTTGCTTTCAGGCAAGACTGTAAGTACACCATGGCAGAGAGCCAAGAGTTAGCTTCTGGCCAGCAAGCTAGCTACCCTACCCCATAGAAGGCAAGAAATGGGGAATTCCCACAATTCCCTTCAAGGGCTTGTCCTCAGTGATCTAAAATCTTCCACTATGTCCTGCCTCTTTAAAGTTTCCTCCCTGCTCAATACTGTTATGGACTGGGAGCCAGGCCTTTAGCACGTAGGCCTTTGTGGTACATTTAAGATCCAAACTACAGCAAAGGCCCCCCTCCTCACTTGCAGATGGCCAACTTCCCAAAGCATCCCCATATGCTCTCTTGGTGCAACTATATCTGGTGTCTAGATGTCCCCTTCTTAGGATAGACATTAGTGACATTGCACAGGTACTACCTGAAGACTCTGACTCTTCTCTTTGCTAGAGACTTCTGTCCAGGTATGGGTACACTGAGGTACTTGGGGTTAAGACTTCAACACGTGAATAGGAAGGACACATTCAGTCCACTACTCCCCCAGGTTAGACTCCAAGCCTACTAAGGAGGAGGCCCTGCCTCCAATGGCTCTCCAGTCTCTCCAGAGCTCCCATGCTACTTGATGCAGAAGGAGGTCTGCAAAGATTTTTGTCCTTAGTCCTTCCCAACAAGAGGCAACAGCATGACACTTGGGAACTGCCTGGAAGGGATATACTTGCCAGGTGCCTTGCATCTCCATTCACAGCTGTATTTCACACACTCACCATGGGTGACCATGTCTTTTCCATCGGGCAGAAAAGAGTGAGATGGGTGGTAATTCTAATTTATCGTTTTATTCCTGGTGGAAATCTCCATGATCCCTATGTTTTACTGTCTTGAACTCTGAAATTTCAAATTACTGAGTGTTCTTAAAAAACTATTAGTCTGCCCTGAATGTCCAGGGCTGCTTTCCAGGGGGCGACAGATACCTAACACAGCCAGGCTGATCCTTCTGAGTTAAGTGTGTCCCCTTTCACCTGCAGGGAATGAAGGCAACACGGACAGCAGACAACCATCTGGCTTGTCAACCCCAGCTCCTGTCCCCTCAGAAGATATACCGAAGTTGCAGCACACAGTCAGGGCAAGTGGCTTAGGGGAATTTCATGTTGGATGGGCACTCGATGCTTCAGAGTCTTACGCTTAACCAGCACCCCTTGCTCTTAAAGAGGACTGGACATTTTTGTGAACCAAGGAAGCTACTCTCAGACTGATGGAATTTAAGGCACTGAAAGACATCAAAATGGGTGTGGTGGCACATGCCTGAAGTCCCAGCTCTCAAGAGACTTAGGTGAGAATTCTGTAACTCAAAGCCAGCCTGGGCTATGTGGTAAGGCCTTGTCTATAAATAAATAAATAAATAAATAAATAAATAAATAAATAAATGCAGACCTCTCCAGAGATTAACATTTCTTAGCAATCCACCCCTGTATCTTGGAGATAGGGAAGAGTCTTAGGAATGGCAGGTTTCACACACACACACACACACACACACACACACACGAGAGAGAGAGAGAGAGAGAGAGAGAGAGAGTTCTCAATAAATACATGCAGAATAGCGGTTTCAGAGGTGACATACATTTGAGAAATACCAACTAAAAGCCAAAGTCAGGGTTTTCTACTTTGGACCTTTTTGGAGACTGGTAAAGTAGCATGTTAAGAAAGTGACTAGAAGGGAGCTGTGGTTACCCAGCAGTTGGGGGCCAGGCTGCTGCCGAGCAGAGGGTTACCCCTTTAAGAGTGTCCTCTGCTGAGCTGAAGCAGGACACAGAACAGGAGGAGAAGCCATGAGTCTGAGATGGATGGCATTTGGGGTACCTTGAGATGCCTCACAGAAAGGGTGGGGCCTTTGAGAGCTCATGTCCTGGAACCTCTTGGAGGGAAATATTAGTTGAATGTGCTGTCACTAGAAGGTTCCTGACTCACTGTGTTTCAGTGACATCAAGGATGCAATAGACACTCGTGGAAAACAACAACAGAAAAGGCTTTGGAATAAAGTGCCTTGCATGGTTTGTCACCAAGTTCCCAGCACAGAGGTAGATGTCTGAGGCAGATCTGTATGTATGGGACAGGATGAAGCGGTAGGCATAGAAGGGTCAAGATGAGAAGCCAGGAGCGCTTTGAAGAGCTGCACAGGTAAGCAGGGTGTGTAGAGTTTGGAATGTCCTGGGGACAGGTGACATAGTCACAACTCCTCAGGCTGACCCTGTTTGGTGAGGCCACCAAGTGAACCAGCTAACTACCTGACAGCTAAGTCCATTCTCAGCCCAGACAACACAGAGACAGAGACTGGGAGAAGCAATGGCTCCCACTGCTCGGAGCTTCAATTTAGTTTTGCCGATGATGTGTGGCTGCCATGATGTGCATCAAACAAGTGCAATTTAAAACTCAGGAAACTCAGCTTTCAATAATTCCCCGCCAGGTTTCCGTCTGCAGAAGAGTAAATAACGCAAACGCTACAAACGCTGCGAGCAAAATCTCCAATAACTGCTCTATGCTTATGAGAACTTCCCCAATTTTCTCTAGTCTCCGCCGCTCCTCTCCTGACTTGGGTCTGTATCAGATTTTTTTCCCCCCTTTATTGAACATCTGCCTTGGGAGCCACTGTCACAAAAAGTAATAAACACATCAATCCAAAAGAAAAAGAGGATTGCACAGTCCAAACTACTTAACCAATCAAATTGGCAGCCAGGGGGATGCAATGGAGGGGAAGAGCCAAGAGAGACCGACTTCCTAGAGAATTCTCTAATAATGGTACCTACCCGCCCGAGGAAGAGCGCCCACACTGCACGAGGTTCCCAATAAGTTAATTAGAGTTTCTATCACTAATTACAGATTTCAACCTTTGTTGTGATTTCCAGCCCTGGGATTAATTTGTAAGTTTTACTCAGCCAAACCCTGACAGTTCCCGATTCCTCTCTGCATCTTCCAAAATAGAAGGAAACAGGGGGAAAAAAAAATCTGTCTTGGAATCAAAAATTATTTTTTCCCTTAAAAAATGAGCCCAGACAATAATAATGCTTTCCCAACGTATTACCCACGGAGTCTGCAAGCATGTATCAGAGACAGTGATCATTTTGTTTGCTGTCCCTGATGGTCCCCCCTCCCCACCCAAAGAACAACAACTAAAAATTATGCCTGAAAGGAAAAACAAAGCAATTTATGTTTCCCAGTAATCTTCTCAGAAAACAGTTCAGGATTGCATGCATAGCAAGCACACAAAATCAAATCTTTCTCTGAAAAAAAAAAAATCCTATTACAAATTACATTTAACTCAGGTGTGTATAGTTTGCCAGTTTTTATCCAATTGTAAATTAGACCAGTGTTGCCTGTTGGGAGAGAAAAGCAGCTTTTGAATCATGTCTTATTGACTGAGTGTAAATTACCTGCAGCGGATTTGTGAAGCAAATTCGAAGCAAGTGTGCCTCCCGGCAACATCATATTGATTGGGCATTGATATTCAGCTGATTTTAAGGCGAAAAATAAATATTGTTTTAGCAGCAATTTAATTAACAAAATCATTGCACACATGGTGAGAAAATTGTGTTGTTTAATACAGGGACTTCCGCTTTAAAAAAAAAAAAACAAAAAAACAATTATCTGAGAAATGTAGTTTCACATGTAGATTAGTTACCTTTATTACCAGAAGTCTCTGTGCGAATTCACAGAAAGCTAATATTTGTTCATTTCTCCTCAGGCTCTGGAAATGAAGGCCTCACTCATAACTGACATAAACATGCCGCTCAGCACTGGCCGGGATGAAGCTGTTCTTAACCATAGTTCTTGAGGGACAGTTGGAAGCAGAGTTGGGGTAGACCTGTCTGCCAAACCAGCTCTGGCTTCATGTCATCGTGTGACCCTGTGCAAGGTGGCTCCACTGATCCTATTCACTCCCTTACAGATCAGCTCACTGCAAAGTCACGGTGCGCTGGCAAGTGTTTACAAACAAGCTCTAAAAGCGGTCCTGAATTGAAGCACATGCCAATTGCCTTGGTGTAAATGCTCCTAAAATTAAAAACAAAACAAAACAAAACAAACCCAAAACATAAAAAGGAGGGCCATGGTAGCTCACGCCTTTAGTCACAGCACCTGGGAGGCAGAAGCAGGTGGATCTCTGTGAATTCAAGGCTAGCCTGATCTACGGAGTGAGTTCTAGGACATCCAGGACTGTTGCACATAGACCTGTCTCCAAACCCAAGCCAAACAAACAAAACAAAACAAACAAGTAATAACTAACCTAGTAGGGTACTCACCACAGCCTGTTTCCAGGTACCACTTTGACTTTCCAGACCCCATTGCTGGAAGAGATGCCTTGGGCCACCTCCCCACCTCCACCTGCCCTCAACCCTTCTATAGTTCCAGAGTTCCACGGGTCTAGGGTTGTAACATGGATAAATCCTCACAAAAATTAAGCTATAAATGCACACAGACAGGAAGAGACTCGCACCTTTCTTTCTGTGAATTCAGAAGTTATTTCACAACCTTCCTGGATAACAAGGCCTTTTGTTTTGTTTCGTTCCAAAGCAATCTTTTAGAATGATTTATTTTATGTGTTTGAGTGTTTTGGCTGTGTGTATGTATGTGTACTACACATAAGTCTGGTTTGCAGAAAGCGTTGGATTCCCTGGGACTGGAATTAGGAGCAGTTCAGAGCTGTCATGTGGGTTCAAACCTGGTCCTTGGCAAAATCAGCAAGTGCTCTAAACTACTGAGTCATCTCTCCAATCTGGTTAACAGGGTTTTAATGCTGGGTATCATTGCGCTCTTCTGATTAATAACAAGACCAGAATGCCCAGCTGTTTCTCATTTTGATCGTTCGTTGAGGTGGGGGATGACAAGGCACCAGATAGTCCTGAGGGAATTTCTATTCTGGTTTCCAGAAATCCTCTACTGAACTGATGGAGAAGGGAAACACAGTGTGTGCGTTGAAAAAAGAAAAGAAAACCCAGGAATCGAAGTGAGAAGAGTGTTTGAATCTCAATAATCACGTCATCCAGGATAAAGACATTGCTATGTGCTGTCTAGCTCTCTACACACTTGTAAACATATATAAGCACATTGGGCCGTTGTGTTGACTGTGTGTGGCTATGAGTTTGTGTAATTTTTTGTGGGATTAAACCTGGGGCTTTAGGCATATTAAACAGTCTACCACTGAGATACATCTCAAGCCCTCTCTATTATTTTTATAAAAAATGGCTCAGGCGAATTCTCAACTGAGGAAACTCGAAGGGCTGAGAAGCACCTAAAGAAATGTTCAACATCCTTAGTCATCAGGGAAATGCAAATCAAAACAACCCTGAGATTCCACCTCACATCAGTCAGAAGGGCTAAGATCAAAAACTCAGGTGACAGCAGATGTTGGCGAGGATGTGGAGAAAGAGGGACACTCCTCCATTGCTGGTGGGAATGCAAGCTGATACAATCTCTCTGGAAATCAGTTTGGCAGACCCTCAGAAAAATGGACATAATACTACCTGAGGACCCAGCTATACCACTCCTGGGCATATACCCAGAAGATGCTCCAACATGTAATAAAGACACATGCTCCACTATGTTCATAGCAGCCATATTTATAATAACCAGAAACTGGAAACAACCCTGATGTCCCTCAACAGAGGAATGGATACAGAAAATGTGGTACATTTACACAATGGAATACCACTCAGCTATTAAAAACAATGACTTCATGAAATTCGCAGGCAAATGGATGGGACTTGAAAATATCATCCTGAGTGAGGTAACGCAGTCACAAAAGAACAAACACAGTATGTACTCACTAATAAGTGGATATTAGCCCAAAAGTTCGAAATGCCCAAGAGTCACTTCACAGCAACCATTGGGCTGAGTGTGAGGTCCTAGATGGAGGAGTTGGAGAAGGCACTGAAGGAGCTGAGGGAGTTTGCAGCCCCACAGACAGTGTCAACTGGCTTGACCCCTCGATGCTCCCAGAGACTGGATCACCAACCAAAGAATACACATGGAGGGACCCATGGTGCTGGCCACATATGTGGCAGAGGAGGGCCTTGTTAGCCATCAGGGGGAGGAGAGGCCCTTTGACCTGAGGGTGTTATATCCCCCAGTAGAGGAGAATACCAAGGAGGGAAGATGAGAGAGGGTGGGTGGGTGGGAGGGGGAATACCCCCATAGTGGCAGGGGGAGGGAGGATGGAATAGGGGGTTTCCAAAGGGGAGATCTGGAAAGGGGGAAACATTTGAAATGTAAATAAAGTATGAAAAAAAAGATACAACTGAATAAAAATTATTTTCCAATAAAAAAATGGCTCAGGCTAGGTTTTGTGATTCTTAAACAATAAAAATATTATCATTCTATCTAATACACTTTCATTATTTTTGAGGGCCACATAGCCACATATTAATTGATCTATCAATACTTTATTTTTGGGTCTTTAGACTGTTTGGGGTCAATGAAAGACAACTACACCATAGACCCACTTTTATTTGTAGTCAGTCATTGCTGGTGAATCCATCCATCATAAGAACAGTAGTTGCAGGTTCTGCTAATACACTTAGTTAAAAAACAAAAACAAAACACCCACTCATTATCAAAAGCTGTTGTCTATGTACCTATGTACTGATTGAGCAACACTATATGGGTTTTTTTCTCGTAAGGCAATGAAAACCCCGTGCAGACTTGGCTGTTGTCTTATAGGGCAGACAAGACTGCTCCTCATAGCATGATCTGTGGGAAGGCTCCAGAGGATCAGTTCATGATTCCTCACCCAGGAAGTAAGGGGAGGTACTGACAGGACCCCCTAAAAGTGCCTGTTCAGAAGGAGCTAAAAGATGCACAGATGGCGCCCCAGGCATGTAAGGAGCCCTGGCAGGTCAGAGGACAGGATATTTGGAGGCCACAGAAAACAATCTCACCATATGGACTTTTCTGCAAGAAATGGCACCTGGAGGCAATTTCTGATTTGCTCTCTAATACCATCGAAGGGGCCATTGAATCCAGAAGCCGAAGTACGGAGGGTAGAAAGGGAGCAGCTGATAAGGGGAGAGAGAGTAGAGAGGAAACACAATTGATTAATTAAAAACTCATATGAACAGCAGGGTGGATAGCACAGAAAATCAATTTAATGAGGTAAAGGGACAAATTCAAGACATTTTCCATTATACACATGGGAAAACTTGATAGATACTGATTTATGGTAGCAGAGAAAAACGATTCAAGAACACATCTGAAAAACTTAAAGGATGCCACTAAACGAAGCAATGGTGGGCAACGTGTTAATTATTCTTAATGAAAGCAAGGCAGCAAACTCATGCAGCTTAAGAGAGTGGAGGAGAATCAAATGAGCCAAAGAGTAGAAAAAGCCAAACATGACTGACACCATCCATACATAGATCATCTCCTAAATAAAGAGCCACAGACATGGGTTGGCACCATTGAATTCTCACACAGGGTCAAAAGACAAGTCCGTGTATGCTGGCACTGACCTATGACCCCCGCATGTGGGAGGCTGAGACAGGAAGACCACAAGTTCAGGCTAGCCTGGGCTACGTATTGAGATGCTATGTCAGGAAATTAAAACAAGTTGTTGATATTTGAATATCCCCAACACAAAAGTGTTCCAGAGTGCTAAACAGGATTGATGTAGGATTGAATTATACATGATATGTTCTATTCCCTGTCCAGGGAGACTGCATTTTTAAAAAAAGTCACCAGAGAATATTTACATAAAGTGTATTATTTTAGTCTAAAGCTTGGCCTAAAAAACTTCAAAAAGAATCAAAACAGCTCTAGAAAATAGCTTTCAAGTTGAAACTAGAGTCCAATGATCTCCCCCAAGTTTGCAGAATTCTATGGAAATTTTTGGAAGAGAAAAATCTAAAAAACAATCTATAGTTATATTACAGACTTAAAACACTTTAACTAATGCCCCCAACCTGTAAAGTATTTCCAGAACTGAGGAAACAGAAGTGAAAGCAATCCCAGAGTGACTCCACCCTCACCCAAGTCAGGATAGAAGAACCCTAAGAACTGGGAAACTCCTCAATGTTAGAGAAGGGCTTGCCAGGCTGTGGTGGCTCATGGCTTTAATCCAAGCACTTGGGAAGCAGAGGCAGGAGGATCTGAGGAAGAGGAGAAGGAAGAGGAGGAGGAGATAAAAAGGAGCAAAAAAGGAAGAAGAAGAGGAAGAGAAGAGGAAGAAGAGGAGGAGGAGGAAAAAGAAGAGGAAAGAAGGGCTCAGCAGGTGTGGGCCATGGAGACCAACAGTGCTCAGCACACTTCTCTGTGACCTTCAGCATAGTTCTGCCTGATGACTGGCCCCCTTGCCTTGAAGATGACGAATTATTCAGTAGCAGTAAAGTTCTGAGTTGGAGGTCTGTATGATATTAAACAAGGTAAAACAGCCAATAAAGACCCACTGGAAAGTTCTCTCTAATGGCCTCCCAAAAGGATCATTTGCCACAGCCCCCACACTCAGGGCTTACAGACTCTCACTGTCATTGATCTGGAGGCGGAAAGCTCAAGCCACTGGCAGACTTGGTGCCATCTTCTTTCTTAGTCCGCAGACCACAAAAGAGGCAGACAGCTATCTGGAGACTCCATTGTAAGGATGCTAATCCTGGTCAAGAGGGCCCCATCCTCCTGATTTAATTGCATCCCAAAGTCACTTTGGGATGACTCTGTGGTTTTCAGTACATGACTTTTAGAGGGACTGGGTCAGGTGATAGCACCTGCATATATAAAGACCTGAGCTCTAGTTTTCTCATTTCAGCTTTTGAAGTGGGAGAAAGCAAGAGGGACCAAGAGCCAAGCCATACCTGTATTTTGAGAGTGAGACCCACATGGTTTTCTCATTTCTCTGCACCCTTCCCTGACTTTTTCTTACTGTTGTCTTTTTTTTTTTGGGGGGGGGGGGAGGACATGATGTCTGATATATAGTTTGAACTGTTTTTCAAATTCCAATTTGAGTAAAAAATAGTATAGCCTAACGTCCTGCCAAGTGCTTTGAGATATAAATGACACCACGCAAACCCATTTACTTAGCCTGGCTACTACTACACCCACTTAGCAGAAGACAAAGGAGAAAGCCGAGGCACAGAGGCCTTGGAGTAGCAGAAGGTGCTGGCTTCTGTACAGCCTTCCTGCCACCCTCAGCCACAGTCATCAAACCTTGATGAGATGCATCAACAAACTTCATGAGAGAAGCCATGTAGCTAATAGGAGCTGCTATTGCCGGTGAACTTTGCCATGGAGAGTCTGCCCTGATCTGCGACTGCCTTTTCTCTTTAATTAAATGGGGGAAGAATGGGGTAGAGGGTGGAGGGATACCTTGGCTCTGTCCAGTCCCTTTCCGTTTCAATCCTCCTCGGAGCCCACCCCTACTCAAGCAGAGATAGCCAATGACTTCACTACAGAAGGGCGCAGATGCAAATGAGGTTCCAAGACCTTTCCCATGTGATTTGCCCATGGCTGAGGACAAGGCTCTCTGAACTCCGGAGTTCGTTGTTTTTTTTTTTTTTTTTTTTTTTGGTTCAGGCTTGGCACAAAGATTTACGACCCAAGTGTGACCACACTTGCCATCCATCACGATTAGTTACAATAAAATCTCTCTTCGTGTTTTTAAAAGCCCTTTGCGTTACATTCCATTATGCAGTTAACATCTCGCAGATGGTCAGGCCATTGTTCACCCGGGGAACCATTTTTTGATGTCTGAAAACCAAAGTAGGCAACCAGCACTTGACCTTCCCTGAGGCCCTGGAGACCTGAGCCTGGAGCAGAAGAGAGAGAACAAAGAAGGGGGCGGGGGGACTGGTTCGTCTGCAAGAACTTGGCAGTTGGACTAAAGGAAGCAGACAAAGAGGATAGGCTCAGGTGACCAGCCTCTTCCTCACGGGAAGTTAACCTGGATGCTCTCTGGTACCTAGTATACCTGGCCCCCTCCTCTGAGCAGCTGAACTGCACATAAATGCAAACCTGAGACATGACACTCCCAGGGGGTCCTGTTCCCAGCCTTCAAGAAGCATTTGATCCTAGGCCCTGCTGGGAAAAGGTGAAAGGGCATTAGAGACAGCACCAGGCCGGTGAGCTACTCCCTCCTCCCCACTTCCCACCCTACCTTGGGCTCTACTCGTGGGGTACGTGGATTGACATTGCCTGCTAGGCTCTGCTTCCTGCTGAGTTTTGGGTTTGCTGTTTGTGGGGGACTCTGTCCTGCACACCAAGGGCAAAGTACAGAGCTCCACCCTTTGACTGACACCTGGTCACATGACTTCGGTTAGCCAATGGCATGTAAGAAGATGCGATGCTTTAGATGCCCTCCCAGGATTCGCTAGTTTCCCCTTTGCGGTTGATGCTTGGGATAAAGGCTGCTTCTTCCAGGTGGATCCTGAAATTAAAGACTTCCAAGCAAGTCGCAGTGACCCTCAACTGGCACTGCTGGAAATGAGTAGTAAGCTATGTTGTAAGCCGCTGAGATTCTCCAAGTGTCTAATAACTGCAGAGCCTAGTAACGTCTGAAGACTTGAGTCCAAGAGGAGGACTCACTTACGATGGTCTTCCCTGGCTGATGCGCCCATGCTCTGGACCTTCTCCACGGATAGTATCTTAGTTCCCGTGCATCTCTGACCCTGCCGCAGTTCTCATTTGACAACTGTTCCCCTGTAATAGTGGCTTTCTGGCTACAGTCTGCAGGTCCTCACCCACAGCTAGACTGTGTGTCAAACTGTGAAAACAGATTGCTGTAGTTAGCTCTTAGTAGATGTCCCTCAAAGACTCTCGCTGAAAGCTGGGTCTCCAGGGCTATACCGTTCACAGGGGAAATGACTGGATTCTGGAGGCTCGGAGCTGTTAATGCATGAATCCATTAAAGTTCTTGACTGAATGGGCCGTTGAGAAGTGCTGGAAACTCTGGGAGGCTGGGCCTGGCAGGAGGAAGTGGCACTGTTGGTATTCACTTGAAGATAAATCTTGTTCCCACCATAATCCCGTGAGCAGCTTGGCTCTACGACAGGTCCAGGAACAATGAAGCCAGTCAACCCGGACTGAAACCATGAGCCAAATAAGCCCTTCCTCGTTCAAGTTGGTTTCTGTCGGCAATTTGGTCACAGCACCAGAAAGCTGGCTGGCACGGATGAGGCCACCTCTTGCTTATGCTGCCTTCTGAGCCATCTCACAGTGTCTTCCAGAAACCCACATACTCCCTGCACACCAACCCTGGGCAGCCAGCTCTTCCCACCTCTCCTCTCTAGCCTCCCTTCCTCTCTGCTGTGACATGGCCACCTGCCGCCTAGGCTGTCATTCTCCTCCTCTGACCTGTGACAGAGTTCTCTCTAGAATGTTCTCCCTCATATCTGACCTCCAGAATCAGTACAAAGGTCGCTTCCTCAGAGGGGCCTTTGATGCCCACCTGCCTGCCTGATTCCCTCCATTTCAGCGCATGGGGGCTTGAGCTGCCATGGATGATTACTCCTCTGTTGGGTTACTTACTGTCTGTGCCCTCCTCACAAAATGAATGACAGTTGCTTTTCTTTTCATGTGTCCCCAAGGCCTGGTACATGAGTGCTGGATACACATTTGTTTAAAAAGAAAGAAAAAAACCCAAACTCTCTATGCACAAATGGACTTGAGTCAACCTTCTTATTTTATGGTTGAAGAGACTGATTCCCAAGGAGCTTGTGCCTGGCCAGGTCCTGAAGGTAGCTGGTGGCTAAGCCTGGAGGGAAACTCAGGTCCACTGACCCCATTCCAGTGCTTGTCTTGACTATGACACACCTCTTATTCCACTGCCAGATAGCTCGTCTTCTTTTTCTCCTTGTGCCTGCATAACATCAGTGATTCCAGAAACTTCTTCCTGAGGTCTACTACACACTCTCTTAGTGTAGTTCAGAACCCTTATAATTCAACCTTTGGCCAGTGGAATTCTGACCATGTTCCCATTTCCTGTTCTTAAAGGATTGTAATTATAAAAGTCAGCATTTGAAGGGGCTGGAGAAGTGGCCCAATGGTTAAAGGCACACACTCTGCTCTTGTAAAGACCCAGAATTTGTTTCCCAGCCCCTGTGTTGGGTTGACTCATAACCACTGGTAGCCCCAGCTCCAGGGGATCTGATGCTCTCTCCTGGCCTCAGGAGCATCAACCAGCATATATCATACGTGTGCAATGCTCTCTCTCTTGCTCTCTCTCTCTCTCTCCTTCTGTGTGTGTGTCTCTGTCTGTCTGTCTGTCTGTCCCTCTCTGTTGTGTACACACACACACACACACACACACACACACACATGCGCTCACAACTTAAAAACAGAAAAGCCAGCATTCACTGAGCACTTGCATAAACTCGTTCATCTCCTCAGCCACACAGCAGACAGGCGATGTTACCATCTTTACCTTTTACATCAAACTGAAGACACAGCATGGTTGGCTGGAGAGTTAGTTGGGTGTGTATCACTGTCACCAAAATACCTGACTGAAGCAATTTAAGGATGGAAGGGATTATTTTGGTTCACGGTTTCTGATAGTTCAGTCCACAATGTTAGAAGATCTAATCAGTTCACCTTGGCCAAAGATAACCTTCAAGGGCCTGTCCTTAGGGACTGTGGCCTTGTCATCGAGGCTCCACCAATAGCTTCCTCAGATAACACCAACAGCCTGGGAGTACAAGCTCGGAACATGAGCCTGTGTGGGCATTTCAGATTCAAACATCACAGTGACTAAACTACACAAGACTACATAGTGGTTATTGATGGTGGTTTAGCTTGAATGTGGGCTCATGCAGCCTGGCTATGGACCCTTGCATGATCCTAGCCTGGTCAGTAGCCAGTGGAGCTTCCCCCAAAGCACACACTTACTCAGCCAGAATTAGCATACGTTAGGATCTTGCAAGGAGACATCTACATTTTCAAACCTAAGACAATATCATTTGCTCATTGTATCAAGATTCCTATGACATTAGGATGAACAGATGGACTCTGGGGCCAGCCAGGTCTGGGATCCGAACCTCAGCTGTCATTATTGAGCACTGACTGTGTCCCAGGTACAGGGACAAAGACTTAGCATGCACTGTCTCATTTAACAGATGAGAAAACAGGTTTTGGAAGACAAAGTCGATTACGTGACTAACTACCCAGGAGGAGAACGTGGCAATTTAGACAGTTCAACTTAAAGACACATTTGACACATTTGATCCCTCTGAATCTGATGCAAGCAAGTAGCTACAAACACACAGAATGGCCATGTAGTGTCTGGTGCCTAGTAGGCCATCAGATGGCAGCTACCATTGCAAGGAGACTCCACCGCTGGGCAAAATTGTTCTCTGGCTGTAACTGCCGGTTTCAACTGTTAAGCAGATGTGGGTTTCAGGGACTCTTGAGAAAAGTATCGATCCACAAACGACCTGCCTAAATCACTTGAAAGCCATGTGCAAACAAAACGCCCTGGAGAAATCATCTGTTGTCACCGTTCCTTCACCTCCACAGCCAGTGGTGTCAAGACAGCAAACTCCATTCCCTAATGTGTGTCCTCCCCCTCCACTTCCTCAACCCCTTTGCGTGCTGGGAAACAGCACTGGGACAGGATGTTAACCTTCCCAGGCCTCCTCCCAGCTGAGAAGAAATGGCACTCTGGTACTGATCCCCAAGAGCTCCAAAGCTGATTCATTTGCTCTAGGTCCCGATAAGCAAGCAGGAGGCAGAGTTTCTCCGCTCATGTTTCAGTTGTGTAATCAATCCATCTTGGGGATGTTCTGGTGAGGCTGGGAGCATGACTGACCATTTCAGGCACGAGATCATCAGACCCTCCATCTCCACTCCTTCCTGTCCCTCTCTTCTCAACAGGGAAGCCACAACACTGGAAGGCTTTGCTTGGAAAACACTACATTTCTCCTCTTCTTATCTATGGCAAATCCATTTCAACACCAGCTATGCCCAGCCAGCAGGCTAAAAGCTGGCAGGGGAGAAAGAATCCCCCACACAGCTCAAATGATCCCCAAGCAAACAGGAAGGCAAAATCTAATGTTGGGAAAAGCTTACTAAGGGGCAGACTTCCTTGGGAGTCCAAAGCAAAGTGCAAATCCTCATTTTGCTGGAAGGTAAGACAATGCAGAGAAAGGCACGTTAGCCATGCAGGTCCCAAGAAGATTCTAGAAGCTAGTCCAGAGCTAGAGGCAGGACCTGGCATAGACCACAGCTAGATGTCAGGAAAATCACTGGTTGACTGAAGGGCAGAGGCAGAGGTAGGTAATGAAGCAGTCCCCAAATGAGCCATGTGTCCTGTCGAAGTAATCTAGTCCCGGGTCTTCAGGGGTCCAGGAAGATCTATGTACTTCCAACCACTGTGAAGCTCAGAGGACAAGAATCATTCTCATTTTTCTGAAGGCTCATGCCCTACAGGTCGGCACGTTCTAAGAGGTGACACACACTAGGACTCAGATTTGGAATTCCATTTGTACTTCACCCTCTGGAAGACCTCGGGTCAGTCAGAGGGCTGTTCATGATCTCTGCATCCTTCTGCAAAAATAAACATACCGGGCAGTTCATTTTCTAGACCTTTCCAGCTCCAATTTCCAGGTTTCTCTGAGATGTGGATTGGTGGCACTTTTCCTTTCCCTCTGGTCCCCTTTGATGAGTCATCCTTTGATGACAAAGTACATCATGATTTCCCCTGCATCTCCTCTTCCTGATCAGTCTTGAGTTTAGAGTTGGTTTTCCAAAGGACAGTGAGTGCTCAATGAACTCCTGAGGGAAGGTCCTTGGATGTCATCTGATGTCCCTGGCTGCCATCTCCAGGCAGCTATGTGGGAGAGAGTACTCTGTTCACTGAGAATGGAAGGAGTCATATTTCTGGTCTCTTGGCAGCTCCATGGGTGGTCTTTGGGGACAAAGATTACTTTGGGAGGGGACACTTGGCATTCATATTGAAGTGAGTGGAGCCCCCCCACCAGGGAATGGATTCACCCCCAAATCCTAAGGTACTCATTAGAAGTGGGAAAGCGGGCCAATGCCTGCCCTCTGGGAGCTGGGGATCATCTCTGCAGAAATCGTTACCCTGGCAGCTGACTCTTAGTAAACTTTCCTTCATAAAGGCTCAAGAGTAAGGCCTTTGGGCTGGGGACAAGGAAAGAGGGGCCATCAGGAGGTATCTTCCTTTCTGACAAGATCTAGTTTCTGTTGTAACAAAGTGTGAGGAGAGAGAGAGGCCAGGCGTAGGACCATGGCTTCCGGATGGAGGGAACCCAAGTCCCATTGAAGCTGTGTGAATCTTTTAGTTAAATCCAAATTTGGCTCAGCCCTGGGCCACCAGTTTATAGGTGGTATAGAGAGAACTGTCAGATTCATTCATCAGGGCCACTGTCCTCCCTGCAGAGCACGGAACTAAAAGAAAAGATACTTTTCTATGACAGGAGACACAGCCCCCTGGAGCTAGGGAAGCAAAATGAGAGGCAGGAGAGGTGGATTGAAGCGGCCCCTGCTTTGCCCGTGCCCACACACAGCACTGCTGCGGAAGGCAGCCACACTGCCCCAGTCCTCAGACCCACACTTCAGCACAGCCACCTCCTAGGAAGACCCAGCAGGGAGTTACAGAGCTGAACACTACACTTCCTCTCAGTGCCTTTCCACAAGATACAGGTCTGCATCCTGGATCCCCAGTGAGGACAGGAAACCACTGGTCTCTCTCATCCATGTCCAGGGCACACTACTGAAGAACTGTGGTGCCTCTGGCTGTGACTTGGTACCAACAAAAGCTTTCTCTGAAGATAGAAGTGGCCAGGGCCTGTCTGGGCAGATGTCCCTCACCTTAGCTGTACAGTGCCACGCCTATTGCAGGATGCTGGAGTCAATGGTCAGTCCTACTGAAAGTCTAGTTCCGGTAATAACATTTGAGGCTTTATGGGTTCTCGGGGAGCTGTTTAGTTGTACCATTAAATAGGAGTTTCTCCTTCAAAAACAAGCAGATAAAGATGTTACAGGAAGGCATCCATGACTTGGAATGTGGCCGTGGGTGGGTGGGACGTTCCTTTTGTGAGCTGTAACTGTGCTCAGTTTTAGGGGTGCCTCTTCTCAAACACTGTCCTCACTGAATTCTGATCGTGTGTCATTGGCGAAATAGCCCTTCGTGAGGGCTCCTCCCTGTGTAAAAACAGCAAGTGCTCCTGGAGTGTCTTGCTCTTGCTAATATTAATGAGTACTTTGTTGGAAGAGAGGTCATGAGGAGGGGCCTCGGGAAAGGGTCAGGTGACACTTGAAGGACGGGAGGGGGGAGGAACCAAATTCTCTGTGTCGAAATTTAGCAAATCTGCTCCTTTTATATTAGTGAAAGTGAACTAGTCAGTCAGTGGGAACAGAGGGGATTGTGGGGGACTGAGGGGACAGTGACAACTAAGGATTCATATGTACTTGACAAAGAAAAGACCAGAAGCAAAGCAAACCAAACACCAAACAAAACTTTGAGGAGAAACAGGGATCAAAATGCTGCTCCCCTTCACTCAAGGCAGTAGGATGGGACAAGTGTCAGGTGGATGTGGACATGTCAGAACCTTGTGTGCTGTGGTGGGAACAGCCTTCTGCTGGGACCTCAGCAAGCATAGAATCACCATGTGGCCTAGCAACTACAAGTCTGGCTATACACACAAAAGAATTGAAAGCAGGGACTCCAGAGTCTGCCCGCCTGTGCTTAGGGCACTGTTCTTGACAGCAGCCAGAAGGAAGAAGTTACCAAGTATTCACCAGCAGATAATAGAATGAGCAAAGTATAATGCCTGGAATATTCTTCAGCCTTTAAGAGGAATCAAGTCTGATACATGCAACGTGGGTGAATCCCGAAGATGTGATGCTATGTGAACTGTGTCAAACACTAGGTGACAAACACTGAGTGACTCACCTCAAACTCTTAGACACAAAAAGCGGAGCCATGGTTGTCAGATGTTCCAGGGACAGGCAGGAGGAAGTCACTGTTTTGTGGGTACCAAGTTTCTGTCTAAAGATGTACAAAGTTCTGGAGATATACCATGGTAAAAATTGCATAGCTTTTGCGGGTGTATTTAATTCTACTGAATTGGTGTACTTTTTTTAAAAAGGAAAGAAGAGGGACCTGAGGGAGGGCTCAACAGGCAAAGGTGCTTGCTGCCAAGCCTGACGACCCAAGTTCAAGACCTGGAACTCACACCTTGGAAGGAGAGAACAGACTTCAACAAGCTGTCCTCTGACATCTAGCCATGGCCTGTGCCTCCCACACCTTCCATCAAATAAAAGTAGATAACTGTAAGAGGGAAAAGGTTCAGGGGGAAGAACATATTTTATAGCTGAAGACCTGGCTTCCTTTCTTCCTTTTCCTCTAGGAATCCAGTTAAAGCCAGGGCTCAGGTTAGAACAGAATGCACACACATTGGGATGGGCTAGGCCATGCTGCACAACAAGCATCCCCAGAATTTTTGACCCAGGCTCTGTTCTATCAGGGGCTGTCTGCATGGCTCACCTGAATCCTTCAGGAACTCCTGTGGACAGAACAGCTTATGCCAGAGAGAACATGATCTTGTAGCAGCAATCCGGATGCTTGATTTGGCTATGAACATGCAACATTTATGCTCAGGAGTCCTTGGCCCAACACATACACACACACACACACACACACACGCACACGCACACGCACACACACACACGCACACCTTGTGCTCAGAAGGCAGAGAGCTGTAAGTCCTGGTAAACACCAGCTTTGATTCCTGCAGGCTCGCATCACTTCTTACCCCTAAGAAACACTGCACCTGCCTTGCATGATGGCTGGTGCAAATCACGCAAATGCTAGGGATCCACCAGTACACCAGGACAGATGAATGTTCTGAAGCCAGCAAGTCCCTTGCTTGCCTCACGAAGAGAGGAAATTCTCTCTTGAAGCTTTGTTTCTGGCATCTCAAGTAAACGCTAGCTGGGATAACATATTTACAGCTCCCAAGGAGGATGCTTGCTGTGTCCAGCAACCTC